>JAQIUQ010007159.1:0-107500 GCA_030378365.1 Hybognathus amarus
ACATGTGTCACTTTGCTCACATCAGCTGATTGGTCCAAATTTGGATTGCAACCTCTTACCTGGAACATAACCTGCTCCGAGCCAGGGTGCGATTTCCAGAAAGCATCGTTAGCCAACTATGGTGGCAAGTTCCGTCGTTATCTGCATAGTTCAACGAGTCGATGTTTGCCGAAACCATCGTTCCAGCGGACATTCGCAAACAGCATCGCAAAGTTGTGTGGTTTGAACGGACAGCTCTCGACCTGTCGTTAGAGGCTTCGTTTCTATATTGCATGACATTTGGAGGTAATAAATCCTTATCTTGAGCAAAATAAGCAAGCTGACATTAAGTACAACAGTTGCCTTTTATTTAGAATACATACAAATGTAATTTACCTCTTTTAGTTTTTCAAAAGATTTGAAGTACCGTGTTTGAAGAGAGTGCATGTGCGGACGTGCTCTACTATGTAAGAACGAGCCAAATACTGAGTCTGGTAATAAAGCAAAATCAAAATGTCCTCAAATGACATGTCTGTAATTTATATAAAACAAATCTAGCATTAATTGGATCTCAAACAGTTTCATTAAAAGTGGTTATACTTCACCATGTGCGAAACCAACGTGGTTGAATGAAATTTTGCGACAGTAGGTTTCGGGAAACAGTCGTGACTAGCTAGTTGATTCTTCCAACGATGCATTGTGCTATGGTAGTGAAACAGTGAACTATGTCGTTGTACTGGAAACGCACCCCTGGTTAGCTGTGGAGCAAGTTACTATGGCGATGAACACTGCTAAAAGCCAAACCACTCACATGGTGCCTAAAACCCAGTTTGGCGCAAACTAAACTGAATCATAGCTGGCTAGCCACCTAAACTGGCTTCATGGTATAGGCCCCTGCTCCTTTTGAGTGTGTGTGTGTGTGTGTTTTCTGCATCAATGCGTTGACCAGGCTGTAACAACCTGTGCCGGTTGAGTATCCACATAACCTTCGGTCTATGGGGAGATCCTTGTCTTTCATGTGCCCTTCCACCAATGTCCTAGCAAAATAGGTCAGGACATGAAAAAAAAAAAAAAAAAAACACCCACTCTCCACTATAACTTTGAACGAAGAGATAGAAACACCAGGTGTGAGCCTGGTCTATGAATTATATGAAAGACCAAAAAATACAATTCATATCTAGTCAAATCTAGAAACCAGAAATCATGCAGATTGGTGGACTCTTGAAATTGACCAGTTAGTAACCTCCAAGACATCTTTCAACATCCTTTAATCAGCGAAGCAATGAACTAGCCACCACCCTAAATACCTTAGCAACGGCATAGCAATGGCCTAGCCCAAACTCCATTCATTTTCTTGCAGTAAATGTAAAACACTGAAAACTAGAGTAATGAAGCTGAAAATTCAGCTATCACAAGAATGAATGCCATTTAAAAATGTTTTCAAATTTAAAAATCATTGCAATAATATTTGCAGCAAAAGAGGCTTCTTTCAAAAACATTTAAAAAATCTTGCTGACCCCAAAGCTTCTGAACAATAATGTGCATAAATTAACAGCAATTCTGTAGCATTGGTAAAACATTTTGAGCTATTCTTACTATTTTTAAACCTACTTTATTCAGTTGTATTTTTAGTTGTTGCTGAACTTAAGAATAAATGTTGAATTGGTTCTTTTTGAACTGCCTGGAAAGCAGTAATATTTGGACTCTACTTTACCTCTTCAGTGGTGGCATGCTTTTGACAGACTGAAGAGGTTTTAAGGTCACCCAACCCTTCATTGAGGTCGGCTCAATAATTCCAAGCCTGGATTGGGCAATGTTGTGGGAGTCTTGCATGCTTCAAATGGGAAGGCAGTTTGGCTTCACGGTCTGTGTTGGATGGTGATGCTGATGTGAGAGCAGCGTGTGGAGTAGTGTGTGAATTATCTTATTACTGAAACGCTGTCAGGATAAAATCACTGGGCCCAGGCAGGGGGGAGGAAAAGCCCAGCTGACAGCCATATAGAAAGAGTCCAGAGCCCCCAGCCGGTAGCCGGGACATCACCATCTGGAGCGAGGCCTACACGCATGCTGGGCCTGTCAGAAAGACGGAGCTCTTTTCACAACACACTTTGTCCATCCTCTCTCTCCTTCGGTGAAGCTCTCACTATCCAGCCGTGCGTTCACAGTCGTCTTTCGCATAAAGCCCTCCCACTGTACGGATTGTTCCATTCAGTCTACGGAGAGGAAGGACCCGGAGGACATTACTCATCCGGGATTGTACAGAAATAGTTAACAAGTACAATGGTTAAATTTGCACTAATCCTTTGATGGTTCTCGGCATCCTTTTGTGCATTAAATCCGGGTTGAGTGTTGAGGTTGAGAACTAGTTTCAGTGACCTCTTTTGCTAAAACATATTTAGTTTCATGGTATTAGCTAGTCTTCATAGACCAGTTTTAAAACACTTCTGGTTGTTTAAGTGCCAATAACAAATGACGAGTAATTCAGTGTTCTTTGCTTAAAAATGTCTTTAGCATCTCAGGCTGGTTAAATGGTCTAAACCATTAAAACACCAGCTTGACCAGCTGGGAGACAATCTTAAACTAACTAAAAACCGTCAACAAACCATCTAAGACTAGTTTAAAAACTGTTTTTTTTTTTTTTTTTTTGTTATTTCAGTGCAAAGACAAAATAAGTAATTAAAGTCTTAGCTTAAAAAAAAACGAGGTTTAGCAACTTTAGCATTTTCAGCTGGTTAAGCAGCGCAGTCTCATCCCAAGACATCATACAACTGATGCTTTTGACCATACGTCAACATCCGCCGTTTTAGGGTACCCTTTAACGTCGGTTCAGATGACACTTATCTAATCCTAACCCTACCCCAGACCTAAACCTACCCCGTCACCTAACTGACTTTAAAGGTAAAACATCAGTCCGGATAACGCCCTGAGGATCATCATCTAACCAATGTTAAAGGGTACCCTAAAATGGCGGATGTTGACATATGGTCAAAAGCGTCAGTTGACTTCTTGGGATGAGACTGTGTTAGGTTAAGTGGTCTAAACCAGTGGCCAGGTGTGGGAGGACCATTTTAAACCAACTAACCACCCAGAAAACCATATTAAACTAGTTTAAAAACTCACTCCTGATTACTTCTTTGCAACTGAAGTTTATGACCAAATGAAGAGTAATTGGGACATTTGGGTTTTTTGATAGATTGACAATATTAGCTACAGTATACACTGGACAGTAGCCTCCAGATGTCAGACGTATGGGGTGACATCTGTTTTGATTGTCTCCAGGCGATGATGCTCTCTAAAATATATGATGCTGCCAAGAATACTGTCAGACTAACGATCTGTGTGCTGATTTTGTTTGGCTATCTCAGTTAGGCTAACCGTGCAGCATTAGTAACCATTATTTGTATTAATCGGCGAAATACCTTGCAACGGATTTGACAACTTGTCACAGACATTCGTGCAATTGGTGTGTCCCTAAAACATGTTCTCATTAGTGTGTGCTAGCTGCAGAGTGAGGCTAAGCTAGCATGTCGTCCCGGAAATTAGCCTGGTAGCATCCCAGACAAAGTGGTTTATTTATTTTTAAGCTGACTGCTAAAGTTAGAGAGGGGTATCCCTCTGTGACTGGGTAAACAAACCGGACAAGAGAAGAGATAGTTGGAGGATATACAAGGGTAGCCATTCACCTTCATGCTAGAGGCAGATAGCAGAAGAAGCGAATCTAACAAATCCCCTCGTGATCTGAAAGCATACTTCTATGTGAAGGGTGCAAAGATCTGACTTGGTTGAGCTGGAAAGTCTCCTGTTGATGGTTATTCACCAGACTTTCTAAATCGCTCTCCCCGTAATGCAGGTTTTGAACTCAAGGGTGAAATCTGGAGCAGTGCAGCTAAGCAGACCTGTCAGCCCTTTCAGTTGCATTCGATAAATTTGTTGTTATACTCTCCCCAAACTACCTAGGCAAAGACAAAACCTCAAAACCTCATGAGGATCACATTTGGGGAACTTCCTTTACCCTTATTTCAACTCTTGGTTTCTTTCTTTCTTTAATTGATAATTGAATAAGCTATCGCCATGTAATCAATTAAGAACTTGATCCCGGCCTTGGAGAGCAGCAGCTAATTGTCTTGTGCCAATGAGGGCCCGGGAGATCAAGCTGAGGTATTAATAATGATGAGGTCATTTGCAGATTTTCTTTATTGCGTTGATTGCAGAACTGCTTAAGAGAGACTGGGACTAAAATAGAAAAACAGTGCAAAAAGCTTCACTGGGGTGTCTTCGTCTTCTGATCTCGTTTTGCATGAAGGTTCCCCGACTGCTGGCCTTTTACGATCGGAAGAAGCATCCGGAAAATTCCACACCACCTGCAGTTGCTGCTGCTTTGTAACCCTCGAGCATTGAATGAGGTATTGGAGGGGAAAAAAACCTTCATCGATCTCTCCTCACCTCCTTTTTTTTGCTCCTCACTTTTCCACTCTGTCCTCTAAAACCATGTCTTTTTCACTCAGTTGACTTCCATTCAAAGCCAGCCAGTGATGGTGAATGCTTGACTAGGTTGCTTTGCCCCGGCAACCCCTGGGTTCTGGGCAGTGGCCTGAAAGAAGCCTGAAGCTGCAGGCGATGAGAGAGCCAAAGTAGGCAGGGGGCTAATAGCGGTGGATGGGATTGTCTTAACGGTGCGGGAAGGGTGGGGGACAGGAGCCGAGAGTGTCAGAGGGCTAGAACCATCTGCTTTTGTGGTGGTAAGCATCAAAGCCAGGAGGAGCACGGCGGGATATCTCCTTTCACCAGGGACACATTGCATATGGGCCTCATATTTCTCCATGATGGCATCCTGCAGACCTCTGGGAGCCCAACGTAGCTTCTTCTATTCTCTTTATTCCCCTATTTGGCTCCCCTAAAAGTTAAATTGGTGTGAAAAGACAGGAATTCCCTATTATTTACCCTGGGAATTTAGATAGATAGATTGAGTTTGTTTGACCCAGCAGACCCTGAATAGCAAACTCTCCACTCTTGTTAATTTTAGCTAGTTTTTAAGCTAAAAACCACATCCTTTGCTTTATTTTTGTTAGTGGAGGGAATAATAAATGGGTCACTGCATGACTCAAAAAAAAAAACATGCTCAGAGGATGATTAATTATTAAAGTGACTAATACTACATTTGCCTCAGAGCACTTGTGACTTTAATCCATGGCAGGGGCACAACTACCAGTACTCAACTCCCCACGTGTGTATCCCTCCCTCTCTGTCAGTCTCTCCCCTTTTTCTTCGTCTATCCCTCTAGCTAAATTCAATTTCAGATTTAATTAGCTATATTGGCATGACCAAGATACATATTTGAACTGCCATAGTTTTATCACTCTGCTGTGTCAGTCCCTTTTCGCTCTCGTTCTTACATTCCTCCCACCCCTCCTTCATCCCTTGCTTCTATAGAAGTGCTGTGTGAGAATCTGTTGTGGCTATTTTGACAACACTTTGCCCAGCAATGTTGATACTTGAACAATGTTAATGATGTCCATGATAATGATATGATAATAAGGCGAACTCTATGCAAGTTATAATAAAAAGTATTAACACTTTATTTCGATAGTCCACATCAGACATTCTATTAACTATAAGTAACTTTTCAACTACATGTCACCTAACTGTCATTAAAGTATTAGCAGACTGTCAACTTAACATCTGTTAACACTTTATTTTGTTGGTCCCCCAACAGACATTCAACTGACTATAAGTAACTTGGCGACTACAAGTCAACTTATTTCCTAACCCCAACCCTAACACCTAGCCATAACCTAACAGTCTACTGACAGTCTACTAGGGATGGCGAAAACAAAAAATTTTCTTGACCGACCACCGAGCCTCATTAGCCGGTTGAAACCGGTTAGCCGATTAGTATAAAAAATGCTACGCTATTTGAAATAACAGCCATTTCAAGCCGCGCCTGGAATTTCGCAACTCTGTCGCATCTCTCTGCCGCTCTAATAGTCTCTGAGTGTTGTTGGTCACACTTCCTACCAGCTAGCATAGATAACATGGTAGGTTGGCTTTGGCTACCTTTCTCACTCAAAGAGGCTTGCGGGTGTCACAACTTGCAACTTACATCTGTGTCATTCTTTTTGGTGAAATGGTCCCACTCACTACTTTTCTAACACAGTCTCATCCCAAGACGTCATATAACTGACGCCGTGGGACGCCTTTTGACCATACGTCAACATCCACCGTTTCAGGGTACCCTTTAACGTCAGTTACATGACGATCCTGGACGTCATTTAACTGACGCTTTACCTTTAACGTCAGTTAGGTGAAGGGGTAGATTTAGGGGTATAGGTTTAGGTCTGGGGTAGGGTAGGGTTAGGATCCGATAGCGTCATCTAACCAACGTTAAAGGGTACCCTAAAACGGCGGATGTTGACGTATGGTCAAAAGACGTCCCAAGATGTCAGTTATATGACGTCTTGGGATGAGACTGCGCTGACTTTTCTTTGGGCGCTTCGGTAACACTTTAGAATACGGTTCCTTCGTTAACCACACAAGAACCAATAGGTAACAAACTATTAACAATCTAGTAACTATTATTTACTATCAAGAAACTCTGATTAACGAACTAGTAAGTAATTTTGACAGATGAAAGTGGCAGTTCACTATTAACTAATCAACAACTACTAATGCTTCCCAGAGAACTACTGAAAATGTTTATTAACAATCTAGTAAATTCTATTAACTAAAAAAAACTCTGATTAACGGATTAGTAAGTAATAGTGCACAGATGAAAGTGTTACTACATACTTCTATGGGAATTACTAGTTATGTGGATCCGTATTAGAAAGTGAAGATCATGGGAGCTAACTTTAAGTGTTACTACTTACTTATAAAGAAATTTTATAAAATTATACTAAAGTTCACCAAAAATCTCAAAAGCTTGAAAAGACTTTAGTGTTTGGTTGCACAAGTCATAACTACATAATGTAGTAGTACTTGAGTCATTACTTGTTAGTTCCAATGATCTTCACTTTAGAATATGGATCCAAATAATTAGTAATTCCCTTAGAAATGTGTAGTAACACTTTCATCTCTGTGCAATTACTTACTAATTTGAAACTAGTTTCTTGTTATTAGTTAATAATGCTTACTAGTTTGTATTTTGTTCCTCATTAGTTCTTGTGTAATTAATCAATAATAAAGGAACCGTATTCTAAAGTATTACTGACGCTTCAACCCTAAAATTGACTTTTCGCAAACGCTGTGACCTCGCAGCAAATGTTTTTTATTCGTTTATAAGTACAAACTATTTATAAACTAACAGCCGAGTTATGAAAAAATAAGTGTGAGGGATTTGTTCACTTCGCACAAAAATATCTTGGAATGAGATGGCTAACTGTAGAAGCGTTTAGTCCACTGTCTGTAATAGCTTAATTTAGAGATCACTTTTGTTTTAACCGAGTTACCGACAACTTTGATAGGTTAATGTTGATCCGGTCAACCATTTGGTCAAACGGTCATCGGTAAACATCTCTACAGTCTACTATAATACTAATACTAGTATGAGAGTTAGTTTACATGTAGTTAATATAAGTAGAAAATTGACTTATAATTAGTAGAATGTTTAAAGTGACTATTGAAATAGAGTGTAACCAAAATAATTTATCTAAATTTTATATAAAAAGAGGCTGTTTGCTCCTTTGTCAAGTTTCTTTCAATGCACCTTATTCTTGCTTCTCATATTTTTTCTTTTCCTACTCCCTCAATTCTTTCCTCATTCAGTTTTCTCCTTCCTATCAGCTCCTCTTTCTGTCACCATTTTTGTGTCATTAACTTTGGAAATGGCTGTGGTTAGTGGGAACAGAGCAGAGAGACAGGGAGGGTGAAAGGAACCGGGACAGAATCATTAGTTAAATATTATCCAGTCTGTTCCATTAAGGCTGTATGGGAAGGCTCATGCTTTTGAGCGCTCGGGAACAATGGAGCATGTGGATCCCTTTCCACCCGCCCCAAACATACACACCGAGTCCTGCAGGTCTTTGTGGCTCATAGTAGCACCACAGATGGCTAACCTATAATGGCACATAATGACACTGACAGGGAGAGAGAGAGACAGGTAAAATGTGCTTTAACAAAGAGATCCGTGCTGAGAGGTATGGCATGGATAGCTGATGTTGCTGGATTACACACTGAAGGAATGGTATTTCATCAAACATTAGGTCAGAGTGCAATGATTAATTCACTAATCAGGAACAACATGACGTATCAAACGATCTTGGATATTCAAAACAAACCAACATACAGGAATCAGTCAGATGCTGCATTTTGAATAACCTAGGTGAGATTTTTTTTAAAGTACAGGTAAAACCACCCTTTAGGGAGAGGAAGTGCTAATTGTGGACAATTAAAATAATTACATGAACCATCCATATCATCTTTTCATCGATGGCTGGAGAGTGGTTTTAAATGACTCCCCAATTTAACCCTTGAGATTTGGAGGTGAACATATGGTATAGTTAACTTCTTTTGTTAGCGGTAGATGAGAACATAACTGGCATCATTCCCTTATGATCTCCATGGTTACAGTGATCCAGTGAGATTATTCCTCAAAGAAATCTTCGGTAATGACGCTATCACGACAGGCCTCAATTGCAAATACACTTGTTTATTGTGGCAAGATGAGGAGGAGAATAGTTTGAGTAACTGATGTGTTCAATAAGCAGCCGTGCAATCGTTTTTTTTTTTTTAAATCTTTTGTGCAATAAGAAATAATAGCACAAAGTACTGTCTTTTAGAGCGAGTTTAAGGTTTTAAAATCACTGCGGTGCATGCACACACTCTCAAGCACAAAATTGCTAGGCTCATGCCCATTCACACTAATCGCAACTGCAATCCCTCAGCCATCTGGCAGACATTCACCCTCACACACATGAACTCTCTCTCAAACACACACACGCACACACACACACTGACACCCCAATCAATTAAGTCTTAGGGTTGTGGAGGAATGTCGACCAGGCAACTCTGAGCTTGCAGTATTCCATCTATCACACACAGGCACACTGTTCTTTACGCACACACAGTGGCTTATCACACTCAACTATTACAAATGAAATAAAGCAATCAAGGGCATTTAAATAAGAGCAAGTGGAAGTAGGTACAGCTTTGCTGAGAGTGCATACAGAAAGACAGAAAAAGAGAGACTGGCTAACCATAAATCATTATATGAGGTTTGTGGTTTGTGTCTTACCAATGCTAAGTACATATGTGCCTATGTGGGCAGGTTTGTAATCCTAGTGGGGACAAAATTGTCCCCTGGGGAACATCTAAACCTGACAGAATCTCCTTGTGAAGATATATCAGCTTGTAGAGCATTTGTAAAGAGTAATTTATGCCTTAAACGGATAGTTTAAAAAATAATAATAATAACGTCATTTACCACATTTTCTTGCAGATCATGCAATGAGCTCCAATGATGTTTGGACCCCAGAGTTGTCTTGTGTTCACAGAAGAAAGAAAGTCATGCAGGTTTGGAATGACGTGAGGGTGAGATACATACCTGCAAAATTGTTGCCTTTTAGCAAAATTCGCAATTCTGACATTGAAATATAGGACACTAACAATGTAGTGTTTATAAGTGCACCACTGCTTTCTGCACAGTGGGTAAACATGCTAACAAGGAGTAAATTCACATTTTCATTCAGACCGTCTGCTGCTTATGTTCAGAACAATTATATAACTTACATAATCACTTGCTTGGCTGAAATGTATGGAAGCTTGTTTCCCAACCAGAAGAAGAATTGCGATAAAACTAGTCAGAAAATAGTGATAAACTCACAATTGTGAAAAAAAGTCACAATTATAGACCAAAAGTCTGAATTACGATAAAAGAAGTCAGAAATACTTAAACTCACAATTATGAAAAAAAATAAGATATAAACTTGCAATTGCGGGTTATAAAGACCAATTCTGAGGATAAAAAGGCTATCTCTTTAATTAATTGGGCTTAAGCAACACAGTCTAATGAAAATGTCTATGACGTGTCTATACCACGAATGTTATTTCTCGTGGCATTTATACGCCAAAAATGTTTTTTGCGTGCATATGCTACACACTAAAAAACCCTGGGGTAGGTTTGGGGGAGGGGAGTTTGTGTGAGTATTATACGCCATAAAGTGCGTATCATATGCACGTGAAAAACGCGTACCATATACACGCAAAAACTGATTTTGGCGTATAAATGGCACGAGAAATGACATTCGTGCTATAGATACGAACTTTCATGAGATCGGGCTCGCTTAAGCAAGCATCCTCAGTCACAATTATAGACCAAAAGTCTCAATTGCAATAAAAGAATTCAGAAATACTTAAACTCGCAATTATGAAAAAAAAAAAAGTCTGAATTGCAAGATATAAACTTGCAATTGCGGGTTATAAAGACCAATTCTGAGGATAAAAAGGCTATCTCTTTAATTAATTGGGCTTAAGCAACACAGTCTAATGAAAATTTCTATACGTGTTCTATACCACGAATGTTATTTCTCGTGGCATTTATACGCCAAAAATGTTTTTTTTTTTTTTTTTTTTTGCGTGCATTTGCTATGCACTAAAAAACTCTGGGGTAGGTTTGGGGGAGGGAGTTTGTGTGAGTATTATACGCCATAAAGTGCGTGTCATATGCACGCGAAAACGCGTACTATATACACGAAAAACCGGATTTTGGCATAAAAATGGCGCGAGAAATGACATTCGTGCTATAGATACGAACTTTCATGAGATCGGGCTCGCTTAAAGGAAGCATCCTCATCATCATTGTTGTTCATTCTTAGCAGCATTATGCCCAATTTCTGCTATTGGAATAACCCCTCAAACTATGGGAAATTTTGCTATTCCTAAGCAATTTAACGTTCAATTTCTACCTGGTGGGCAATAAAAGAAACATTTGAAGGACAGACCTGAGCCATAGTTAGAAACCAGAGGATCATACAGACTTGTATCGAAACCACTTAGAATACCACAGCAACCGCATAGCAACCAAGTAAACATCTTTACATAGTTTTGTTGGGTTAGCAGTAGAGTTTTTGCACCATTTAGAAATGCATTGAGAATTCGACTGTAATCTTTAATTGGAAGAGTTTGAAATTCCACCTATAGAAATTTGTTCACATTCAACAACGTTGTTGTTGTTGTTGTTGACATTCAAATTCAAATTCCAGTTTAACTTCAATTCAAATTTAAACTCTTCTTCAGTTCTCACTGAAAAAAAACAAGAATGTGGAAAAGTTGGGTTTGTGTGTCATTGAGATTTGTTGTCATATCAAATGTTTTGACATATGCTGGCACAAATATGTGTAAACAAAGTACAGATGATTGTTTAAGGACAATGAACTTGATTGAAAAGAAAATTGACTGCATCTGTTGGCATCATCGGTTTATGCGATACTGCAGCATGTTTGCATGTTCTGATTTGTGTATGTATGCACAGGCGTGCTCGTCTCTGGTATGCCAAGCTTAAACGTGTTATTTTATAATAAACTGTGTGTTTACTGTAATGAGAGTCATAATGAATGCCTCGATTCAGGCAGGAGAGTTCAAAACTCTTTACTTGTAAAAAACGTACACAACCTCCCATTCCTCCCCTATTTATTTCTCCCTCTAATGGGATCATGACTCCATGTTTTTCTTGCATCCTTTCTAATTAAAAAAGGCCAATCACCCATTCTGTTTATCTATCTGTCTACACGTCTCTCTGTCTACCTGTCTGTCTATCTCTCTGTCTACATGTCTGTTTGTCATCTATCGACACAAATTCCCATTTTCCGGTTAACACTCAAAAGTGCAGATAGTTGATCATATCAATGAGCTCATCCGCTTGCATCTGTGTGTTTATATAGTTGCAATGCCATTTCATTTGCTCCTTGTTTTCTCTAAGTATTGTGAGGTTGTAAAAAAAAAGCTGTTTGAAGGAGTTTCTTTGAAGTGGGACATTCTTTTCATGGACCATTCAGATTTGTGCATTCCACTCTCAAATTCCTTTCCATATTGAGGCATGCTGGTTTATACGGCTTACAACAGACGATATACAAAAGGCCTGGTTAATTAGAAGCTTTGTCAGTTTAATAGAGCACCACACATACATAGACACACACACACACCTCTTTTTGTGTCTGTCCTGGTTTGTGTTGGTATATAATGAGGTCCTCGCTTGCACCAGGGACAGTAAAACTGCAATCAGTGCTCAGAATGTGTGTGTGTACTCGAGTATGTGTGCTAAGAATGCATCAAGGGACTGAAAGGCAACAGGTCTAGGTGCTGATCTTCTTTTTGTGCCACACAACAGTCATACAAAGAGGGGGAATAGAAAATGATGAAAGCCAGAGCTCTAGAACGCCTCTTCTTGTGCTAATAAAGGCAAACCGAATGGTGATATGGTCCAACCTTGACCTCCATAATTCCTCTCTAGACGAGTAGCGAGTGTGGTGTTGACGTCAGGTTTGCGTTTGTGTGTGTTGATGGGTTATTATAGTTTACTAAAACTAAAACCATTCGAATAAATCAATGGCAACACTTTATTTTAATGTATCCGGGCACATTATTACATTTATTTACTAAAGTAATAACTCAAAATTAGGCGTAATTACATGCAACTAACCCTAAACAAAACCTAATCCTAAACAAAAACCAAACCCAATTAGCCTGACTTCGTCATACTCATATTCTTAGTCAGAATGTGAGTCTGAAACTGCTCCATAGGGCTTTGATTATGGGGCTGTCTTAACCGAACCAGGAAAAAAAAACCAAAGAACTCTGCACTCAATTAGATAGTCGGTAGACCTACAACCAATCAGAGCAACGCAGTAAGTCAGCTACTTTGCATAGCACAGTTGTCAACTACAGAACTTACTTATTTTAGAAGTAAAATAACGAGTGTTGCTTCTTTTACTTGGTCCTTCATGAGTGCGACCAAAGGAGAAACCACAACGACCACAGGCTTTTCATTGCGTCCCATCTTCTTAGCGACCGTCAGAGCCAGCTGATAAGTTACACTTTTGCCGAATCATGTAGGAAGGACGGCAAAAATATCTTTCCGAATCGACAAATGCCTTGATTGCAGTTTTCTGTTTGTCTATTAAAATTATTGCGCTGTCGATTTATTTTACGACAGACGCGACAGCGGAATATATACATCTCAATTCTCCAGCTGCAGTTCATCTCTGAGGGAAACCAGTTAGCGCTCTTTGATAACGTGATGATTACGTCCCTGCAGATCATCTGTCCATCATCATACAGTATAAAGCCCGCCCTGGCAATTTGATTGGCCCGATCATTTTTTGACTGATCATAATTTCTCCTCAATGGATCGAGTCCAGACCGAACTTCCCGACCAAAAAATGTTGTGGGCGGAGTTCGGCTCAGCATGCAGGCTATAACCCAATAGTAAGTATACATACAATTAATTATTACTCAGCACTTAAATGTATAATTACACTGTAACAGGGAACCATTAAAGTAAAGGGTTACACTTTATTTTAAGGTGTCATTGTTACACTGTAATTATATATTTAAGTGCTGAGTTATATTAATTAACTACATGTACTACTTATTATATAGTTTGGGTAGGTTTACAGGTTTTGGTTGAGCGTTAGTTGCATGTAATTATGCCTCATTTACTATAATGTTACATGTTCTGACCATGATATATAATCTGACACTGTAAAATAAAGTGTTACCGAATAAAGTGTAACCAGATATTTTTTGTCTGTTACTCAAAATGAAAACTGATGTACTAAAATAACTTTAAAAATGATTTTTTTTAAATAGCGCTTTATGCAGTAGTAAACAAGAAAATAATTGATTGAAACTTCATCATATATGAGAAAATTCTAATTCTGCTCTAAAACAAATTTGCAAAACAGTTTTATCATCAGTTCAGTGTTGATTCAGTTCAATAATATTCGTGATGTTGCAAAACTTGTCATGTATGAAACAAAGTTGAATTACGGCTATAAAGCAGCTCTATAGAAGATGTGTCATCATCCAGCTCGATACATTAATAGCGTCAGTGCAGTCAAATCGATAATCCAGTATGATTGAATATTAAGTGTCTTTTAAACCCCAACTCAGCAAGCCAAAAGTTTCGTCGTTGCTTGATGAAACTCACGTATGTCCAAAACGGTTACTTTTCAGGAAGTGAAAAAAACATGTAATTTCAAAAGCAGCTGAACGTAGCGTTGTCATGCTTGGCACAACATCTTTAAATGTAACCATATTCTTGCCAGTGTCATGATATAATCCATATTTGACCCAAAATCGAGTTTAAATGGACATACGTGCATATTGTATAGTAACGGTCGTTGATACAGCGTTCTTCCGATCATTAATTAGAATGACCAAAATCGCGTTTCATATTGACAGATGAATAGGCTACGCTCAGTTTATTAAATACGCTCAGTTTATTAAATGTCTCTTGCAAACTATGAAGAGACAATGAATCAATACACTGGCATGGCTATGCTAGACTGATACTTTATTTACACAATCCTACCGTAATTTTGTTGGAAATGAGATGCATTTTATTACAGATATGAGCTGCATTTTATCATCAGCTAATTTCAAAATCAAAGACATACATCAATACGAGAGTGTGGCAACAGCCTGCCCTGTAAGATCGCTTTGTTTCTTTACTTCAAGATGATTGTTTTATTGTGAAGATGATTGTGTCTGTGACTTACTTTCACTTTTGACGCAGCTGCTCATCTGCGGCGATGCGAGGATTGCTCTTGACCATGTCTACATGCCTAAATGCACTGAGTTGCCGCCATGTGATTGGCTGCTTAGAAATTAAGTGTTAACGAGTTAACAAGTGTTAACGCCGGTGAGTGTATGTGTATATATATATATATATGTGTGTGTGTGTGTGTGTGTGTGTGTATATATATATATATATATATATATATATATATATATATGGTGTGGACCGAACAGAATAGCGACATGGTCCAACCCTGACCTCCATAATTCCTTTCTGGTAGCGAGTGTGGTGTTGCAGTCAGGTTTGAGCCTGTGTTTGTGTGTGTGGATGGGTTTTGGCTAAGAGACTACGCCTCATTAAGTTCATTGGCTCAAAGGTTCATTAAAAACCAAGCAAGGCAACCATCCAAGTTAACTGGAGCCCACCCGCCACCCTGAAGTGTTAACACCACCACCGCCACCCCCTTCTCTTTCCACATTTGCACCCTTGAGTTTCACCACCCTCTCCTTTTATTCCACTCCTCTCTCTCTCTCTAGACAATAGATTCCATCTGTTAGAGACACTTTCTTTCCCAAGGCTCTCCTAAGGGGGGCCGTGAGCCCACGACTCTGTGACTCGAGTCGGTGCAGGTGGAGGGTGGGCCCGTCATCCAGCCGCGCTCTCCACGGACACTCGCACCGAGAGAGGGAGAGAACGGCGTAATGGTGACTTAAAGGAAGCAAGGGAGGCTGGTTGAAAAGAGATTTTGAGAGAGCCTTTGGGGAAAGCCCCTTAACGGCACTCTGGAGCTTTGGCGAGGCAGCTGTATGTGCGCAGAGAGAACGCTCAGCTGCTTTTTAAGTACTTTCAAAGCGGGAGAGGTGAAATTCGGAGCTAAACTAATGGCTCTCACCTACCTAGACTGAGAAGAGAACACCTGCAGTTGTCAAGAACTCTGCAATCATTAAAGAGAGAGTCTTTAGGAATATTTTATTTGAAATCATGCACTGTGATTCTCACAAAACAGCCTGCAAAAACTGGAACAGAATTAATGTCTTGGTGCATCTTCTGCTGCTTCTGTTTTCTCATCACCTCATTAAAATAAAAAAAAAAATCACCAAGTGAAAAGAAGGTATATTATAAAACAGGTCTGAAAGATCATGTGACACCACAGTCATCAGGAACTCCTTAGTCAATAAAAAGAGTCTTTAGGAATATTTTATTTTAAATCTTCCGCTTCTGTTTTGTTTTTCTACCCACAGAATGTGTTTTTCCTCACCTATCTTTCAATATGGGTCAACGCTGTTAGATTCAAAAACAATGTCAAATATTTATTAGAAATATTGACAAATCTAGCATTCACCACAGTGAATCAATGAACTGAGACTACAAGATGGTTTCACACTGATTTTCAGTTCCATCTATTGAATTTTCCCCAGAGTCAGACAGGACATCTTACCGTCTAACAGCTGAAGTTACTAAAATAACCATATTTTGAATATCACACATACAGCATCCATTTTGTTTTTCCATTTGTTTTTATATACAGTAAACATAGCATCTACTTAAAGGTGCAATATGTAGTATTTTTGCAGTACAATATCCAAAAACCACTAGGCCAATGTTATATATTTTGTTTAGTTGATTACTTCCCCAAAATATCCCCAAATATTTCCAACTATTTGTAAAACGTGCGAAAATTGCGATTTTAACCAAAGGACGTGTCAGCAGGGGTGAGGAGTAGCCAGTCAATGGCGTCATCTCCGTACCTTCGGTTTCCGCTAAAACTGCCATAGTAACCATGGCGACTGACGTGGACAACTTGGTTATGCTTAGCAGGACGCTCATGATGTTCTTGTTTTGAGACAACAAGAAGACTAGAACAAAGATCAAAATCTTTCGAGATGCCGAGAGCTCCATGTCCACGACTAACTTCAACTTATCAGAGGTATCACACGTATATAAACAAAAAAAAAACAGTGTAAAAAAACAAAAAAACTCTTGCTGATAATTTACTCACTGCCATGTACTCACTGCCATGAAAACATTCCAGGATTTTCTCCGTATAAAGGACTTCACTGGGCACCACTGGGTTCAAAAATCCAAATGAGGGTTTCAGAATCAAATCAGCTTTACATTATATATTCAAATATAAAACACTATATATATATATATATATATATATATATATATATATATATATATATATATATACACACACTCACCGGCCACTTTATTAGGTACCCCATGCTAGTAACGGGTTGGACCCCCTTTTGCCTTCAGAACTGCCTCAATTCTTCGTGGCATAGATTCAACAAGGTGCTGGAAGCATTCTTTAGGGAGTTTGGTCCATATTGACATGATGGCATCACACAGTTGCCGCAGATTTGTCGGCTGCACATCCATGATGCGAATCTCCCGTTCCACCACATCCCAAAGATGCTCTATTGGATTGAGATCTGGTGACTGTGGAGGCCATTTGAGTACAGCGAACTCATTGTCATGTTCAAGAAACCAGTCTGAGATGATTCCAGCTTTATGACATGGCGCATTATCCTGCTGAAAGTAGCCATCAGAAGTTGGGTACATTGTGGTCATAAAGGGATGGACATGGTCAGCAACAATACTAGGCTGTGGCGTTGCAACGATGCTCAATTGGTACCAAGGGGACCAAAGAGTGCCAAGAAAATATTCCCCACACCATGAAACCACCACCACCAGCCTGAACCGTTGATACAAGGCAGGATGGATCCATGCTTTCATGTTGTAGACGCCAAATTCTGACCCTACCATCCGAATGTCGCAGCAGAAAATCGAGACTCATCAGACCAGGCAACGTTTTTTCAATCTTCTATTGTCCAATTTCGATGAGCTTGTGCAAATTGTAGCCTCAGTTTCCTGTTCTTAACTGAAAGGAGTGGCACCCGGTGTGGTCTTCTGCTGCTGTAGCCCATCTGCCTCAAAGTTCGACGTACTGTGCGTTCAGAGATGCTCTTCTGCCCACCTTGGTTGTAACGGGTGGTTATTTGAGTCACTGTTGCCCTTCTATCAGCTCGAACCAGTCTGGCCATTCTCCTCTGACCTCTGGCATCAACAAGGCATTTCCGCCCACAGAACTGCCGTTTACTGGATGTTTTTTCTTTTTCGGACCACTCAGACCAGCCCTTCTGGCACCAACAATCATGCCACGTTCAAAGTCACTCAAATCACCTTTCTTCCCCATACTGATGCTCGGTTTGAACTGCAGGAGATTGTCTTGACCATGTCTACATGCCTAAATGCACTGAGTTGCCGCCATGTGATTGGCTGCTTAGAAATTAAGTGTTAACGAGCAGTTGGACAGGTGTACCTAATAAAGTGGCCGGTGAGTGTATGTATATATATATATATATATATATATATATATATATATATATATATATATATATATATATATATATATATATATATATATATATGTCAAAATTAGGGCTGCCCCAACTAAATGTTAGGTCAAAACGTTAGGTCAACTAAACGTTAGGCGGCTAGAAGAAGCTTAGCTGACCAAGACATTGTGGAGGGATGACGTCCCTTTATTATCCCAACAAAAGTTTGACAATGACACGTTATCACAGATGTACACAACTTTTATGAATTTTAAAGTCTAAATACAGTTGCCAAAAGTAAAAAGCTAAAGGTAGGCTATAAACAAACTAAACGACAGTCCAACAAATTCAACATCACCATCACTAAGCATTGCGTCAGAAGAACAGAACACACAAAAAACACGAAGACACAATGGCAGTTTTTCCTTTAAAGAACAGGCCTGAAGAGGGCAGATAATCCAAACACACGAGTGGAACTAACAATTGAGCCAGCATTTCTGGAGGGACTGCTAACCTGCACACCTGGCAGATAAGCATGGGTATAAAATATTTGGAGTTAGCTTTTGCTTGATTCCTCAACCTACAAACGAGAAAAAAAAACAGGTCATTAGGCGCGTTTCCATTACTATTGTGAAATGACAGTGTTTCCATTAACCGATGTTATGCGTCTTAAAACGTCTTTTTTTCCTCTCGCGATAAGTCATTCCAAAAATCATGGCAACAGACTTTGGGTTTAGATTATAACCTATTTCACAGCCATGCACCGCACTCAACATTATTATTATTATTATTAATGGAAGGAGACGTGCTGTGTTATCCAAGCATTAATGGCAGGGAAAGACACGAAGTTCCTGGGTGTTTCTCCCTTATTTCTGCTTCGATGTCTTGATGGCATTTCTTTGAGGTTTAGAGAGGCTATTCTTGTAATTATTGTTTCTTTTTTTTTAAATGAATTTAATAAAGAACCCTATCTCATATTATGTCCATACGGTCGTTGCAAAACGAAAAATGAACTGTTGTTGTATTTTTAAAACGCAAAGTTGAACACCAACATTTTAGTTTGACCACACCAATGCTGCGCTATACATCTCAACGAATTTTCAGATATTTGTTTAGGCTATGACTTTTTGTCATATTGGTCAAAATCAAGTGTTTATTTGTGATAATCTTAGCCCTATTATCATTATTGTCCAACCTGTACTATGAATGAGATGTGACGAATTGCTTTGTTCCTTTTTGGATAATAGCGTCCTTCCACATATGTAACGTTAGCCTAATAGGCCTAAATGTTATAATATAGGCTAATGATGATAATTATTATTATTATTTGCGGAACACGTCACACGGACCTAAAAAACACACTCCGTCTTCTAAGTCAGGTGACTGTAAATGCGCAAAACCCGTTTCCATTGCAGTTTTGCGAAAAAAATCATTTTCGAATTGCCTGAAAAACCTCCTCATGCGAGCGTAAAAACTTTTTTTGCGATAAACGGGTGTTTTTGCGAAATTGACGTGTTTCCATTAAGCGTATTTTCATTTTACAATTTCAATTTGCGCAAATTGAAGGGTAATGGAAACGCAGCTATTGTTCAACCCTAAATAAGAAACTGGTATGTAATGTTTGGAATGATATATTATGTTGCATTCAGTGCTTAATTCCATGTTCAATACTGGTATGAGTGGTGACTTCTTTTATTGCGAATATTTCCTGACTGCAGATAATGTGGTATTTGTAATTGCTTACATTGCTAGCTGACATTGAAAATGTTTAAACATTTAGTTTATTCAAAGCCATGTTTTGCTGTGTCATGCATTGTTTATTGTGTAAAGTAATGCATGTCTATTTTCTGTTTTAAGGTTATCAACCTATTTCCCATTCCTTAGTCCTTAAATCATGACATTCAATTCATTTTCAACTACTTCTATTCAAAAATCCAACTGTTTCAACATATTCAACCAATGGCATCAAAACCTTCTGGAAGAAAAATAAATAATTATAAAGGAATTGAGTTGTCCCTTTGCATCCTTCATATGTTGAGCAAGCGTTTTCAAGTTTGGGCAAAGCTGAAGTAATTATAACACCTCAGACAACTTGATAGTTGATAACCAGTGTGGCAGTGAAGCCAAAAGGGATTAACGGCCTGGAGTCAAGAAAGCTGTCATTGGAAAGAGGAGGGATTGGCTTACATCTCAAAATGACAAGGGAAGCTCTTGGGAAAACAGAGAAGGAGCTGAAGCAAGGAAGAACTTTGGCTAAGAGGGCTTTTACCAAGCAATCAAATTCCTTAGCAGAGGTGCCAAACACAAGACTAAGAGCAAACTACGAGAGGAGTTCAAGAAGCTCACATGGAGGTGGGGAAGGTCAGTTAGACAAATGATGAATACAGGGCTAACCTTCTGCCAGATATTGAAGCTGAAACCAATGAGGGTGAAAGAAGCTGACCTAAAGAAGCAGCTGCAGACTGAACTTGAGAAGACATTCCAAGAATGCGAAGTACAGTTGGATGAGGTCAGGGAGATGATCCAGTCCAACCTATGGCCTAGATACAGGGGAAACTGAGGTGAAGTCTCCAATCAGACGAAGCTGAGATGGCCTGTGATGGTATTGCTTAGAATACCTGTTACCGCTGTAAATAGAGATGGATACGAGTTACGGTAGGCTGGTGCGAAGGCATAAGTCCAAGATACGGTCACAAGCCTAGCAAAGTGGGAGATGTGGATTACAGTAGCAGATAAACAAAGGCTGTAAGGCGGAGTGAATGACCTGAAACCATTCAGCAAGAACCTTGAAGCTAGGAGGGCAGAATTTCTCACAGCGCAAAGAATGGCATAAGAGGATAAAGATATAGGGAGACTGGTGCAGATGCCAGCTCCATAGCCAACACTGAGAATAAAACTATTCTGTTTACCCAAGGTCCAGTGGGTATAAAAGGAACTGTCCATCGATCGAGAAGAGACTGGAAGAGTCTACAAAAGCAGGGGGAACCGACAGGCTCAGTCTAAGTAAAGAAGATCCTACTCCTTGACAGTGTAGATGAGAGAATATGCAGAGACCTCCATTTCTCTGTTCATGGTGCCAATATGGGAACAAGTCTACAATTGCCTCGGAGATAATTCAGGATATGGAGAAAATTTCTGCTTTAAGAGCAAAACAGCCTAGGAAAGTTATCGATATGATCCAAATAATACAGAAGGATGACCTCACAGAGTTTGGAAATGCAGGAGCCAGTCAGACAACCCTCTAGTGATCAAATCCATAGAACACAAGTTACCTGATAACATTAAGTGAAATTGACTTGTCTTCATGGTTAACCCAAGGAATAATGTCACGCCGGACAATCACTTTGAGAACCTTCTTAAACTCCTGAAAACATATGAAGAAATTCTTGAAAAATTAGAGCAGCTGGGAGTGAGTGAAAAGCCATAAAAGAATGTATGCTTGTATGGAAAGAAGATATGCGTAGAGATGAAAAGCAAAGAGAAAAGGTCATATTTTGCAAGTGTTTCAAAGAGACTGAAGCCTGTGGAAAAGTTGGATGCTGTAGAAAGTTGGGGTCCTGCAAGAGGTGTTTGGTCTGTCATGGAGAAGATGATGAATGCAAAGACACTTACCTGTGCAGAAACATAAGACTGTAAAAAATACCATCATTTATTTGCCTGAAGGGAGATTTGAAGAGGAGTGATTCAGACAGAAGACAATCCAATGTAAGAAGCCATATGCTTACAGATGAACAGGAGGTATTTGCATCTAAGCTCTCCCCAGAGATGGCAGATAAATTCAAGAAAGCGTTCACCAACATCACTGGGAAAACAAACTGTATTAAAAAGAATTAGCTTGGAGTGACTGAGTCCAGTGCAGTAGACAAATTGCCAGTTATTCTAATGCTGCTCAAGGTAACTGCCAATGCAGGACAACAAATTGGAACCCTGATTCGACTTAGCATCGGACACAAACTGCATCACCCAGAGCTGCCAGAAGATAAAATCTTCAAAGTGAAAACATCATCACTTTAGCTCATTCATGAAATCGGAGGAATGGCCATGAAGCTTAGTACCACATAATATTTCCTTAGAGTGAGGGTTAAAACATCCATAGGCACGGAAAGCACTCACTGAGCTTATCTGCTATGGTTTGAAGGAAATTGGCAACATCCACAGAGTCATCAAACCTGAGCAACTCAAGAAGTTCCTAGGAGAAGAAGAATCTAGGAGATCTGAGGAGACCAGATGAGAATTGAGCTACTGATAAGCCACCGTGAAGGAAGACTTGCTCCGCAAAAGTGAAGGTGATTTGAGACCTTGTCTTATGGGAAGGCCCTCTAGGAAAGACTGCTGGTGGAGCACATCCAGATCTGTTTATAAGAAGTGGATATAGGCGCACACAGGTCCGAAACACACTTTGCTTGATCCATGAGAGCAACCGCTGTCAGGTGTCAAGAGATAACTGCGCTGTTCGCAGCTGAAACCAAAGCCACAGTTGCTCATAAAAAGTTCTTGGATTTGTGGAAATGGGACAGCAATGAAGTAGCTTGCGAACCAAAGTGTGAAGGATGCCGGTGGCAACTATCATCCAGGAGCCAAAGAAATGACTCTGAATGAGAAAAAGAGAGCTGGAGATCATAAGGAAAGGCCTCACCTACAGTACATCAAAGCACATAATCTCAGTGATAAAACCAACTGTGACACAAAATACCCCTGTATTCAAGATCCAAGTTCTCTTCCCAACAACAAGAGTGGGGTGGAAGCCACCTTCTAGAGAACAGAACAACAACTCAAAAAAGAGACAAATCGAAAAATAGGATACACAGCTTAAGTTCATGAGATGGTGGGGAGCAGCAAAGAAACTCACCAAAGAGATCATTCCCAGCTGGAAAGGGCCATGGTAAGGGCTATGGTATGTCAGCCACTTAGTAACATAACATAAACCTGCACTCCCTCTGGTATGGAACAGCAGCCAGAAGTTTAACGGGGTAAGCATGAATGACCTTCTGCTGAAAGGGCCTGATTTCCTCAATCCCATCAGAGCAGTACTTCTTAGGTTCAGAAAAGGCATCCATGCTGCCCTCAGTGACATCTAGACATTGTACAATTCTGTGTGGTTGGAAGACCTGAAGATGCACCTACACAGATTTCTCTGGAGAGACACTGAGCAGGAATAGATTGAAGAGTATGCGATCACCAGATTCAACATTGGCGATCGACCAGCAGGGTGCATTGTGCAATTAGCCATGAGAGAGACAGCCAAACTGCCTATGCTCGCTTGCCTAGAGGAGGAACATAGCATTCTTGAAGAGGATACCTATGTCAATGACATCCTGACTTGCCATAATGACTTGCAAAAGCTGGACTAGAAAATCAAAAGAGTTGAAGAGATCCTGAAGGCAGGCAGGTTCTTCCTCAAGCCCTGGGTGTGAAGTGTGAAGATGCACTAAGAGACCTGTTCCTTGCAGCTCAAGAAGGTATAACCTTTCAGGACACCACTCACCAACAGACTATCTGTTTACATAGAGAAAGAGACTGCAGTCTTAGTTTGTGTAGGGAAGGTTCCAGATCTTTGATGAGGATGAGACTGCCATACCAATTCTACCATATGAGATGCATGAATTCTACATGGGTATCCACTTTCTTAGCTCAAGAGGCCCACAGTGCAAACCATGAAGAAATAGCAGGCACACTCCTCCGGATGAGGAAGACAGCCTGGGTGATATAAGGCCAGAGACTAGCTAAAAAGATAGTTGATAACTGTGTGGTGTGCAGAAAGGCCAGGGCCAGTAAGTGTCAACAGATCACGAGTGACCTTCCACCCAAGCGGATAACACCAGCAAGATCGTTTGAGTAGACAACAGTGGACTTATTTGGACCGTATGAAGTCAAGGACAAGGTGAAAAAAGAAAACCAATGTCAATGTGTGGGGAATTGTCTTCAGCTGCATGACATCCAGAGCTGTACACACAGATTTTGTCAGTGACTAAAGGCTTCCTACTGGCTTTCCAAAGATTCACAGCACTGAGAGGGCACGCAAATAAACTGTGGTTAGATCTTGGAAAGAACTTTGTGGGTGCCAGACCTGCCCTCAAAGAACTCTACCTCTTCCTGGATCATCTGAGTAAATCTGAGCTTGAAAATGAAGATTCCAAGCATGGGACTGAATGGAGCTGGAAAATCCACTCAGGAGACTCCCCTCATTGGAATGGAGCTGCAGAAGCAGCTGTTCGCACTGTGGGAGGAGAAGGACTCTTCCCATGGGGTGAGATCCAAACATTTCTCTACAAATCTTCTAACCTTGCCAATGAGAGGCCCATAGATGCCAGAACTCAAAGCCGGGAGAACTGCGTAGAATACATCAGGATACATCAATTCCCTTCTACTTGGATGGACTGGACCCAGAGGAGATCTTGAATGCTTTGATTTTGAAAACTACCCATACAAAATATTGAGAGCTATCCAAACAGAAGTTGACCAGTGGCACAATGGCACACAACACATAGAAATGTGGCTGTTGAAGATGTTGTCTGGCTTGCTGAACAAAACGCTTGGAGGGGTCAGTACAGACTTGGCAGAGTCATCAGTGTCAGCATTGACAAGAAGGGCATCGATGAGAGATGTGCATGTCAGAACTTTTCCCAGCTACCCAGTCCCAGCTGTAAAGTCTGCTCAAGAGAAGTCAAAGAAACTCTCAACCAAAATTCCTACTTCAGTTCTTCATAGGGATGTCAGACACATCATCGTTTTACTTCCTGTTGAAGAAGGAAAAGAACCTGACAACTGAAATCGAACCTACTCCAACACAGAGGTTCAAGTGACCTCCTTGAGTTCAAGAACCAGGCGGTCAGGTGGGAATTGTTATGTCAAAGACCAGAACACTTACATATATTTATTTAGCTGACGCTTTTATCCAAAGCTATATGTCAGAGGTTGCACACATGTGGAGCAACTAGGGGTTAAGTGTCATGCTCAAGGACACATTGGTGTCTTGCAGCGGATTTGAACCCAAGTATCTCACACCTAAGGCATGTGTCTTATTCACTGCACCACCATCACCCCATAAACACACAGAACACACAAAAACATGAGCACAATGGCAGCTTTTCCATTTAAAGAACTCCAGGCCTGAAGAGGGCAGACAATCCAAACACATGAGTGGAACTAACAATTGAGCCAGCATTTCTGGAGGGACTGCTTTTACCTGCACACCTGGGAGATAAGCATGGGTATGAAATATTTTGGAGTTAGCTTTTGCTTGATTCCTCAACTTACAAACAAGATAAAAAAACACCTCCTTGTTCAACTCCAAAGAAGCAACTGGTATGTAAAGTTTGGAATGATTTATTGCATTCAGTGCTTGGTTCATGTTTAATACTGGTATTGAGTGGTGACTCCAGTTATTGTAATATTTCCTGACTGCAGATAATGTGGCAGTTGAAGTAATTGCTTAAAGTGCTAGATTACAAAACTGATAATGTTTAAACATTTACTTTATTCTAAGCCATGCTTTGTTGCTGTGTCATGCATTGTTTGGGTAAAGTATAGTGTTTCAGTACTTTACAGTAAGCGTTTTCTGTTTTACGGTTATCAACCTATTCCCCATTCCTTAGTTAATACAATGCTAAATTGTAAATCAGATGTAATAATAATAATAATAATAATAATAATAATTCATTACATTTATATAGCGCTTTTCTGGACACTCAAAGCGCTTCACATGAGAGGGGGGAGATCTCCTCAACCACCACCAATGTGCAGCATCCACCTGGATGATGCGACGGCAGCCATATTGCGCCAGAACGCTCACCACACACCAGCTTACTGGTGGTGAGGAGATAGAGTGATGAAGCCAATTGGTGTATACTGTATATGGGGATGATTAGGAGGCCATGATGGACAGAGGCCACTGGGCAAATTTGGCCAGGATGCCGGGGTTACACCCCTACTCTTTCGAAAGACATCCTGGGATTTTTAATGACCACAGAGAGTCAGGACCTCGGTTTAACGTCTCATCCGAAGGACGGTGCTCCTGGTTTAACGTCTCATCCGAAGAATGTACACCTATGTACAATAATATACCAATGTCCATCAATTGATTTAATGAGTACATTGTGTTTAATTTGTAATTTAACTTCACTGTGTGCTTAAACTTTTAAATGTGAAGCGCTGCACACTGTGACTTCATTGCTTCAAGTGCATCATTTTGCACTTGGAATGCACATAATTGATTTGCCGCTCTAAATTGGAGCCTTTCATATTATAATACTTAGGCGAGGTTTAAACACCTTGGGCAAGGGGCGTGGCCCATGGGATTTGTCTCTGCCATCACAGCTGGAAAAAATCCTTATGGAGCTTTGATTTTTTTAAAAAAAAATTTGTGTTTACAGTTCATTGTAATTTGAACAGCTGAACATTTAATTATGAACCAGGTGAAGAAACCTGTTCATAATTTAGTAATGTGATTTTGCACCTGTTCACTGAAATAGCCAGTTTAAATTAAAGTAGGCTATTTGTGACATCATGTTTGGCTTTGACTTTGAACATTTGCTCTTACTTTGCGGAAAACAATATCGTGATGTATTGACCTAAACCTACCCATAACCGAAGCATGTTATATTGACGCTAAAGTGTGCCATGTGCATTGGATGTCTACGCATTGGCAAAAGCATCGTATATGACGCCTTGGGATGAGAATGCGTTGAAACACCTCATTTGTGCCGCATGACATCTAGATGCATTTAAACTAGGGCTGTCAAAAGATTAATCGCGATTAATTGCATCCAAAATAAAAGTTTGTGTTTACATAATATATGTGGGTGCACGGTTTATAATTATTTTGTATATACATAAATACACACACATGCATGTATATTTAAGAAAAAATATTATTTATATATAAAATATTTATATTTATATATAATATAAATTATATATAAATCTATATACAGTATATACATGAAAATATTTCTTAAATATATACAAGTATGTGTGTGTATTTATATATATATAAAATAATTATACACAGTGCACCCACATATATTATGTAAACACAAACTTATTTTGGATGCAATTAATTGATGATTAATCATTTGACAGCCCTAATATATATATATATATATATATATATATATATATATATATATATATATATATATATAATTTTTGAAGATATTTTTACAGTTATCTCTGATTAATTTGAAAGTGGAATTCTTGCTATCTAAAAAACTAATGGCAAGTTGTGGAACTTGTTTTTTCTTAGGTCTCAAGAGAATTGATTAGATCATGAAAAGTTGTTGAAGCAGGAGCTCAAAGGTTAGGCTGGTTCTCTCTGCCACAGAGACATGAATGTCCACAGATTTTTGTCACGCATGTATATTACACCTTTTTTGTAACAAAGAGGTTTATGTCACCTGAATTTTTATCAGTGCCATCATTTTAATTAGCTGGGAACCAAACGCATGATGTTGCTGTTTCTGGCACCACTTCAGGGATGCACACACAAAGTAGTAACAAGTTTTGAATCCTTTTAGCAACATAAGTCATACCCAGAATTCGAACATACCTAAACCATCCCTTTAGGAATGTGGAACTTGAAATGTTATGTCCACAAGTTAAATTATTTGACATTATTTAATAGACGAAGGCAAACATGATTGAAATGGAACATCAAAGGCCGTAATAATAATGGAGAACAAACCTCTAATTTATGTCTCACCTTATATATCAAGTAATTTTTTCATCTACAGGTAATCATTGTCTTGTACACTTGTCAACACATTAAGTCATGATAGAAATTGCATGCAGATGCGGGTGCTCCGCAATTAGCCTTTGACTAAACATAATTATTTATCTCATGCACCATCATGCCTTCAGCTATTCATGCACGTTTCATATAATCACATTTCCCTGCATCACAAGTTGAGAAGTTGGAGGTTTGAGGAATGATTTTAATCAGACAAGGTTCCACTTAAAAAAAAAAATTGCACATGGAGATGAAAAGGTATAGGTATAGCTGAAAAGCACAGCTGAGTAGATCTTGATTCAAAGCCGTTTCAGATACTTTAAATATGCTTCGGTTAAAATGAGAAATGCAGAGACTTGCTGAGATTAATACTTGAAAACTATTGGGAATTTCACACTTGAATCAGTTCTGCAAGTCCTGAAAGCTTCCTGAGAGTTTGTATATGCCGTAATTCAATAGTCAGATATGGGGGCAATGTAATGCGACGCATGAATTCAAATATAACGTTAACTATGCTGTTTTAAACTAAGGTGCTTTAACGTAGGATTAGCCTAGTTTTTGACCTCAACTCTTAAATTAAAATGCCTTTCGCAAAGCAGAACAACTGATTGAGTGGCCTTCACCTAAAACACAACCCAAACCCCATCTGTTGGGTTACGTGACTGTACGAGCATGTGCGCGTGTGTGTATTTACGCGTGGGCAGGAGCAGCTATGAGACAGTGCATGTGGGTGGAGGATGGGAGATAATAGAGCACAAGGCTTAAGCTATTAAAGGACTGTTTTACAGCTTAATCGTTTTTTTTTTGTTCGAGGCCCCATGCAGATCTATTCTGGGTTATTTCTGCTGCCGTTTCACTCTTTTGGAGGATTTAACCGAGTTTACCCCTCTAATCTGACTCTTTTTGTTAGCAATACTCAGACCTGTTTGCAGTGCCCACTAATGCGCGTGTGTGTTCTCCTTCATTGAGACGGCTCTACTTCATCGCCATGTCCATCAATGTCAGATATGATCGTGTCTTCGCTGAAACAACGGATGTGCTTTGGCACAACTTAAGTTTGTGGGTCCTTGGAGACCTGTAGTCTGTAGCTCTGTGTTAGAGCAGTTGTTTTGCACTAAACGAGAGAGGGTTAGTGCATGTTGTCAGCTATATAAAACCACGAGGCACAAAATGTATCCCGAATCGCAGGACAATGAACCAACAGCACCTCGAATACAACGGATACTTGTAGACACACACATAATTATTAGATATCAAATGCAATGCTAGCCAAGTAGATTATTATTTCTAAAATAAAAATATTACTCACATAAGTGTGTTGCACCACTCCTGTTGGATCCAATATATAAGGTAACGTAGACTAATCATGTTCCGTACAACAACAATAATGTTCTGTACAGATTAACTTTAACCGCCGATCGCTGAATAAATACTTCTAGGTCATACACAAAATGCATATCTGTGTCGTCTTCATTTCTCCCTCTTATATTATAATGAGTTTAACTCACCCATCGGTGCACGCGTAGGGGAAAACGTCCAATGTTGTCAAATGGCAACTGGATTCGCCCATACATGTTCGACCCAGAGTCCGTGTGTTGCACAATTCCTGTCAGATCCAATATAGATGGCACAGCACCGTTCTTTTCTCTTAATCGGTCTGCAAATCCAGCCTTGAATTGTTGACAAAACAATCCTCTGTGAAATGAAGCGAACATACAGATAATGTTTTACACTCATCTGCTGGAACGTCATTAAAAACAAATTAACCATGCATTCCTAATATTGGAATCCAGAGGAAGCTTATGCAGTTTGTCTTCTTCCACAGCCAGGCACGGCACAACATTTTGTCAACGGAATGTTTATTGCTGGTAGCTCGCTCCGGTTTGTCATCACAAGACTGCTTTTGTTTACCTATGCGTGAATGCGCGAATCGGTGGGTGGGGCTAAACCGGCCGTGTTGAAGTAGGCGTTGATAAGCGGGTGGGGTTTCTTCGTCTTTGACGTCATACTTCCACGCTTTCAAAAACGAAGCGTTTGTTGAGGCTGGTGTCAATAAAATTTTTTATTGGACTAACAAGGTAATTTTCAGTTCTGAAACTTACAGGATATTCTTATAATATGATGACCTCTTAGATGTCAAAAGCTCAAGGAAAATTTGATTTCTCAGTTCATCACCCATTTAAATATTATGTATTGCTACTGCTCAAAAGTTGGGTTCAGTAAGGTTTTTCAACCACGCCCCTTGTGGTGAAAATCAAGTTTTTAATGATGTTTATATGTCTGTGGTGTTTTTAATATGCTTTAAGAAAAACCATGTGATTTACCAAATTGATAAATCAACACCATTGCTTAGAATTTTCTCCTTAAAACTGGGGTGAGCTAGCCTGACTTCGTCATACTCATATTCTAGTCAGAATGTGAGTCTGATTCTGCTCCATAGGATGTGTCTAAATGTAACTCAATTGGATGGACCTACAACCAATTAGAGCAACGCAGTAAGTCAGCTATATAGTTGCATAGCATAGTTGTCAACTCAACTGGATGCACACTGGTAAGTAAAATAATGAGTGTTGCTTCTTTTATGAGTGTGACCATAGGAGAAACCACAACAACCAAAGGTTTTTCATTGCAGTTCTCTGTTCGTCTTTTAAAATTAATGCGCTGTCCATTTCTTTTACAATAGACGTGACCACATAATATATAGGCCTATATCTCAATTCTCCAGCTGCAGTCATCTTTGAGGGAAACCTAACCCAAGGGCTCTTTGATAACATGATGATTACTTATATTCAGATTCTCTGTCCATCATCATATAAACCCCGCCCTGGATATTTGATTGGCCCGACCATTTCTGAACTAATCATAATTACTCCTCAATGGATCGAGTCCAGACTGAACTTCCCAACCAAAACATGTGGGCGAGGTTCAGGCTGGCATCAAGGCAAGGGGTGAACCCTGTACCAAACCCTGTAACCAATCAGGCCAACGAGTGGATCTCTGAGCTGGTGTGAGTGGAGGCAGAGCTAATATGCATATTCATAGAATAACATACTAAATTAGGCAAGGCTGTAGAGTTGCATTAAAGCTATTTGAAAGCATGATGACGTTTTTTTTCAAGGACATTTTGATGTGTCCTTTTGGTGATCAAAGATGAGTTTTAAGGGATGCAATTATTGACTACAGTGGAATTTTAAGTGAATGAATTTCACCAATCTGCATTTACTTAAAACATATTTTTAAAACAGCTTTGCTACTTGTGCTTTTGCATTTAGAGTAGTTCATTTAAAAACTAATTGTTGTCATTTACTCAAAGAGATATTTAAAAAAGTAGCAAATCATAAAAATACCAATAAGTAGATTCATATAGTCTAAATTTAAAGTCCATTTGAATATATTAAACAATGCCATTGTTTAAAATGATATAATAGTTTAGTTTTCATGTGTCTCATAACAAATTTACACTGCAAATTTGAATATGTGCATATTCAAGCTTGAAAGCTACTGTACAGAGAAGATTTTCAGAGAATGACAATTTAAATTGATGTTGTATTTATGCGTTGCATTTAGATTTACGGTGTTGGGAATATTGTCATACAGACCACTTTTTATGCTACTTTTGTTTAGCTTTTTTGTCAGTTTTGTACTTTGAAAGTGAAGTTCATTTGTTGTGTTTGTTGGAAGAAAGAAAGATATCGTGTTTGGTACTGTTAGAGTTAAAAAATATTTTTTTCAATTGAGTGGCTTTTTTATATAGGCTGCACGATTAATTGCACGATGTTGATATGCGCATCTAATCAGTAAAGCCGGTTCCTTTATTAGTAGTAAATCACCTTCACCTGCTTTCAGATGGAGCGGCATTTACTACAAAGAGCCGTGACTTACTGACAAGCTGAGCCAAATCGCGTTAATATCGAGGACGTATCGCTAGCGATATTCAATGCGATATGGCTCAGCTTGTCAGTTAACTACGGCTCTTTGTAGTAAATGCCGCTCCATCTGAAAGCAGGTGAAGGTGATTTACTGCTAATCAAGGAACCAGCTTTAATGATTAGATGCGCATAACAACATTGTGCGATTAATCGTGCAGTCCTACTTTTTTCCATATTCAGCTTTTTTTTGTATGTGTAATGTTGCTGTTTGTGCTTTGTAAGTTTGCAGACCTATTTCAAGCTCAAAGTCCCTCCAAAAGTAGTTATTTTCTAAATCAGTGCGCACTGTTTATGAACTCATTGATACGCCTCGATTGTAGCCTTGAGTTTTCTTCTAGGAACGTTCACGTCACAGTATTCCTCATTTAAATAATTCCTGCCCAAGGCATATATGCAAAAAAATGGGTGATGATGCCTGGTTGAGTTGTGTTATTAGTGTGTTCAAAAGATGATGTTTTTCCAACCAGACCTAAGACGGTTCTCGTAAGTGGCATGAAATCTCTGATACACGATTGAAGTGGTTGGCCAATGAGAGCACAGTGTGCTTTCAGAAGGAGGGGCTTTATAGAAACATCAACAAAGCATCACTGAGGCCCTGTTTCTACCTTATATTAAAGGGTTAGTTCACATAAAAATGAAAATTCTGTATTTACTCACCCTCATGTTGTTCCAACACCGTAAGTACCTTCGTTCGTCTTCGAACACGAAATTAAGATATTTTTTTATTAAATCTGAGAGCTGGATCACTCCTGCATACTAGTCCATAGGCTTCTTGAGGGATTGAAACTTGCTGGCTTCGAAAAGTTATTAAAGACATCATTAAAATAGTCCAAGTGACTACAGTGGCTCAATCTTAAGTTTATCAAACGACAAGAATACTTTTTGTATGCAAAAAACAACAAAAATAACAACTTTATTTCAACTATTCATTTAGTTCTCTCTCTGCCTCGAGTCAGGTTACTAGTTTAACAGCATTTGATGTGTTTTAGTGCGTCACACGCATTACACACACCAGCGTCGGCCAATAGTGAGCCTACGTGTGACGTAGCTCAACGCTATCAGCACTACGTTAACTGACTAGATGCTTATAGAGAAGGAAGGGAATAGTTGAATTTAAAGCCGTTAATTTTGTTTGTTTTTGCGCACAAAAAGTTTTCTCGTCGTTTGATAAAGTTAAGCTTGAGCCACTGAAGTCACTTGGACTATTTTAACGTTGTCCTAAATAACTTTCGAGGCCGGCAAGTTTCAATCCTTCAAGAAGCCTATGGAGGAGTATGCAGGAGTGATCCAGCTCTCAGATTTCATCAAAAATATCTTAATTCGTGTTCCGAAGATGAACAAAGGTCTTACAGGGTTGGAACAACATGTGGGTGAGTAAATACTGACAGAATTTAAATTTTTGGTCGATCAGATAAAGGAGACAGGAGGTTCTATGGGCGGGTAAATGAATGAGCTTTTTCAGATCTTTCGATTTAATTGATGAAATAAGATCATGCAATTTACACAACACGAGCGGAGACAACAGTAAAACATACGAGAGCAGCAGCTTTCACGTCATGTGAAATCCATCTTTGGCATCACTAGTGTTTTTGTGTGTTTGTCTGTAATGACAATTGTTGTACACTAATGTAGCATGTTTAGCAGCACTTTGTGTATTGTGTGTAGTTTGGTGTTATTCAAATGAGCATTTTCTAAGTCGTGTTCCAAAAGGTCACGTGTGTTTGTTTGAGTTTGTCTTTTGTGTGTGAGAGAAAGATAGCATCAGTAATAGGCTTACGGTGGTGGAGCGGTAAATAAAAGAACGGGACACACAAGGTTGGCAACGATGCTCATCTTCTCTGACCTCCCGTTTCAATATTGGCCCCATCCCTCGTTTTATTTCTCCCCTCCCTTGCTCTTCTCCACTCATTCACCCTGCTGTCTCTTCATCAGCCCTTCATTGTGATAGATGGGCACGTGAATGGACAGTAAAGTGCTAAAGTTTGTGGGCCGTGGATCCCACACCACTGCATAAAAAGAGAGGGAGAGAAAGAGGGGGCTGGTGCTTCCAGAATTGGATGGAGTGGAGGGAACACGTCAGCATTTTCTCTCCCAGTACGTTTCACTCAGCACGATTGAGTCTTATTATCTGACCCCTCTCCCTCTTCACACTGACCTGATAATATTTTACCTCTCACACTGTCTCTCTATCTCCCTCCCTCTATCTTTCTGACAACTTTCTCTCTTGCGCGTTGTTGCGCGCACACACACACTTTGTTTTATGGTGTATTTTACTGTGTATGCTATCCCCCAACCCTAAACGTACCAATCACAGAAAACTTTCTGTATTTTTACATGTTTATCTCATTGGGACCAAAAAAATAAAAAAATCCCAAAAGGTCAAACATTACTGGTATTACTATAACTTTTGGTACTGGTTTTACTGTCACTATTACTCTTTGTGGAGACATTTTTAGGGCCCGAGCACTAACCGTGCGAGGCCCCTATTGAAACTGTCAGGGTTATTTTTCTTATTTTTTTATTTTTATTTATTTATTTATTTTTTCTGCAAAGTAAGCGCCATTTTCGCGGACGCAACATGCTCAAAAACTCACCAAATTTGGCACGCATGTCAGGACTGGTGAAACAATTTCGTATTTTGTGGGTTTCGCAGATGGGCGTGGCAAAATGGCTCGTTAGCGCCACCTAGAAATTTGGACAAAAATTAGCCCCTTGTCCACGTTCAACCTACATGCACGAAATTCAAGATTCATATCAAGATGCACAAAAAAGCCTCAAGAACCCCTATCCTAAACTCGACAGGAAGTGCGCCATTTTTAATTTGGCGGCCATTTTGGGACAATTTACACACTTCATACTTTAACGAACTCTAGGGATTTAGTCGGATCGACTTCAAATTTCTGCTGTGCCTTCTAAAGGCATTGATGATGTAAAGTTGTGCCATCTGCGCGTTTTCATCAATGGGCGTGTCCGTAGCATCGACGATTCACCATGAAACAGGAAGTTGTTGTAACTTGGCTGTAAATGCCCAGATCTGCACGAAATTTTACACATTTGACAAGAGTCCCACCCTGACCAAATTTACATGCCGACATTCACCCACAGTCATAGCGCCACCTGCTGGCAACAGGAAGTGACCTTTAACGAAGCAGCCCCGCTGCACGTTTGACCTACATTTACGAAATTTCTGTGGCATATGAATCATGTAGTAAATGAAGTGCATAGCAAATTGAGCTCCAGAATATGCAACACGGCCGCCTCACACCCCAACACGCTACAGGTGCGAGGGCCCCGCCCATCGCTGCTTGCAGCTTTATTTACTTTATTTTTTTTATTATTAATTGTTTTTTTTTTTTTTTTACCAGGAGCAAACATGCGCACACACACACGCTCTGTTCTTGCACTCATGCATTTGTAACATCATTATTCTACACAATCACCGATTATGATTCTGAATAATTACCATAGCAGACCATAGCATATTTGTTTACAACTTGTTAGAAATTGTGTATATTATTTAATCTCTAACAAATATTTGCATAAACTGCATATTTATTACTGATTATTATTATTATTATTGTCAGCTGTTAAAGTTGCCGTCGGCAACATTTTTTTGATAATTTTCAGTGAAATCGATACTATAATCTGACAGAACAACATAAATAAAGTGGTTTTAGAAAAAAAACAGAGCTTCTAACTCCATCTGGAGCGTGTTATTTGTTTAGCAAAAATCCAGCGCTCCCTGTTAACTGTGTCCAATCAGCCCAGGGGGGTGTGAGATCTGACTGTCAATCACAGATCGGCACACGCCACCCCTCGCACACGTTACAATCACATGCACACGCCTGAAGTTCTCGCAGTAAGGAAGAGTGATGGCGGAACACTAACAAACCAAGTAAGCTCATTTAGAGTATAAATGACGTTAGCATTTGCAATATATTGGTAGATTAGCCAGAGCAGCATACCTCCAAATAATCCATGGTGTTGATGAATGCTGATGACGGTCGCATTCACAGAAAACCTGGTGCGCACGCACTCTGTGGGCGGGTATTCATTGATAGTGGGGGAGGGCCATATGAGTTGTAAACATTCAAAATGTTGCCAAAGTCCACTCAATCAGCCATAGTTGCCGACGGCAGCTTTAAATACACACACGCCATTCTGCACCTATGAATATTTTTTTTCTTTGCTTTATTTTAAATCTCTATCATATCACATCAGTATATAATTAGTGCTTGTTTTATAGTGAATAACTTACTATAACAAACTTAATACAAACCATGAACTGATATACATTTCGTAAATTAGTAGGGCAGATTAAACAAAAAACTGAACCGATGCTAAACCGCACTCTATGCTGGAGGTTGCTCTCTGCGAGAGTACCTTTAAAACTTCAAATAATAGACAAGTCCCAAATAGATGCCTCTTTACACGCCTGGTGTGGCGACAGGTTTGGGTAAATGAAGGCCAGTCTCAAATACAAGCCGGTGCAGTTTGACGATTTGGGAAAATAAAAGCCCAGGCTATTATTTTAAGTTTTACGGAATGCCTGTTCTGTCGTATTTACATCATGCGCTCGCGGCTAGCTCCCACCTCTCACGCTCAAGCCTCGACGGAAGAAGTGCACGGGTAGATGTCGCGCGGCTAGATCTTTACGACACAAGAGAGCTACCCACCCTAAAAATACACCATGTGCTCGTGGCTAGCTCTCCCTTTGGATGGCAAACCGCCTCCAGGGCTCTCACGTTTTGTTCCCTCATCGAGTGTCTTTCTCAATCTATGTTCGTCTGTACTTGTGTCCTTGTGAAACATCATCTTTTGTGGCCCAAGTACTGTCCAATGAGCCCGTTCTCATCCTTTATCGTCATATAGAACGCTATATGGAAAAACGGCGCTATGCTACGCACATGGCACCCTTTATCGTTAATATAACACGTGAACCCAAGGCGTAATAAATCCTTTAGCGTAATATGAGACTACCCTACCTTAAACCTAACCATAAACCTAACCGTCACAGTGCGTGTTATATTAACGATAACGGATGCCATGTGCGTCAGTATAGCGCCGTTTTGTCATATAGCGTTCTACGTATATGACGATAAAGGATAAGAATGCGTTATCCCAATATACAAGTTTGCATTTTGGCAAGGACGATTAAAAATCCCGGATGTGTTCTTGACCAAGGGTTTACCGGTTGGTAACTTGTGTGAACTTGACGGCAGAAATATCCCAGCATTCAATTTGTCATTCGAGAGAAGGAAAGGCAGCAAATGCAGTAATTCGTTTTTCTAATTACGGACGCTATTTCATCACTAAATTCCCTTCTGAGAACATTTGATGTGAGAAATCAACTGTGTAGATTTCAAATATTGGTATTTTTATGAAAATTTATGCCGGATCGGAAAATGTGCTTAAACATTTCAGAAGTGAGAATCTCAATAAGCGCCTGCGGGTAAGTTAGTTAGCAAGCCAACTGGTCAGTTTGCTCACAGACTCGTTTTCCCTACAGTCAAGAGACCATTGCAGCCTTGCTGTTATCGTCAATAATTCTCGATAATGATTTTGTACAGATATTATTACGCAATACCAGCAAGAACACATCGTCTCAAACTGTCAGCAGCTTTCTGTGTGCTCGTCACCTTTTGAGTTTATTCTTCTAAGAACAACTAGCAAGAGCGTTATCCCCAAGCACACAAGCTTGTTCTTTGATTTTTGGTTTCGAGAAACACCCCAAGCCTCGACAGAAGTAGCGTGCGGGTGTTGAAGGTGTTCCTGCTCTAAAAGTGTCCGAATTACAGTTAATGGTTATTATCATGAATTATATATACAGAAAATTTCTGTTTTTATTGATTTGTATGTATGACTACATCATATTGTACAGTCATTATATATATATATATATATATATATATATATATATATATATATATATATATATATATATATATATATATATATATATATATATATATATATATATTTTATAAGCAGGCCATATGCCAGTTTTATTTATTTATTTATATAGTTATAAATCTACTTTTATATTCATTCTGTTTTATGAACACAGAAATCCCACAACTAATGAGGGCATCGTTTATGTTGCCATTCGACATGAAACAACTGACTTTTAAGTAATTGACCGCATGTCTTCCATGCCATTGCCATATGCATTTTTTTGGAAACAGATCTAGTCAATTAAATAATAATAATAAAAGTAATAGTTTCCACCTAGGGAAGAGGTTATTTCCAGTTTAAATGCGTCTCACACTAGCAAATGTTACCTTTGGTAAATGAGCCTTAATCTGGAGCCTTAAGACTCATTAAATTTTAATTAAAAATCTATTTCAAACATTTTGAAGCATTCATTCTGCATTGCATTATCAGTGTTAGGGTAACATTATGAGGTAAGCATGTTATGTAATCAGATTATTTTTTGGGGACATTATTTATGTCTCAAATAAACAAAACCATTTTGGGATTTTATGTCTTCATACTTGAGTATCTAAAAATGTAATGATGTGCAGAACATTTTTATTTAATTGATCGATTTGATGACAAATTTAATCAAATTTCTCCCTTCTCTGACAGGCCTCAGTGCATGTATAGCAGTGTGACATGGAAACAAGCATAACACTGCAGTTTTGGAAGAACAACAGTATAAACCAAGGTATGGTAAGCACAATTCAGAAAAGGTTATGTTGAGTGTTAAATGGTTCTAACAGGCTCTTCATATATAGAAACTTTTAGGGGTTCCCCGTTACCACTATTGGATCATTTTCTAAGATCGTTTTCTCATCCTCATTTGACTTCTAGAGTATGAAAACAACAAACTATGGAAGTCAATGGGGTGCAACAACCCACATTCTTCAAAATATCTTCTTTTATGATCAACAGAACAAAGAACTCGAGGGTGAGTAAATGATGACATTATTTATTTATTTATTTATTGTAGAACTATCTCTTTAACTGCCTCTTCATCAGCTGTCAGAATATCACTGTATTAAATAGCCGATATCCAGAAGCTCATTTGCGGTTTTGGGTTAAACCGAGCCGATTTGTGGATTAGCGCCTCTTCAATCTGGCTACCACAGCTGGTTTCCATTCAACACTCTGTCTGACCCCCCATATCATTGCCAGAGTGTGTTTGTGTACGGTGGCGAAAACCAACCCAATCTGGGGTCCAAATCCCTCTTAGCCGGAATTAATAATATTTTTCCACCTGCTCAAAACAGCGCCTTGTCGGTCACCAACAACTCAGGGATTAGCACGACCTTTAACGCTGATGTGACGTTCCTCAACCCGAAGATCCCAGAGATTTGTCCTGAGACTTGTGAGATTACGGCAAACTTGTGTCCTGGCTAGACTTCCACAGCCAGCCGGTTGCTTGTAGATGAAGGCGATTACTGTAATCAGAGATAGGCAGGTTGTTGTGTTTTGATGTTGTGCCTCTGCTTAGAGTGTTGCCTTGCCTTTATGTCTGTGTGTACTGTATATGCGAAGTCTTTTAAAACTGATTTGGTCTAGTAAGAGCAAGATGTGTCAGCATTAGTGGCATACTCGGTTCTTTCAAGTAAATGCACAACTGAGTCATTTGCTCTTTTACGCTGACCCTCTGTGACACATCCCTTATGAAGTCAGAGACACAGAGCCCTATTGGTTGGGTTGATTATGCTGGAGAGCTCATGAGGACTGCCGGGTTCTTGCTCTCCAGCAGTGCATTAGCCGAGCACTTAGCTGTAGACGGACCGGAGCGAGAGTCTTCTTCGGGTAGAGGCTGTACTTATCACACAGTGGGCTACACTTCAGAACTCTCATCAAGTGTTATACTGTCATACTAAAACTTGACAAACACTGTATCATAGTGTTCTGAAATGAGGAGGCAGTCCTCACTTAATGTTTTGTGTATATTATATATATATATATATATATATATATATATATATATATATATATATATATATATATATACAAAACATTAAATGAGGACTGCCTCCTTATTTCAGAACACTACATATACAGCACACACAAATATATTATGTAAGCACAGACTTTTATTTTGGATGCGATTAATCGCAATTAACTTTTGCACAGCCCTAGTATGGATGTATGCATGCTGTGTATATATATAGTTATTTTGTATATAGAAATACCTATGCATGCATATTTAAGAATTATTTGCACTGAAATTCTGTGTATGTATGCATGTATGTACACTCACCGGCCACTTTATTAGGTACACCTGTCCAACTGCTCGTTTAACACTTAATTTCTAAGCAGCCGATCACATGGCGGCAACTCAGTGCATTTAGGCATGTAGACATGGTCAAGACAATCTCCTGCAGTTCAAACCGAGCATCAGTATGGGAAGAAAGGTGATTTGAGTGACTTTGAACGTGGCATGATTGTTGGTGCCAGAAGGGCTGGTCTGAGTATTTCAGAAACTGCTAATCTACTGGGATTTTCACACACAACCATCTCTAGGGTTTACAGAGAATGGTCCGAAAAAGAAAAAACATCCAGTGAGCGGCAGTTCTGTGGGCGGAAATGCCTTGTTGATGCCAGAGGTCAGAGGAGAATGGCCAGACTGGTTCGAGCTGATAGAAGGGCAACAGTGACTCAAATAACCACCCGTTACAACCAAGGTGGGCAGAAGAGCATCTCTGAACGCACAGTACGTCGAACTTTGAGACAGATGGGCTACAGCAGCTGAAGACCACACCGGGTGCCACTCCTTTCAGCTAAGAACAGGAAACTGAGGCTACAATTTGCACAAGCTCATCGAAATTGGACAATAGAAGATTGGAAAAACGTCGCCTGGTCTGATGAGTCTCGATTTCTGCTGCGACATTCGGATGGTAGGGTCAGAATTTGGCGTCTACAACATGAAAGCATGGATCCATCCTGCCTTGTATCAACGGTTCAGGCTGGTGGTAGTGGTGTCATGGTGTGGGGAATATTTTCTTGGCACTCTTTGGGCCCCTTGGTACCAATTGAGCATCGTTGCAACGCCACAGCCTACCTGAGTATTGTTGCTGACCATGTCCATCCCTTTATGACCACAATGTACCCAACTTCTGATGGCTACTTTCAGCAGGATAATGCGCCATGTCATAAAGCTGGAATCATCTCAGACTGGTTTCATCATGGATGTGCAGCCGACAATCTGCGGCAACTGTGTGATGCCATCATGTCAATATGGACCAAACTCCCTGAGATGTTCAGCACCTTGTTGAATCTATGCCACGAAGAATTGAGGCAGTTCTGAAGGCAAAAGGGGGTCCAACCCGTTACTAGCATGGGGTACCTAATAAAGTGGCCGGTGAGTATATATATATATATATATATATATATATATATATATATATATATATATATATATATATATATATATATATATATATATATAAATACATAATCTATATATATATACATATTTTATATATTACTAACACATTTTCTTAAATATATACATGCATGTGTGTGTATTTATATATACAATATAATTATATACAGCACACACAAATATATTATGCAAACACAGCCTTTTTTTGGATGTGATTAATCACAATTAATTTTTGCACAGTCCTAATATATATATATATATATATATATATATATATATATATATGTGTGTGTGTGTATATATATATATATATATATATATATATATATATATATATATATATATATATATATATATATATATATATGTGTGTATGCATCATTTGTTTGTCCCATGTTACACTTAATATTTTCAAATTTTCCTAATTAAATAAACTTAAAAAGAAACCAACTCTAATGTATTATTACATTAACAATGTAATTTATTTATTAAAACCAAGTAAATCTCAAGATATTGTTTTTTACGCATTTTTACACTTAATCCAAAATAATAAAGACCGTGACAATTTAGACAGTGTATTTTATTTGTGAACTGATGTTCTGCTGTTCTTTTTTTAGTTCACTAAACACTGCAGTGTAAAAAAAACTACCTATTATCAATAAATCTATTATCAATAAGTTTAGACAACATGTATATAATTTGTTGAAAGATTATAGATAAACACCAACTTTTTTTCTACAAAATAATGTGAATGCGAATCGTTCGCAATAAAACCAGGGACGCATGTGTATCATGAAAGTAAATAGGGATTTGGATATTAAATGGCTCAATGACATCTGGACATTAGATCAATGGGCTTTATGCACAGCTGTACTACTTCCTGAAATTAAGCCAACTCCTTGTTTCCTGTCTGCCATTATTGGCCGAATTGATTAATTAAGGTGTGCTTGACCTCAGAAGTCACAACAACAATAATGAGGCACACCTGAATTAATCAATTTGGCCAATAATGGCAGACAGAACAAGGAGCTGGCTTAAGTTCAGGAAGTAGTGCAGCTGTGCATAAAGCCAATTGTTTTAAGGATCAGAAATGAGTCTATTATTTTGTTGAAAATTAAATTTTGAGCTGTGATGCATATTCATTAGCTGGGTTGTTGCATCAGAACTAAAAGACACACACTGAAAAAAATAAATAAATTAAAGGATTAAATAAAAATATATAATGAACTAACCTAAATTCAAGTCAATGTAAATCTCCACCATGTAAGTGGGCTAAACTTTCCCTTGAGGGAAGGAGAGATAATGTTTTAACAAAAACCTGCCCATTTTTTCCTTGCAAATCACATAATCTAAAAGAGGTCACTGAATCAAATGTAATCAGACGGGTAATTCTTAAGTCGGCTAATTCTTTATGAAAGTATCAAGTACGTGCCATTTTTAGGAACAGGAGTGAATCCATACATAAGATATCTGTTCATTAGTGTGTTTCAGATGGAAAGTGGGCAACTTCTTTTTAGAGCAAAACGCCTTATTTTTACTTTTGAACACTCATCAGGCAATCCCAGAATGAAAGTTATGTCTGAAAGTAAGCTTTTTTCACAGAATATTAACTCTCCCTTTCAAAAGTTTGGAGTTGGTAAGATTAAAAAATAAATGTTTAACTGTTTTCTGTTTGAAATATTTTGGTTTACAATCTATAATCTTTTGCAAGATTATTAATGTATTTACTGTCACCTTCATTCAATTTATAGTGTTCTTGCTAAATACAAATATAAATCTGTTATTGTAAAACCCCAACTGTTATTGTATAGCATATGGAGTTGGTAGCTTAGCAACATGCTAATGCCACTCTATTAGTCAACTATTGTGGATTCAATGTGATGGATTTGCATATAGCATTTTAAATCTAAAGGCCCATTCACACCAAAGTCAATAATAAGATGACCATAATGATACTGTATATTAGCATCCACTCCCAGCGCAATATAACGCTCTTGTATTTTCAAAGTACTTGCGCCCCAGGTTTGTCAATGTTTTCATCGTTCATCAACTGGAAATGGTCATTATGAATGTCACTCCAACAATTTTGTTTGCCATTATCATTATACACTCACCGGCCACTTTATTAGGTACCCCATGCTAGTAACGGGTTGGACCCCTTTTGCCTTCAGAACTGCCTCAATTCTTCGTGGCATAGATTCAACAAGGTGCTGGAAGCATTCCTCAGGGAGTTTGGTCCATATTGACATGATGGCATCACATAGTTGCCGCAGATTTGTCGGCTGCACATCCATGATGTGAATCTCCCGTTCCACCACATCCCAAAGATGCTCTATTGGATTGAGATCTGGTGACTGTGGAGGCCATTTGAGTACAGCGAACTCATTGTCATGTTCAAGAAACCAGTCTGAGATGATTCCAGCTTTATGACATGGCGCAATATCCTGCTGAAAGTAGCCATCAGAAGTTGGGTACATTGTGGTCATAAAGGGATGGACATGGTCAGCAACAATACTCAGGTAGGCTGTGGCGTTGCAATGATGCTCAATTGGTACCAAGGGGCCCAAAGAGTGCCAAGAAAATATTCCCCACACCATGACACCACCACCACCAGCCTGAACCGTTGATACAAGGCAGGATGGATCCATGCTTTCATGTTGTAGACGCCAAATTCTGACCCTACCATCCGAATGTCGCAGCAGAAATCGAGACTCATCAGACCAGGCAAAGTTTTTCCAATCTTCTATTGTCCAATTTCGATGAGCTTGTGCAAATTGTAGCCTCAGTTTCCTGTTCTTAGCTGAAAGGAGTGGCACCCGGTGTGGTCTTCTGCTGCTGTAGCCCATCTGCCTCAAAGTTCGATGTACTGTGCGTTCAGAGATGCTCTTCTGCCCACCTTGGTTGTAACGGGTGGTTGAGTCACTGTTGCCCTTCTATCAGCTCGAACCAGTCTGGCCATTCTCCTCTGACCTCTGGCATCAACAAGGCATTTCCGCCCACAGAACTGCCGCTCACTGGATGTTTTTTCTTTTTCGGACCATTCTCTGTAAACCCTAGAGATGGTTGTGCGTGAAAATCCCAGTAGATTAGCAGTTTCTGAATACTCAGACCAGCCCTTCTGGCACCAACAATCATGCCACGTTCAAAGTCACTCAAATCACCTTTCTTCCCCATACTGATGCTCGGTTTGAACTGCAGGAGATTGTCTTGACCATGTCTACATGCCTAAATGCACTGAGTTGCTGCCATGTGATTGGCTGCTTAGAAATTAAGTGTTAACGAGCAGTTGGACAGGTGTACCTAATAATGGCCTAATGGCCGGTGAGTGTAGATGTGGTGTTACCTGCTATTCTTGTTCTAGTTGACATTAGTATGAAGGGGCCCATTCCACTGCACTACTTTTCCATTGCTATTTTAAACATGCTAGACTGACGTTTATTTTACTTTTGTGTTAACATCTCACGCATGACACGACATTCTCAAATTCTGGTGCTCAAGTCAGGGCTGTAGTACTCGAGACCGTTTTTCTATGGTCTCGGACTTGTCTCGGACTCGTCTCGAACTCGACTGGTATTCGGACTTGTCTCTGTCTAGGCCACTGGTCTTGCCAAATATGACTTTTGGTCTCGAACCAAGTCCAACATTTTTTTATGTGTGTTCATTTATTACTAGCCTATCAGGGTAACGTTAACTTAGAAAATGCCAAAATTAACCGACCAAGTGCTTACCTTAACGGAGCGCGTCTTCTCATGCTGTTACTATAGTTACTGGGTGTTGCGCACAATTCTAAACATTCCTGCAGGTCTCCCATTTATAATGCGGGACCTGGAACGAATGTTCCCGCAATCGTAATTCACACAGATTCTAAAATCAAATCATTCTTTTAATAACTATCTGCCAGACGCAATTTCACAAACAGCGTGAGTGTTCGATGGTGCCGATTCAGGAGTCGGGACATGACGGAATATTCACTTGCACAATCGGGCCAGCAGTGCATCGTGAATAAAGTTTACCATTTGCACGTCTTTAAGTCTTACCAGTTTAAACATTCAAGCGATTTTAAACTAATCCAGTGCTTGCACGCTCTCTGGGATGATTTCTGCGCACATTCATAGAAAATCTGCCTCAGGAACAGCTGGCCAGTAAGAAAAGTTATTTTTCACGGATTAGTTATATTGCTTTAACACTCAAAACTGTGTCAATTTCGGTCTTTGTGAGTATACTCTAAACATAGTCGGTTTTGTCTTTAATAAGCATAAAACGCATGCCAGTATAATGAACCCAGAATCTGTGCACTAGCTCTTAGAGTGGCAGCAACCATATGTGACGGTCATTAATTTTGTCGTCAAAACAACAAAAGAGAGCTTTAAGTTAAAGGAATCAGGATTGATAGCCTGTGTGTTAAATTTATTTGGGACAAAAATGTTATCCAGTGTAATCTTCCATTTAATTACTTTATTCAGTTTCTGTCTATGAATACTATTGCTGGACCTATTCAAAAACTTTTCTCTTTATTTGTCTTTATTTATATAATTATTCTATTGTATTTATTTGTGCAACTTTTTTTTCAATTTAATTGAACAATTTAATTCAAGCCTTGTGTTGTGTAAATTCTTAACAACATTACCTCATTGTAAAAAATGCAACGAGCACAAACATTTAGGCAAGATAAATGTCATATTTTTTTTGGCAAAAATGAAATTCAGGCCCTGAGGACTTTATTCCTGTCCTGGACTCGGTCTTGACTCGGACTTAAATCTTTTTGGACTCGGTCTTGACTTGAGACTCGACTAGTCCTGGTTTTGGACTTGTCTTGGACTCGAACAAAGGTGGTCTTGACTTTTTTTTTCATTTACACCATTCAGTATCAGAAATGTGTTAGATGCTTCTGTGATGAGGCAGCTTCAGAACAGATCTGCAGTGAAACTTTTAAGTTTCTGTTTAATGCCACCATGGTACAGTTCTACTCAGAAGTAATGAATTGTAGGAGTCATGCCAGTTGGATCTGGCACTAATCATGAGAAAAACGCAGTGCTGTTGTACGGTATTAGCCCGGCGCTCTACCGTTAGCGGTCTCAAGATGACAGCAGGGCTGTAGGATCCAGATCATGAAGGCTACGGGTTAGGTTGTAATTCCTAGGCTCAGAGCACACAAATGGGATCCGATCTTGAGCTAGGGCCCTCGGAGGTCTGCCTGGGTCAATGGGGTCCCTTTTCATTTAAAACAGCTCTTGTTTAAAGTGAGCAACTGGGAGTGTTAATTTCCCTCTGATGAATTTGGATATTAGTGTATAAAACCCCTTTTCCTCATCTTTTATCTCTTATAACCTGTAGCTACTGTTTGCATTCTGTAATTAAACTCCCTGTCTTCGACTCACTGTGGTTTAAAAAGGGAATAGATGTTGTGTGTGTGTGTGTGTGTATGTGGTGATGTGTTTTGGAGAATGTATCTGTGCTAAGAGAACACTTTCAAAGTAATGTGTGCACAGAGAATAAACTGATCCAAATATAGCTGTGGAAGTAACATTTAACTGCTTGCTGTACTTACTGTAATTGTCAGTAAAGACAATTATAAAAAAAAGTTTCAAAATAAATTTTCCAACATACATTTTCAGTGTTATACAATATAAAACAACAAATTATTATAAATATGTATTATTATTATTGTCTACATTTTTTGAGCAAATTGTACACATTTTTTGAGCAAATTGTACTGACATTATATTGTTGTCGTTATTACTATTATTATTGAAGATATCATTTGGCCCCCAACTAAGACCCTGATGTCATCTAAACAATATTACCAGAAAATTGGCGCCCATTTTACATAATACTCGGAATGGTTACATGCATTGTGATGATTTCAGTGAGTGAGGTTTGCAACTGAATTCAGTGTTTGTCCTCAGAACCCTTAGAAATGTTTAAATTGAGTTTTTAATTATAACTTTTGTATTACATTAGCATTTTTGTATTATACACTATACCAATGCATTCTCATCGTAGGGCATCATATAGTGATCTCTTTTAACAATGCGTATACATCCAACACCCATGGCACCCTTTAGCGTCAATATAACACGCTTCGGTTATGGGTAGGTTTAGGTCTGGGTTAGGGTTAGACCACTAGGAGGCGCCTTCCAGTCCATATCTGCATCTCATATTGACGCTAAAGGGTGCCATGTGCTTTGGATGTATATGCTTTGTCAAAAGCATCACTATAAAGGCCATTGCACACAGAGTCCGAAATTCGCATCCGAAATTTCCGCACGTTAAAGAAAAATTCAACCTCACGTTATGTCAATCATGCTTGTACACTGCCTCCGAAACTTTACGTCCGTCATAAAATTAATCGGGTTTGATTTTCTGCGTTTTTCACAGCATTTTGAGAGGTCTTTTGACAATTCAGGGCCGGGGGGAGCTCGTCCTCAGAATCATTGCACATTTGCGCTGTGCTTTCAGTTTAGAGTTTTCAGTTCGAATCAAGAGTATGTTCTCTTCCCTATATTGGATTATGAAATTAATGAACCTCCCCTTTCAATCAGATTAAAATTTCAGGATTAGAATAAGATGTGATTGAGCAGCCAATTCGATAACTAATGTATTATTTGGGCACAATATATCACAGCCTACTTGTTTTGTCTGCCCAGCGCTTCAGACCGGGCCGCACGCGCGGGTGTGTGTGTGTGTTTTGTCCATACCTTAGACATACTGCCAGATCTCCGTTCAGAATCGTTTGGTTCATGGAAATTGGTGGTCTTGTTTTTAATATGTGGCTCCAGAATCGCTAGCAAAGCATCAAACTGTCCCACTGACATTCTGAAGTAAATTTTGAAATCGCTCGGGATAAATTCGCAACTCCTTGATAAGGAGGTGAAACTCTCCTTCCTCTTCGGCGCAATTTCAGGATTGGATGGATGTAATATTTTCTCTTTCTTCTCTTTTCAATAAGAGAGAGGGCAACAAAATCATCCTCACTGCTTGACGAATCCATTTGGTATTTTTGCGTTTTTTTTCCCACAAAGGTTTAATGAATAAGCATCAGACTCGGTGTGCAAGGTTTCTATGCGTGACGAATTTTTAGGCTGACGAACACGAAAAACGCATCCGAAAATTTCGAACTCAGTGTGCAATGGCCTTAACACGCTTCGGTTATGGGTAGGTTTAGGTCTGGGTTAGGGTTAGACCACTAGGAGGCGCCTTCTGGCCCATATATATCTGGGTCTCATATTGACTCTAAAGGGTGCCATGTGCGTTGGATGTCTACGCATTGTCAAAAGCGTCAGTATATGACGTCTTGGGGATGAGAATGGGCTGTGTATACAACAGTCTCTCGCATACACATTTACTTACATAGCCCCTCTTACACCTACACTTTTATTGCTGAGGATATTGCTTTGTGTGTGCGTGTGTAAATGTGTGTGTTCTTCACTTTCTGTGAACTAACTCTGCAAAAGCTGTATCTACTGTTTCTTTCTCCACTAGTTAGCCTTGCCCCATCCATCTCTCATCCGCTTGGATGCTATCCTTCTGCCTTTGAATTTGTGTTTGCTTTTTTTTTTTTTTTTTTTTCTTAAAATATTTGGATCTTTCATTTGAGTTTTATGGCTGCAACTGGTTGAAAAACATGTCCAGGTCACATTTTATCCTCAACCAAAAAAAAAAAAAAAAAGAAAGAAGAAATAAAGTAACACTTTACTTGTAGGGGTGTGCATAAGACTAGACATAACACGTCATTAAATATGAAGGAGGTCTTATGCATGTTTATGACAACTGTCATTAACACATGAGGGAAATCATTGTGGTTTACATGAAGATGAAAAACCCTAATTACCCAATTTTTAAGGCTAATTGTAGTACTGAAGGATCAGACCTGTTTGCCCAATAGTGGCAAGAAACATACGTATATAATGTTTAACCGATGCTGATGTGCGAGGGTTTCTCCCATCCCCATAAAACGTCACTTCTGTCTTTCAACATGCGCACCTGTTCTTAAAGGGTATGTTGGATGGCGCTCTGATTGGTTTTTCACGTTACAGCCCAAACCACACCTATGAATAATGAAGCTACTTCAGACCAACCCCTTTTAGATTTGCGCCCGGCGCAAGAGACATTTTCCCGCCGGGAAAATAGCAACAGCGTCGAGACCCGCCCACAAAGTTACTTGTGCTTTGCGCTTTGACATTTGCGTTTCAGATCGGTTAAAATAGGGCCCTAAGTGTAATTTGCTCAATTATGACTTATGATTGTTTGAGATGTCTTTGTTATGACATCTTGACATAAACCAATACATCATAACCTGTCAGTGTCTTTGTCATGACAACTTGACATTACCAAGACAACATAAATTGTCATAAAAATGACATAGCAGATTAATAATCAAACTTAAACCACTTAGCTTTATGGGTTAACATTTCATTAAACTTTGTGGTTGGGTTGGACATTGGCTGTCATGAAGTCCATTTTAACTGTGTCATCATGAATGTGTTTCTTGACCTCAACTACAGTGGTACAAATTAAATTTGTCATTAAAATGTTATAATGGCTTCATGACAGCCAATGTCAAAACCAACCACCCATAAAGCGAAGTGGTTTCTTAAACATGATATAGCAGATTAATTATCAAACTTATAACATATTTTCTGACCGGTTGTGTTGTCATAGTAATGTCAAGTGGTCATAACAAAGACATCACACAATGTCATATTTGCATTAAAAATGTCATTATTGAGTGAATGATTAATGACAGTTGTCATAAACATGCATAAGACCTCCTTCATTTTCATGACGTGTCGTCATGTCATGATTATGATGGTGTCATGTCAGTCTTATGCACACCCCTTCAACAAAAGTGTTACCGAAAAGGGAAATAAATCATGACAAAGAAATTGGGTAACACTTTAGAATGCAGTTCCTTCGTTAATGAATAACTACACAAGAACCAATGAGTAACACAATATTAACAATCTAGTAACTCTTATTAACTAACAAGAAACTCTGATTTACGAAACTAGTAAGTAATAGCGCACAGAGGAATGTGGTATTCACTATTAACTAATCAATAACTACTATTTTTTGAATACTTCCCAGAGAACTACTGAAAGTTTATTAACAATCTAGTAACTACTATTAACTAAAATAAACTCTTATTAACAAATTAGTAAGTAATGGCTCACAGATGAAAGTGTTACTAGATACTTCTGTGGGAATTACTAATAATTTGGATCCATATTATAAAGTGAACTGGAACTAACCAGTAATGACTCAAGTGTTACTACATGATCTAGTCATGATTTGTGCAACCGTTTGAGATTTTTGTTGAACTTCAGTATACTTTTAGAAAATGTCTTTAGTAACACTTGAGAACGACAGTTTCTTTCATTTTTTCCCCTCCATATAAAACACTCATCCAATTTGAAATGTCGACTACAAACACGGAGGTTATTCAGATTTTCTGTTGTGCCGTTCTCGCTGTATTTTTATGACTCGTTTGCAGCCTTTAACCACTACCTACAATGCACTGGATACTTCACTGGAAATCGAAGTAACTCCGAATTCTTGCATCCGGGAACAATACAAGTCGACACCATTATGACTAAAAGTTCGCTAAGAAGTATTTCTGTTGCTATGTCCGAAATCACTCCCTATATAGTGAGCTCGCTGATTTTCTCAGTGCTGTCCGAATGTATAGTGATGATTATTATACCCTATATAGTCCACTCAATGTATCCCAGAATGCATTTTGAAAGTAGTGTACAACCGATGATCACTTACCCAAGCCCTACATACCATCATACATTGCGCTGATTCGTAAAAATAAGTTATTATTCGTGTGGAGTAGCGCATTATAACAGAAACCGGCAGAAGATTTACATTTTGGAGAAAAAAGCTCAATATAATGTAATTTATTTATTTTTAAAAATCTATTTAGCCCAGAGCTCGGCTCGATACCAGCTGACAGATGATGTAATCAACGGCGCCGAGAGACGAGATCGAGTAGTGTCGAATTGAGTAGTAACGGGTTGGACCCCCTTTTGCCTTCAGAACTGCCTAAATTCTCCCGTGGCATAGATTCAACAAGGTGCTGGAAGCATTCCTCAGGGAGTTTGGTCCATATTGACATGATGGCATCACACAGTTGCCGCAGATTTGTCGGCTGCACATCCATGATGCGAATCTCCCGTTCCACCACATCCCAAAGATGCTCTATTGGATTGAGATCTGGTGACTGTGGAGGCCATTTGAGTACAGCGAACTTATTGTCATGTTCAAGAAACCAGTCTGAGATGATTCCAGCTTTATGACATGGCGCATTATCCTGCTGAAAGTAGCCATCAGAAGTTGGGTACATTGTGGTCATAAAGGGATGGACATGGTCAGCAACAATACTCAGGTAGGCTGTGGCATTTTAACAATGCTCAATTGGTACCAAGGGGCCCAAAGAGTGCCAAGAAAATATTCCCCACACCATGACACCACCACCACCAGCCTGAACCGTTGATACAAGGCAGGATGGATCCATGCTTTCATGTTGTAGACGCCGAATTCTGACCTTACCATCCGAATGTCGCAGCAGAAATCGAGACTCATCAGACCAGGCAACGTTTTTCCAATCTTCTATTGTCCAATTTCGATGAGCTTGTGAAAATTGTAGCCTCAGTTTCCTGTTCTTAGCTGAAAGGAGTGGCACCCGGTGTGGTCTTCTGCTGCTGTAGCCCATCTGCCTCAAAGTTCGACGTACTGTGCGTTCAGAGATGCTCTTCTGCCCACCTTGGTTGTAATGGGTGGTTATTTGAGTCACTGTTGCCCTTCTATCAGCTCGAACCAGTCTGGCCATTCTCTGCTGACCTCTGGCATCATCAAGGCATTTCCGCCCACAGAACTGCCGCTCACTGGATGTTTTTTCTTTTCGGACCATTCTCTGTAAACCCTAGAGATGGTTGTGCGTGAAAATCCCAGTAGATTAGCAGTTTCTGAAATACTCAGACCAGCCCTTCTGGCACCAACAATCATGCCACGTTCAAAGTCACTCAAATCACCTTTCTTCCCATACTGATGCTCTGTTTGAACTGCAGGAGATTGTCTTTACCATGTCTACATGCCTAAATGCACTGAGTTGCCGCCATGTGATTGGCTGCTTAGAAATTAAGTGTTAACGAGCAGTTGGACAGGTGTACCTAATAAAGTGGCCGGTGAGTGTATAGTGCTCTACTGGTTTGATTGGAGATTTCAGACACTGCAAGTATTTGACTCCGGTAAGTGTATCCCTAGCAGACTGATGGAAGTGGCTTTGGATGGCAACATGCCAAGTGCATTATGGGTGTTGAAGTTTTCTATTTGGCAAAAAGGAATAGAACAGCTCTTTTCCTCTGTTTTCTCAAGTCAGGTAGCACAGATTTAAAAATGTTCCAGTTTTTCTGCATAGGCAGCCACGTTCTACTGAAAGCCCATTTTGCCGGTAATTAAGAACCCCTTTAAATACAGGCAGCAACATTGTGGGGTACTTTTTTTTCATTTTAGTTATATTTTGTCACCGAGACTGTGCGCAGCTGATTAGTTAGGTCTGTATGCTGTTGTGCAATGCATGTGCCTGCATTTGCATATGTGTGTGTGTTTGGGTGTGTGTGTATACATATTAACCTGTGCCTGGGGGCCACTCTACATAATGACTGAGCAACAGGCCCCAGCTGTTCACATCTGTCTCTCCAGCTCTCTATGAAGCACCTACCCCATGCCTCCTTCCACTTATAAAGCACGTCTCACTGTGTGTGTCGGTTGTATGCGTGCATGTGGATCTGTGTGTTGAAGGCCACAGCCTTGATACAGGCAAATAAGAACACGACACCCAGGGTTTTGGAGTTCAGCTTAAATCTTTGATCTGTGTCTTGTGACTGAACTTTACTTCTTACTCTTTACACATTCAGATTCAATGCACTTCACAAATCTCACAGATATAGTGAAAATGCTTTTATGTGAGACCTTGTAGGAATAAATTACATTTCTCTATGTAGTTGTTGTGAGGATTTGATCATCGAACAAAATTTATGGCCTTGATGACCTTCTCTTGCCAAGAAAACCCTTTGGTTCTCTTTGGTTATTTTTGATTAAAAAATTGTGTTTTGGTTTTTTAAAAAACTAAAAACCATTAATTCAGAATCGTTCAAAACTTGGACTCCTCACGGTGAAATATGACTGCATTGGAAATTAATAGGAAGTGAATTTCATCTACAAGGATTTTTTTTTTTTTTTTTTTTTTTAGATATCAACCTCAAATACGGAACACAGCTTGCTTAGTTTTATCACTTTAATTTTCTTGCAGTTTTATGGTAAAACACGTTCTGGAAAATATGGTTCATTTTCAAAATGCATTTTTCATAAAATATTTTTAACTTAACTTTTTTAACTTTCACTTCAGCAAAAAGACTTAAGTGCTCCAACTGATCAACTGAGATTTGTGGGATGCACATCCAGAGCACAAAGGTCCCGTTCCCACCACATCCCAAATATGCTCTATTGGGTTGAAGTCTGGTGACTGTGGGGGGCCATTTTAGTGCAGTGAACTCATTGTCATGTTCAAGAAACCAATTTGAAAAGATTTGAGCTTTGTGACATGGTGCATTATCCCGCTGGAAGTAGCCATCAGAGGATCGGTACATGGTGGCCATAAAGGGATGGACATGGTCAGGAACAATGCTTAGGAAGGCCGTGGCATTTAAACGATGCCCATTTGGCACTAAGGGGCCTAAAATGAGCTTAGAAAACATCCCCCACACCATTACACCACCACCACCAGCCTGCACAGTGGTAACACGGCAAGATGGGCCCATGTTCTCATTCTGTTTACGCCAAATTCTGACTCTACCATCTGAATGTCTCAACAGAAATCAATACTCACCAGACCAGAAAACATTTTTCCAGTCTTCAACTGTCCAATTTTGGTGAGCTCTTGTAAATCGTAGCCTCTTTTTCCTATTTGTAGTGGAGATGAGTGGTACCCGGTGGGGTCTTCTGCTGTAGTAGCCCATCCACATCAAGCTGCATACCTCGGTTTCAACGAGTTATTTCAGTCCAAGTAGCTCTTCTATCAGTTTGAATCAGTCGGCCCATTCTCCTCTGACCTCTAGCATCAACAAGGCATTTTCACCCGCAGGACTGCCGCATACTGGATGTTTTTCCCTTTTCACACCATTCTTTGTAAACCCTAGACATGGTTGTACGTGAAAATCCCAGTAACTGAGCAGATTTTGAAATACTCAGAATGGCCCATCTGGCACCAACAACCATGCTATGCTCAAAATTGCTTAAATCACCTTTCTTTCCCATTCTGACATTCAGTTTGGAGTTCAGGAGATTGTCTTGACCAGGACCACAACCCTAAATGCGTTGAAGCAACTGCCATGTGAATGGTTGATTAGATAATTGCATTGAGAAATTGAACAGGTGTTCCTAATGATCCTTTAGGTGAGTGTATAATACAATATAATAATCTATAGTCCAAGTTGAGACCAGACAAATGACAGTGTAGGAAGTGTGATTGCTGTAAATGGAGGAGTGATTGATAACAGGTGTGATTAGAAGTGACTGGGATCCGAGTGAGGTGCTGGAACACATAGGATTGTGGGATATAAACAGGCAGTGAACAATAGATCTATGCAGAGTATATATAACTTAGAGACACTTATAGTTATTATGAGATATACAGTTTATATATATATATATATATATATATATAACCACTATAATCCATGCATATACCAGCTTTAAAAATCCATTGTGTAAAAACACAGCGTCCCTGAATGCCCGCAAATGCAAAATTCTGCAGAGGATGATGAGACGAGCCATGGCTATTGACCCTTACTCTGTGTTTATAAGTATAGATTTTCCTAAAAAAAGAAAAATCTTTATCCATTGTCTAGAATCACTCAAAATTCCATCTACTTTTTCTTGGTGGCATCACCAGAGAGTAAATCCATGTCTTAGGTTTCCATTAGGTGGCATATAATAATAAAAAAAAAGAAATAAAAAAAAATAGAAAAACTGTAGAGGAGGGGGGTGGGGGTGACAATGATTTTCAGCAGACAATCAAATATTCAGTTGTGGAAAATGAATTCTGTGTAAAAATCTGTTGCTGTGCGCAGTGAGAGAAGCAAGGGCCCCTAAGGAGTGTTCAGGTATATAAAATAAAGTGAAAAGACTGTGCAGTATTTATTATGCATGAGCACAAATGTTACAAAACTGGTCGCTGTGGAGACTGCAGCGTTCACTTCAGTGTCGACAAGGGTAACACGGTCCCTCAACACACAAACAGAGTGAAAAATAACAAGAAATGAATTAGAAAAGGAAAAAAAAAATGGCAATGTTGTTCTAGATGTAGTCCATTTGAAAGGCCGTGTCCTGTGTTAGCACCCTTCTGTAGTTCCATTGAAGCTCATTAAATGCTCGCTAATGGCTGAATATGATGAGGTGAAAGGACCGATGCAGTGCCACATTACAAGTGTCCCTCTGCTTTTTTACAGTCAGCAGTTTGCTCATCTCATTTCCATTCACTCATCCTCCCTCGTATCACTCCTCCAGTGCGTTCAAGTTGTTAAGAAACCATCAGGATGAAGGGAATGTGTGTAGGGGAGCCCCACTGGCATTTCTTCACCACAGCTCGTGAACGTCTTCTGAGAAGAACCTCCACATGAGGCGAGACAAAGGCAAGCGGTGACGCTCAACAGGTAAGCTGCGTTCTCTCATATGCAAGTGTTTTATCAAGCTCAAAGACACCTTTTTTATGCGGTTCCTCTTTCCCCATCTCTCTTTTGGCTTTAAGACAAGTAAGAGTGAGGAGATGGAGGCTTGAAAGAAGGCCGTTGTCTCACTCTCTCTCCCTCGTCAGTTTTAAGTTGACTTCTGTGTCAAGGGGATGGATGGGGAAGAGACGGAGAAGTATTTCTGTGTAGAAGCTGCGATACTAAGTTGAAATGGTATAACAAAGAGTCAGAAACAAAGAGCATTTTAATAGCGCTGCTGCCTCTGGAAGCTAAAAGTGGGTGAAATCCATTAGTGGCCTTAAAATTCTTCCCTTTTACCAGAATAATCCTGGAATCTGTCGATGACTTCCTATCTGAGTGTTTTTGTTATCTTTGAAGTGTTCATATTTGTCAGCAATATTTTTTTTTCAACAGATGTAGACATGAAACCAATGTTTTCACAATGTTTAGGATTTACTATAAATCCAACCCGATCTTACGGGAATTCGTACGAATTTTACGAGGTGGCTAATCGTAACAATTCATACGACCTCACTCGTTACAAATTAGTACGATTTTGCTAAATCGTACATATTTTACGAATTGGCCAATTCGTATGAATTCGTACGAATGACCTACCCCTAACCCCGCCCCTAAACTTAACCGTCACGTAGGTTTAGACAAATCGTACGAATTTGTACGAGTGAGGTCGTACGAATTAGCCACTTTTTAATCACTCATACGAATTTGTACGAATTGGTCGTGAGATAGGGTAGATAAATCTACTGAATTGAATTCCTTTAATAATTAATAGGCTATTTTGCAGTATACCAATCTAATTTAATTCAACTAATTCAGTGGATACAAATCTATAACAAATCATGAACTTAGAATTATAAGGTTCTATCTCTGTTTAGGGTATTCTGAGATATTGAGCATCAAAGTTTTTACGTCCCAGCTAGCAAAACTGTTATGTAGTATAATCTTCTATTATAGCTTTATCTATTAATCTTATATTTTATTATTATTATTTTTTTTACAAAAATAACACCACACAGGCATTAATAAACACCTAATGGATCAGATTATGTCAAACTCAATTGCGACCAAAAGTGGAGATAGAACCTTATAATTTTAAGCTCACGAAATGTAAAAAAAAGTGTTGCAAATGTTTTACATTTTTAGTTTTAGTTGTACTTTAGATTCATCAAAAATAAAAATTACATTTCCACAAAAATACTAAAGCCAAGTTCACACTACATGATTTTAAACCCGGTTTGCATAGCGCAGAACTCGCCGACAGGTCAAGGTGTTATCGCGTGCAAATCGCGGGGGATTAGCGGACGATGAGCGCTTGCCAATCGATTAGTATGAAAGAGCCAACAACGCATCAAAGATGCCTCGCAGACGCCTCGCGCCAAGCCCAGAAGAATATCTAGCATGCTAGATATGCAGAGCTGTCGCGTGACTCAACCTTAGTGATGTCATGAGCTCCAGCCAATCAAAGCAAGGGATGGGTTGAGGTCACCGGGTAAATCGTACTTTTCTTTTTCTTGCATTTTTTTTCTCAGAACAGTTTGAAGAGCTAGTTTCTGTCTCACGTCCATATTCACGTGTTCTGTTCTTCTCTTCTTCGCTTATTGACGCACATGCTGTTTTGAGTCATTTCCGGTTCTTCTTCTCGCGTGATTTTCGTGACAAAACGTGGTTTGTAGACAAAATAGAATCGTTGGGTGACAGAGTTGTTGTCAACTCGTGTAGTGTGTTACCTTCTGTTGCGGATCAATCACGTTGTGTGCGTGGTGTGAACAGCTCAACAACTTGAACACTCCTGATTTCACAGAGAGCAAGTCGTGTGAACCACACAGTTCAGCCCAACGTTTAAAAATCGTGTATTGTGAACAAGGCATAAGGAGGACAACTTTTTTTCAGTATTGATCATTTGTTTCTTGAGCAACAAATCATCATATTAGAATGATATCTGAATGTGACGCTTAAGTTTGAGTATTGGTAAAAAAAACATCACAGGAATAAATTACATTTTAAAATATCGAGGGCTTGGAGCCAGAGGGGCGTAAGTGGCATTTTGGGCAAATATGAGTTCTTTATATCAAAATAAAGGTCTCGGTGAGCTCTATCCAATGGTGTCAAAAATACCTATCTGAGATAAACTGTATTGAATAAAGCAACAAAAAGGCGCATCTGACATATTTGACTTTTTTTTTATTTGAAATTGTTTTAGAACATTGTCGTTGTGTTAATATATGCCATACATTTTTTACTTAAATACTCATTCATGCAAGTATGCCTGTGGTTGCAATGCTTGTGGTTTAAGGTTATTAATACAGGTGATTGAAATGTGGCCAATTTTGTTTTGTCTCTCCTGTAAAGTTTGTTAATCCACTTACGACCCTCTGGCTTCAAGCCCTTGATATATTTAAATCGAAAACAATTGTCTTAAATTGTTTTATGTCACAATATTACTGTTTTTGCTTTATTATTGATCAGATAAATGCTGCCTGAGTGAGTTTAAGAAACTTCTTTCAAAAACACATTTTTAAACATTAAAACTCCCAAAATTTGTAACTGTAATGTGCATATATCTATAAGGTATAACTGAGCTCTACCAACCCAGGTGATGCTGGTTATGAAACTGGTTTTAAAATTTGCAAAAACATCATGTCCCAGTCGGAAAGCAAAGAGCGGATCTCATTTTCTGCACATTGGGAAATTTCATGCAGTTTTTTCGTAAAATAGGTACAGGCTTGAGTGTAGGGTTGTTTGATGATGTAATAATAAAAAAATAAATAAAAAAAAACACAAAATGTACCTGAAAGGGTCACTGTCTGTGATGCCTCTCCGGCCCAACCAGAAACCCTGCTGGGTTTCTACCCACAGGGAATCGAATTTCACTTTCACTCTTCTGAAGAAACAAGGAGACTGACAAGGACATATATGAGATGTAAACAAATTGCAACACAAGCATCACTTGTCACTGAGTACAATGACATCCACGACAGCATGCAGGAATCATATTGACATGCCGATGGAGCAGCCTGTATGTGCACAGATTAGCTGTTCAATCTAACAAGAGAAATGGTCATTCTTATTCTGAGAGACATTACTGTGTCAATATTACATATAGGACAAAAGCATATGATACAAAAAAAACATTATAATATATATATATATATATATATATATATATATATATATATAGCCTATATTAAAACGAGTAAAAAACTTATTATAGTGTGTGCACGATTTAACGAATGTGAATGTGAACGAATGAGCTGAAGTATTTGCAAGTCAAGTGCGGGTTGTCGTGCTCAGTGCTATGGGAATTGTCCTAGTCATCCACCTTCCCCAGCACCACCTGCCTAGGTTTGCTAGGGTGTTTTCACTACTTTCTTCACTGCAGTTCTCTATATCTATATTTACTGTACACATACATGCTCCATAAGCGCACCGTAGGTCACGTGACAAGAACCAACCGAACGCGACCGCCCTGGCGCTTGGAAAAGAGACTGTGGCGAGACCAGCATTTTCTACGCGTTTTTAGGCACTATATGTGAATCCGGCCTAAAGGCCCGTACACACCGGGACGAATATCAGCGCGCGTTATTCGTCAGCGTTTTCAACGCGTTTTTTGTGTTCATACCCAAGCATTTTTCGCTGACGATGAGCCGAGTGAACATGCAAATTCATTCCTTGACATTAGATGGTGCTTAATGTAAAACAGAAATAATAAGAGAATCATATACTAGGGTGTTCATATTCATGTCTCAACATGTTTTATTATGACATATTAAAAAAATAAGGAATGAAATAATTATAGAAATAATGTCTTCTGTTTTAGAAAAATAAATATATAAATAATAAATAACAAAAAAATGCCTCCAAAATGTAACACAAAATAGCTCTCACAAACTTACAAAAACGAACTAACAAAATCTATTTATATCTTTAGTTTTCATCCTTTTTATCCTTTTTTTCTTCCTCATCCACCTTGTTTGCCCATCTATATTTTGCTGTAGAGCCGATCTTTCTCATGAGTTATAAAAGATATAAGATATATGGTATCTTGCCTTGTAGGCTATATCTTCTTCACCGTATGTGTGCTCGGCAAGACCGTTTTGTGTTTGAGCGGCCCCAAGTTATGCTTTACTGTAACTTCAGAAGTACCAGACACGTGAGCAAAACCGCCAATCTCGTTGGTCAGATAGTTTTTGACGCGGTGTGCCAAACCAAAAAAAACGAACCTGAGGCGTTTTTTTTTTTAAATGACGCTTTTACGCGTGGCGTTTTCGTGTCGAGTGTGAACACTCACATTGGCGCCCATTGTTTAGTCACGAGGTGTTAAACGTCGACGATATCGCGCGCGAAATTCGTCCGGTGTAACCAGGCCATTAGGATGTAACTGTTATTTTATGTACTAGATGTACTGTCTAAGCAGCCCGTTCTCACCTCTAACTGATGCTTTTGACCATACGTCAACATTCAGCATTTTAGGGTACCCTTTAATGTCGGTTAGATGATGCTATCTAATCCTTACCCTACCCCAGACCTAAACCTACCCACGTCATCTAACTGAAGCTAAAGGTAAAGCTTCAGTTTGATGACAACCCTGAGGATCGTCATCTAACTGATGTTAAAGGGTACCCTAAAATGTCGGATGTTGACATATGGTCAAAACATCAGTTAAATGATTTCTTGGGATGAGAATGTGTTGGTCTAACATCACTCATCCCACTACTATCATATTGTTTACACACATTTCCAGACATGTTCAGTACAGTAATGTTACTTCATACGATCTTACTGTTACTCTGAAATTGTTCACAAACCATTTTCGTTATCATGTTATACATTTATCTTCACATTGCTGATTTTGAAAGATACACAAATAGTTAGTGAAATACCTAATGCTACAGTAGATAACACCACAAATGTAATGTTATCATGGTGCGAGCATGGAGCATTCAACAGTAAGATGATAAAAGTAGCCTATTATTATAACATTGCAGTCGGAGTTTACATAAGTTTCCAGCATGCTTTCTCCGTTGTGTAGAAAGTCTCAGTGTGACCGTGTACCATGAGTACTCGCTCGTGTTAGAGTACGCGCAAAAGCACGAGTGCTCTTGTAAAAATTGGTTGCGATCTGAAACATCACCGATAGAGGCGGCTAAAAAAAAAGAAAAAAATCATATAGCACCTATGTTTCGGTATGCCAAACCTTTACTTTTAGTCCATTTTGTTTTTCAGGTCTTTTCATAGTCTTACCAGGAAATTATCTTGATTACTTGTAAATTAAACTCAGAGCTGTTTTTTTTCTTCCTTTCCTCGTCTGATCAGGTAAATGTAACACCAGTGTTGCAGTACCGCAACTTGACAAGACATGAAAACAAGAAAAAAAAACATTAATTAATTTCCTTTCCCAGTGCCATGTTGATTTTTTTCCCTCTCTGCAATTAAAATACTTGTTTGTTTTTTGGAGACGAAGGAAAAGGGAGGTTAGACAGGCCTGAAGAACATCTCATTAAAGACCTGGACAGGAACCGCTGAGTCATTTAGAAGAGCTCCATACTCCAGTTATAGCTCTAAACCTTCATCACATCACCCTGACAGAGCTCCGACACCTTCCTCAGATGCACAAAAATAAGGTTTGCGTCAAAAAGAAAAAAAGAGAAGGTAATTTCCGAACGAGCAGTGACTAGCACAGCAGTGAAAGTCTGTACAAAAACTGTGAGTTTCTCTTTTGATTAGTCTTCGGCACACTCAGGGAACATTTGGAATGAGAAAGAGAAAAACACTAGCAACGCATACATGGGTGTCACTAGACTCTTGTTTCTTGACCTATGAATTTGATATCTGGGTTTTCATTGGCTAGCTCTGTTCGCATCCACCTAATACTTCAGTTAAATTTGATGTCAATCGTAGGATCTTAAGAGGTCAAAGATTACTTAATTGTCTACCGAAATGTAGAAAGATGTGATTACACTGACCTGTAGTAGTCTATAGTAGCCAATTGGCAGTGTTGGGGAGTAGTTATCTACAAGTAGCGTAGCTACTAACTTAACTACATTTTTCAGTAGCTTGGCAGTAGCTCAGTTGCTTTTTAAAAAGTGTAGCTTTTCCAGTAGCTAACTACTTTTTGCAGCAAGTAGTGGTGTAGCTAGTGGTATATTTCGTTCTTGCAATGTTGTAGGCTATTTGTTGCACTTTTGACAAACAGTCAGAGATATTTTAGTGTTGTGTGTAATAAAACAATACTCTTTGAAATCGTAACTGCCTTGTTTTAAACACAAAATATTTTACTTAAAACATTCCTCAGACACTACTCAGTTATTTATAATATATGTTGTTCAAAAAGCAAAAGTAGTTTCAATGTAGCTAGCTACTTTTTGATTTTAACTTGTAGTGTAGCTAACTACTTTTCTAAACGGGTAGCTTGACTGTAGTTAAACTACTTTTAACTTTCGAGTAGCTTGTAGCTTGTCAAACTACAGTTTCAGAGTAACTTCCCCAACACTGCCAATTGGGGCATTCTACTAAAGATGTGCTCATCATATAGAGGTTCTGTTACATTTGACTTGTTTTGTCTTCATTCTTTCTCTCTATATTCTCCCATTAAAAATTTTGGGGTTGGAAAGCTTTATTTTTTTTTTAAATAAATCTATTATGCTCACTAGGACTGAATTCATTTGATCAAGGTATTGTAAAAACAGTAATATTGTGAATTATTGTAATTTGTTCAGTGTTTTATTATTGTGGTGAAACCATTATAATATATGCTCAAAAAACCCTTCTTATTATTATAATGATGAAAAACATTTTTTTTATGGAACACATTTCTTTTCAGGATTCTTTGCTAATGACTTGCTTGAATAAAACATTTATTTTGTAATGTGACATTACAAATATGTTTACTATTACATCTTTATCAATGTAATGCATTAATTAAAATCTTACCCAGTTAGCAAATTGGTATGGGATGAATCTGGTTGAATTTCACCCAGTTTGGCCCACATACCTCATGGAGTTACAGCTTTGGGATTGGCCTAAAGGCTACTTGCCGAAAGTAAACAAGATCCATGCCGAAATCAGACCAAAACTCACTCACATCTTCTTCCATGTCCCCAGAAATCAGCCATAACTGGCCCACAACAGTGCCAGATTTCCCCAGATGTCAGCCAGGAAAGAGCCAAACTGCCACCACCTTTACTGACCCCAAACTGAACGGTATTGTATTTTTGAATACCTTTCTGAAGGCATAAATATATTCCAACATAAACTGAAATAATCAGTTTGGCTTGAGATGAGACAATACAATCCTTACTTTGAAAAGAGCCAGCACTCAAGAATATGCAGAAAATGGTCCTCACAAAATCTCAATGTATAGTCTAGTCTCAGTCTACTATAGTATAGTCTTTTACAGGGTTGCTGGCAGCCAGTGCCCCAGCACTGATGAAAGGCTAAAAGCGTCCGTAGGCGCATGCGACTAAAGAAGACAGACAGAGAAAATGAAGGGATATGTTTAAAGAATGTCTAAATACAGCTTGCGAACTCTCCGGTTGAAAGCCCTCCATCCATTCACGGTTGCGAGGAGGGAGATTGCAGTCGGCGCATTCACATTTTGGCGTCTGGGACTGTTTGCGGGCACAGAGGATAATTGAGTGTGAGTTAATTCCTATCAAAGCCCATTGGACTGCAACTAATGGACCGAGGGAGATGCCTCAAGGAGCCAGCGCTTTCAATTTCTTTTGTTTATTTAGATGGGAAAATGTTTAGTTTTTAATTAAGTAAATCACTATTATTTGTTCCAGTGTGGTTGGTAATTTGAAGAGATTGCAACCTGACTTGAAATGCAAGCGCTATTGGCTTTAAAAGAGAGAGATAGGGAGTACTGGTGAAGGCTAAAGCGTGGCGTAATGACCGTGAACCCGAGAAGAGCTCTTTCCATGCAGTATAGAAACACTCCCTGGGCTTCACTTTGAAGTGTTCCTAAGGTTCTCTCTGAAAACTTGAACGCACTCAAAGGGAGCGCTTAAATGGAGAGTGAAGGTATAAAAGAGAGAAGAAAAAAATCAAGGAGCCATTGTAATATTTTGACCTTAAGTGCGGTAACCGGCGTGTATATGTTCGTGCGTCTTTACAAATGTACCTTTCTGTCATATTTTTACAGATTTGTTTTTGTTGGTGAGGAATCGGAGGAGATGGATTTCTTGTATTCACTCATACTGTCAAGTGCCTGGGTTTTTCACCTTATGGATTTTAAAGGTACATTTTGGAACAATCTGCATTTACCTGATCACACTAATGGAAGCTTGGTTCCACTACTGAATAAAAAGCAAAAAAAAAAAAAAGTAATTGTGAGTTTATATCTCTCAATTATGTTTTTTTTTTTTCTCAGAGTTGGGTGATATAAACCAGCAGTTTCAAGATATAATATGAAAATTCTGTGAAAAAGTATTTTTTTCCCCATCAGGATTGGACTTTATAGCTCTCAATTCCAGAGTTATATCTGAAAGTCGGAAACAAAGACATAATTGCAAGATAAAAAGCCACAATTATCTTTTTCTTTTTTCTTTTTTTTTTTTTTAATTCCATGATGTAAACAAGCTTCCATGTACTAAGGTATTTTTAGGGCTGGGCAACGATTAATCGCGATTAATCAGCATCCAAAATAAAAGTATATACATGCAAATATTTATTAAATACATACATGTATGTGTGTGTAATTATATCCAAAATAATTATACACACTACACACATATTATCGTAAACACAAACTTTTATTTTGGATGCGATTAATCACGATTAATCGATTGGCCAGCTCCTAACTTTGTAATGAAACCTACAAGTCAGTATACCAATACTTTGTCCATGGCTTTGCCGTTAACGAAATAAAATAGTCCTTTATCAAAGCGTAAGCGTATTTTGGTGCAAAGGTACGAATGCAAAAAAATGTTTGGCAAAATTGTAAGAAGCTAATTTAAACTGCTTTGACATTGACATTATATTAGTCTTAAACACCACACTTTCAAAAATCTTATCCTAGCTTCAACCAAACATTCACAGAGAATCCTGAAATGTATGTGGGTTAAAAGTGACATCTGTTTTTCCCCTTAGACTTTTAAAGTAATCTTTTCATCTGACAATTCAGGGATTTTTCAGTTAATGTGTGTTTGATCATGTAGTTTACAGATTTAACATTAAAGAGAAATAAACAGAGTTGGAATGAGATTTTTTAATTTTTATTTGATTTGATCATTATCAGAAAGTGTTATTGGAGTTTCACTAAGTGCTAAAATAGAAATATTTATCTTAATACAAATCTAACTTTTATTTTAGGCTGTGTGGAACTCTTTGTTTGATTGGTCATTCACTCCACCACCTGGTCAGATATTTATTAATATTTGTCGTCACTGAAACTGACTCTGCTTTTGTATATCTCTTATATTTAGAGTGTTCACACTCCACATAATATTAACCAACTGCAGATGCTCAATGCTGGTGAAAGGATCCAGTTTTTGAGAAAGTATTTAGAATTTGACACAATTTTTAACATGACACGTCCGCTTGAAAATATGGCGCTTATGGTGCAAGATGCTAGAAAAATCTCGAGACATGGCACAATCACTGTAAACGTCTCGTCACCCTATGTCTGTGGATTTAGCTAATATTTAACCAATTGAAAGTATTAAAAATAGCTCATAACTCCATTCGGCTCCTTAAACTGTCGGACAAACCTCATTACAACCTCTTCTGAACTCTTTCGAATGAAGTGTCGCTGCGCAGTTTGAAACGTCACTGCTTGTTTGCAAAGCAATTGTAATTAAAGACCTAGGTTGTCTGAAATAAGAACAGTTGTTTTCTTGCGCAACATTACGGTCTGATGAATGCTCTGTCTCTTTGTAGATGCCAGCTTGCACGCAGGTCTACTCCTCTGACTCAAGAGCGAGACGTCACATAGTGCTCTACCAAGTTTGGAAGTAAAACGAACCAAGCTTCCCTGAGTGTGTCACAAATGCCAGACTTCATAGTCCTTTTCACAATTCCATCTCTGGACTGTTTATTTGCGGCTATGGTCTCTGTTTGCACTTCGAATATTGAGAGTAGTGTAATGTCTTAAGGACAACAGAGCAAGAGGAGGCTCTGTTTCTGAACTTATAAGTGGGACACAAGAACAACATTAGAGACAAACACCGCCAGCCTCGTTTTGCTCTCTACCCGGCCTTTTCCGAAACTCATCGCATTAACCCTATAACTGCCGGATGCAAAATAAAACAGCAATTTCAACACAATTATAAAGAGTCTGTGTGCTAACTTTGATTATGGTTGCACTTGCACTTATGGTTTGCTCTTAGACTTCAATGAGTTCAGTTAGGAGGTCACACAGCCTCAATACAGAAGTTCTGAAAGCTCTTGTACTGTAAGGTCTGAAGCAGTGGTGGAATGTAACGAAGTACAAACACTTTATTACTTTACTTAAGTACATTTTTCACGTCTCTGTACTTTACTTAAGTCAGAATAAATAGTGCATACTTTTTACTTTTACTTCGGTTACATTTTGCAGCATTTTGTAATTTTTTTTTCTACAAAGTTTTTTCTCTGCCAAAATGTCATCCTGACCATCCATTTGTCGCACGTTTGTCTCACCAGTGAAGTTTGGTTGCCATAGATATATCAAATTGATCACACTAAATGTGTCTCTATAGTAGGCTACGCAGTGTGTTTATTGGTTTGTTGTGAAATTTATACACGGAAATTAGTTTTTATGTGCATAGGATACACATGGGTATGTGGGTATATAGGATTAGTATGGCAAGCCAAAGAGGTTCAGGATTACGCAGTAAATTAATTTTATAATATTGTTTATATATTAGGAGTATTAGGTTGAATGGGTTAGAAACTGTTTTATTAATCATTAGAATATACACTCACCGGCCACTTTATTAGGTACACCTGTCCAACTGCTCGTTAACACTTAATTTCTAAGCAGCCAATCACGTGGCGGCAACTCAGTGCATTTAGGCATGTAGACATGGTCAAGACAATCTCCTGCAGTTCAAACCGAGCATCAGTATGGGGAAGAAAGGTGATTTGAGTGACTTTGAACGTGGCATGATTGTTGGTGCCAGAAGGGCTGGTCTGAGTATTTCAGAAACTGCTAATCTACTGGGATTTTCATGCACAACCATCTCTAGGGTTTCAGAGAATGGTCCAAAAAAGAAAAAAAACATCCAGTGAGCGGCAGTTCTGTGGGCGGAAATGCCTTGTTGATGCCAAGAGGTCAGAGGAGAATGGCCAGACTGGTTCGAGCTTGATAGAAGGGCAACAGTGACTCAAATAACCACCCGTTACAACCAAGGTGGGCAGAAGAGCATCTCTGAACGCACAGTATGTCGAACTTTGAGGCAGATGGGCTACAGCAGCAGAAGACCACACCGGGTGCCACTCCTTTCAGCTAAGAACAGGAAACTGAGGCTACAATTTGCACAAGCTCATCGAAATTGGACAATAGAAGATTGGAAAAACGTTGCCTGGTCTGATGAGTCTCGATTTCTGCTGCGACATTCGGATGGTAGGGTCAGAATTTGGCGTCTACAACATGAAAGCATGGATCCATCCTGCCTTGTATCAACGGTTCAGGCTGGTGGTGGTGGTGTCATGGTGTGGGGAATATTTTCTTGGCACTCTTTGGGCCCCTTGGTACCAATTGAGCATCGTTGCAATGCCACAGCCTACCTGAGTATTGTTGCTGACCATGTCCATCCCTTTATGACCACAATGTACCCAACTTCTGATGGCTACTTTCAGCAGGATAATGCGCCATGTCATAAAGCTGGAATCATCTCAGACTGGTTTCTTGAACATGACAATGAGTTCGCTGTACTCAAATGGCCTCCACAGTCACCAGATCTCAATCCAATAGAGCATCTTTGGGATGTGGTGGAACGGGAGATCGCATCATGGATGTGCAGCCGACAAATCTGCGGCAACTGTGTGATGCCGTCATGTCAATATGGACCAAACTCCCTGAGGAATGCTTCCAGCACCTTGTTGAATCTATGCCACGAAGAATTGAGGCAGTTCTGAAGGCAAAAGGGGGTCCAACCCGTTACTAGCATGGGGTACCTAATAAAGTGGCCGGTGAGTGTAGACATTAAAGGAGTTGTTCACTTTAAAAAAAAAAAGAACTTTTGCTGATAATTTTGCAAAAGAACTTAAGGTTTTTGATAAACATTCCAGGATTTTCTCCATATAATGGACTTCAAAGGGAACCAAACGGTTCAAGGTCCAAATGAGAGTTTCAGTGCAGCTTCAAAGGGCTTTAAACGACACCAGACGATGAATAAGGGTCTTATCTAGGACCCTTGGAGTCATGACTCAAAAAAGATTTGTTCATTTTGATAAACAAGTTCGAACAGGAGAGCCATAAATGCTTATCACAGAACAGAGCAAGGTGAGCATTTGTGCTTAGAAAACTTTAACTTTTTTATTTATTGTTGAAATGACCAATTGTTTCGCTCAGAAAAGACCTTTAGTCATCGTCTGGTGGCGTTAAAAGTCATTTGAACCTTAAACCATTTGGTTCTCATTGAAGTCCATTATATGGAGAAAATTCTGGAATGTTTTCAACAAAAACCTTTATTTCTTTCGACTGAAGAAAGAAAGACATGGACATCTTGGATGACATGGAGGTGAGTAAATTATCAGCAAAAGACTTTTTTTAAGTGAACTACTCCTTTAAGATAACAAATTGTTATGCAAGTACTTTTACTTTTAATACTAAAATGTAAAAGTACATTTAAAATCAGGTACTTTTTACTTTTAGTAAAAGTAGACGTACCACAATGTCAACTCTACTTAAGTAAATATGTCTGTGGTTATTTGTACTTTTACTTAAATACTGAGATTCAGTACTTCCTCCACCACTGGTCTGAAGAGACTAATGTGTATATTGTTTTCTTTCAATGCATTTGATAATTCATACTCAAAGTAGACCTGAAATGACATGCATTAGAAGATTATTAGTTAAAAGATTGCAAAATGCACTTGCATACTATTTTCCAGTCATGAATTTTGTCATTGAGGGTTTCTGAAAAATTGTGCAAAAAATGTTCTCGTTCTCGTAAACCCAATTTCGTGTCTTGTCTCGTCTTCAGTGAGATAAGCGTCTCGTCACACCCCTAATACATACATGCATACAAGAGGGGGAATGTCCTCAAAAGGTTACACTGAATGTGTATCTAGCCAATTTGGCCCACGAGCACATGTTCAAATCTTCTATTCTCCAAGCTATATGCGGTAAATGCTTCCTCACCAGTTCTGCACTGCTTGACAAAACTACATCTGAATAAAAAAAAATAGCCAAGGCAATTTACTGTAATGATTGCTTGTTGCATTTTCACTTTCTGCCTCCATATACACAATTTGCAAGTCTAACACCATGTGAGACAGTGTGGAGCTCTGACTGGCCTTCATCCTCCTCGAGTCGAAGAAGCTTTGACACAGAATACCAGGCCTTCCTCCTTCCTCAATTCACCATCTTGCTGTGAGCTCTTAGCTCTTAATAACTTTGCTGCCTGTACATTATCAGACTCCAACAATCAAGTTTAGTGGAGTTGAAATTGGCTATCCGTGTACTGTATGCCAAGGCTCAATTTGCTTTGGAATGTTGTTGCATGGCACCAAGGAAATAACCTGCTGTGTGTGCAACATTCTGGTTGCCCTTATACAGGAATGATAGTCTGTATGTCTTGTTTGTGTTTAGCTGCTTCTTGTGTATTATAAGACAAGAGTATATAAATATTAATGCTACATAGCATTTTTATGAAGAATAATAGAAGATGAATAAAGAAAATAAATGTAATTTACTTAAAGCTACACTGTGTAACTCCTTTAGTTTATTCTTAGCTACAAACAATTAGTTCTCTCAAAAATATGTGCTCATTAATGTATATTTACTTTGTTCAAGTAATAAAGTATTCTCGTGAGTGTATAATATGCCATTGAATATACATACGGGTAAGGGGTTCTAATGTCGGTCGCCAAGTTGCCCCTCCATCTTGAAAGTACATTAGCCAAAGAGGGACATACCCGTTAATTCAAGCTTCGCCTTTCGCGTTTACGTTTGAGTTAACACTCATGGACGAGGTCGAACTGGAAGCCATGTTAATCTTGGACTACATTGGCCACCGTAGGAGTTAAAAAAAATCGGAATTGAGACGAACATAAACTAATATTCACTGGATGGTCATATACCCTTTCACCGCTAGATGGGGGGTAAAATCACACAGTGTAGCTTTAAAACCAAAAATGAACAACAAACTTATGTGTAAATCACTTTTTAAATACAAATAAGATATAGTATACAGTACAATACAAGAGAAAATGGTAACACTTTACAATACCGGTGCACTAATGTGCATTAATTCATGGTTAACTAATGCACAGATAATCATGAGTTAATGTATAACACATGAAGAACTAAACCATTAATTAATGATTACTGCATCAGCAACTAATAAAAGAGTCAATATGATTAATAGATGAAGTAGTACATAAATTGCTATTAATTCAATGTGTCATTGTGTATTAATTCCTTAATAACATATTTTATGAACTAATAGAGTAAATGAATGTGTTAATTACCACATTTAGTCAAAGCTATGCACTTCAGCTTCCAGTTGTGTGCTTTAATTAATCATTAGCTAATGATTTGCAAAGGTGTCATTATGTTATGACTTTACTTGTTGAGGCACATCATTATTAACTAGTCATTTAGTAATTGTAGTAATTTGCACATGAATTTGCACTAACAATGAAGTAATTAATCATGTATTAATGCATATTAGTGTACCTGTCATATTATCTGGAAGTTTAAATACAAGGCTTTGGCTCATTCTGGTAATTAACATATTAATTGACACTATTGGTTAAAAAAATAGTTCTAATGGAATTAATCCGCAATTACAAATTTAATTAATAACAATTCATGTACTAACTACATTAACCTTACATACTCTTAATTAGTTCCTAATGTGGTAATCATTAATGAATAGCTTAAATAATCATTAGTTACACATTAATTCAGTATTATCTGTGCATTAGTTAAGCATGAATTAATGCTTATAAGAGCACCCGTATTGTAAAGTGTTACCGAGAAAATAAATAAAACATCTTATTAGAGAAGAGATTAAAATAATACAATACACCACACATTTTTTTTCTATTTGCTGTGTTTCTCAGCCCACTGTGAATTTAATTGGGACTAAATTCAGAACTTCTAATTGACTCTGATTGTCATGTTGCTCAGCAATTACACTAATATTTGCAGATGACCATTTCTTTTGCTGAAAACTTTGGCATGCTTGGTATTCGCAACTGAAAACTGCTGAAAGAACCTCTGTGTATTGAAAACCACAGAAGTAGTTAATAAAAAAAATGTGTCAGTGTTTGCATTGTAAATATAATTAGAAATCCAATTGTTTGCTTGTAATTGCAACCTTTTTATGCAACGTGCAACAAGCTTTATAGCGAAGGAGATTGCATGAGATTGCAGTATGTGAAATATAAGACGGTGCTTGTACCTTAATTATGCTTGAATATAATGTCTGGCAATATGTAAGTCTCCGGCATGCACTTTTGTGAGTCTGACCAATCAAGGCCGGAAGCATTCAAATTGTTGTGATAAACCACCTGTGTCTTCGTCTATGCATATCTTTCAATGTATAACTCAACTGTCAATCTAAAGCAGGCGTTCACAGTCAAATCAGACAGAAATATACGCAGAATGTGTTCTAGACTTTGAAATTGCATTGTTGCATCTCCCTTGAATCCTTGAATGAAAAACACAGGTTGTGATTAAAAGTGATGTTTTTTTAGACTTTAAAAAGAGAGTGGTGCTTTGTTGTACGCCACATAGCATTGATACTTTCTGTTCCGAAGCTGTAGTTTAGAGCTCGCCCGCTATAGACTAAAAGTCCGATTCTATGCTGCAGCCTAATCCCATGTCATTATCTTGTTTAAATAAGACGTCAACGTGCCGCATCAGGAGTCGGAATCAGACCGGTGTGCGTGTTTGACATGTATTTCCTCTCCTATCACTGCTTCTCAGGCAGTGCGACTTCTCAACGCACAAGTACGGCTGGCTGCAGCATTTAAATGTGCCATGCTGATTATCTTGCCACTGTGTTTACGTATTCATTTATGTAAACATTATGCTAATGTGTTTTTCGGCTTGTCGCTTGTGTCCTAATCGTGCCCTTCAAGTTTGACGTGAGGTGACTGATGCAGCCTTGATGTGAAGTTGCAGCTTCTGTCGTTCGGGTTTCTGAGAGCAGTCGAGTGCGCCCAGATGCACTGGATACTTGTCATTGGCTCAAAAGAGGTGCCGGGGTTTCAAAAGTCTTGGCCGTGCTCTCGGGAGTGGCCTTTCTAGAAAATGTGTCCTAAAATAGCTGACCCTTTTGTGCACGCTCCATTTGCTTTTGCACACTAAAGAGTGTCCGAGTAATCATGGTCTCTAAGAGGTCTTAGAAGGCTGGATAAAGTCATGATCGGATTAGAGAAGGCTGATAAAAGTCTGACGCCGCATTCATAAGTGCGCCTGGGGCTCGTGAAATGTCTGAATGCCTGCTACCTAGCGTGCATCACTTAAAAGGAATAGCTCACCCAAAAAACAAAGGCCGCTCTTGCCTTTTCAACCATTTATAGTGAGTTTTCAAGTTCCATAAAGGGCAAAAACGACTCTTAAAAATAAAGGTTTCAAAGTAGTTTCTCAGCAATGTCATTTAAGATCCATTTTGGGTTTTTGTGAAAAGTGCTTAATGTACATTTGGCATCGATGGCTCCATGAAAAATCTTCAACATCAATGGAAATTTTCTATTAGCCAAAAGATTCTTTATATTGGAAAATGTTCTTTAGATTATTAAATTATTCTTCATGCTAAGAAAATGGTTCTTTTAATTATTCAGTGAAAGGTTATTTGGGAAACCAAAAATGAATCTTCTGTGGCATCGCTGTTAGAGTATAAGAATTATTGGTAAGACTTTACAATACGTGTGCACTAATATGCATTAATTTAGTAACTAATGCACAGATAATCATGAGTTAATGTTTAACTAATGAAGAACTAAACCATTAATTAATGATTACTGCATCAGCAACTAATAGAGTCTATATGATTAATAGATTAAGTAATACATGAATTGCTATTAATTCACTGTGTCATTGTGTATTAATTCCTTAATAACATATTTATTAACTAATAGTGTAAATTAAAGTGTTAATTACCACAATTAGTCATAGCTATGCACTTCAACTTCCAGTTGTCTGCCTTAATTAATCATTAGCTAATGATTTGCAAAGGTATCATTATGTTATGACTTTACTTGTTGAGGCACATCATTATTAACTAGTCATTTAGTAATTGTAGTAATTTGCACATGAATTTGCATTAACAATTAATTAATTAATCATGTATTAATGCATATTAGTGTACCTGTCATATTATCTGGAAGTTGAAATACAAGGCTTTGGCTCATTCTGGCAATTAACATATTAATTAACACTATTAGTTAAAAAAATGAGTTATTATGGAATTAATCCACAATTACATATTTAATTAATAATAATTCATGTATGAACTAATACATTAACCTTACAGACTCTTAATTAGTTCCTAATGTGGTAATCATTAATGAATAGCTTAGATAATCATTAGTTGCACATTAATTCAGTATTATCTGTGCATTAGTTAAGCATGAATTAATGCTTATTAGTGCACACGTATTGTAAAGTGTTACCGAATTATTTAATGTTCTGCTGATCTTTTTTCTAATTTTGAAGGATATTTTAATAATCTAAAGAACATTTAGTGCAATAGAAAGGTCACAATGCATGGTAAAGGTTCTTTATGGAAACACAGATGCCTGTTTTTACAACCTTAATAATTAGTTAATCTGAAACCAAATAATAGCTTTGCATGAGAAACAAATAGAAAGATCTATTTTCTTCAGTTTCTCTTATGAGAGGTTCTCTGGTAGGCTACGCCTCTGGTAGGTTCTCTTGTAGGCCACCAACACATTCTCATCCCAAGAAGTCATATGACGCTTCTGACAAGGCATTCTCACCCCAAGGCGTCACCTAACTGACGCCTTGGGAAGCATTTGACCAAGCTTCAATATCTGACGCTTTGGGCGCCCTCTAGACTTCAATATCTCGAGAAAAGGTGACATAACCCGTAGGGTAAGCTAAACTTACGCAATACGAGATAACCTCTCGTAAGAGAACCGAGGTTTGGTAACCGAGTAAATTGCTTCACATATTCAATGTGTTTTCCCCCATTTAGTAAAAGTCAGGAGGGTCTGATGTTGTTACTGTCCTTTCAAATGTATAATCTTTTGTGAAGAATGTAAGCCATTAAAAGAAGTGGTTCTATTTAGAGCCATAAATGGTTCTATCAACTGCTTCAAATGGAACTCCAAAATGGTTCTATATAGAACCAGTTTAATGGGTTCCATAAAAAGAACCCCAAATGGTTCTTTGAATCCAAGTTTGGTGGTTCTACATACACAGTGTTGAGGAAGCTACTCTGAAACTGTAGTTTGACAAGCTACAAGCTACTCGTAAGTTAAAGTAGTTTAACTACAGTCAAGCTACCCATTTAGAAAAGTAGTTAGCTACACTACAAGTTACAATCAAAAAGTAGCTAGCTACATTGAAACTACTTTTGCTTTTTGAACAACGTATATTATAAATAACTGAATAAGTGTCTGAGGAATGTTTTAAGTAAAATATTTAGTGTTTAAAACAAGGCAATGCAATTACGATTTCAAACAGTATTGTTTTATTACACACAACACTAAAATATCTCTGACTATTTGTCAAAAGTGCAACAAATAGCCTACAACATTGCAAGAACGAAATATAGCCTACATCCAACGTGAATTGTATGTAGAACATTTTCTCAAAAATGCTGATTGAACCTGGACAAATAAGGCCATGGGTAATTAATGTTATTTGTTTCTCCATCCTCCAAATCTGCCGTCACGTCTTGCTGTATAATCATAATATGGGAGTGTCAACCCACTTCTGTACGTCAGTGAACCGTTAGCCACAAGATGAGTGATTAAACAACAGGTGGCGGTAATGGCAAAAAAATGAGTTTGTAATCTAACAAGAAGAAGAATATCCTTGCATCGTGCTGATTCGCGCAGGCTCGACAATGTAGCAATGTAGCTTTTGCTCGCGCTACACCGCTACTTGCTGCAAAAAGTAGTTAGCTACTGGAAAAGCTACACTGTTTAAAAAGCAACTGAGCTACTGCCAAGCTACTGAAAAATGTAGTTAAGTTAGTAGCTACGCTACTTGTAGTTAACTACTCCCCAACATTGTATATACAACCATTTAAGGTTTCTTTATTGTTAAACAAGTTAATTATTATTGAACTGCCTTAATTCTGTGTGGCATTGATTCAACTAAGTGAATCATTCTTTCTGCTTATATTTTTGAATAAAAGTCATTGTGTGCTTAAATATTTGCTCATTGAAAAGAAAATAGGTCTGCAAACAGGTATTCCACAGCCTGTGTCATGCTAATGTCTGCCTCACTTATAATGTTCACATTGTCCATTATAATGCTGACACTTTCAGCCTTGAGGAGATCCGTTAAACACAATGGTTGGTGTAGGACCTTTGGGTTCCTGTAAAACAAACATTTCACCTTTTGAGTGCTTTTCACCAATTAAAAGATGTCATCAAATAGTCTTAATTACTCCATAATTTACTCACCAACAACAAGCCAACCTATGTGTATGACTTTGTTTCTTCACTTAAACAAAATTTGAGATATATTTAATAATACCTTGGCTCTTCCTAGCTTTGTAATGTGTTTGAATGTCAACATTACTGATGACTAACGAACATTCGACATGCTACCACATTGATTGTTGTGGTAGCATAAATCTCATTGGTTGTTGTTTCGTTCTTGACATGACAGCTAGGCCAACAAGACTCAATAATAATTGATGCAGAGCTTATGTGCCACCCCATTGGATGTTATTCACTTATCAGTATAGTCTAATTATAGATTTACCTATCTTGGCAAATTTAATCTTTTTATCTCACTAATGTATCACATTCTATTTTACTTTAGAAGACAAGTATTAAACCTTGGAGTTGTATAGATTTCTTTTCAGATCGAATGCGCTCAAAATTGGGGTGCTATTCAATGACAGTACAAAGCAGTAGAAACAGTACAAAACATATGACTAAAGAAGGAAGTGAGTAAATTGAAGCAAATATTTGGCATAAGGCTGAGTAAACTGACTAATATTTTTATATTTGCATGAACAGTTCCTTTAATTCAAGTAAAGTGCATCAAATGTTAATGAAACTACTGAAGGCTGTACTTACATTATCCACATATCCACATAGTAGAGGGAGCTGGCATTTTCTTTAAATATCTCTGGCAATAAAATTAGTGCAGCATAGCTAACGAGATCTACAAACTGAAAAATGAAAACTCTGTCATCATTCACTCACTCTTGTCATTTTAAACCTATATGGCTTTTCTTTGGCATAACACAAAAACATGCATTTTGAAGAATGCTGAACAATGCTGGTACTCATTCACTTCTATTATATGGATACAAAACAAATGCAGATCTATGGGCATCGCCGTTGTTGGGTTACCATCCTTCTTCAAAATATCTTCTTTTGTGTTCTGAAGAAGAAAGTCATAAAGATTTGAAATGATGCTAGGTGATTAAGACAATTTTTGGGTAAACAATTCCTTTAATACTTTCATTATTTTAAAACCCGTTTTCACTTATTGGTTGGTGTGGGGAAAATACAGGTTCTGTGGTTTCCAAGGCTGGTCCAGTCAGATTGGTGTAGAGGTTTTTCACTTCCTCCTTTTGCGTTCCTGATGATGTTTAGGGCCATTTCATTTAGAGATGTTTCCATGTTCTTCGCCAAGTCTGTTCCAAACCTCATTGTCATTTTATGCAGCATCTTAAATACAAAACATTTGTTTACTTCTGGTGCTTATATCCAAATTACACACTTTCAGCCAAACAAGTTCCTTATAGTCGGCATGAACTGAATGTTTCAACTGACTACCATATAGTGATGTATTTCCAAGACATAATTTTCAACAAGAAAAATAGTGGGCATGGTAAAGTAATCAAAATTATCACAGGCGTTGAATCATATTTGATTGAAATAACATGTAACAATTTTTTTTTCTATACAATTTGTAATTCATTTGTTGTGAAATTTCATCAAAGCATTGACATTTCTACCCCGAAATGATTGTGTCGTTATGGTTACTATCGAGATGCGGGTGAGTGAGCGCTGGTGTCGGTTTATGCGAATGTAGTAATGGATGTTAACTCAGACTTAAATATTTCATATTTCGAGTGGTGATTGGCTAGATCTGTGGTTAACGAATGCGTTATTAGAGTCTTCCTGGCAGAACTTGCGCTAGAGTGCCATTTATACGCCAAAACTAGTTTTTGCATGTATATGGTAAGTTTTTTTGTGTGCATATGATACACACTTTTTGGCATATAATAAGTACGAACTCCCCACCCCCCTTCCCCCTAAACCTACCAAGGGGGTTTTCAGTGCGTAGCATATGCATGCAAAAACCAATTTTGGCGTATAAATGCCACGAGAAATGACAATCGTGGTATAGATACGCACTTTCATGAGACTGTGTTGGGCCTGAGTATGTGTGAAACTGCGACAAACTTTCACATAGAGTATCATAAACCTCCGTCTTCCACTTGGTTCCCTTATATTTGAATCAGCGTCTGTTACCGTTAACAAACAACGAGTGCGCTTCATTGAAATTTCACGCTTCCAGTCTTGAAGCTCGTCTCCTTCTATCACATCTGTCTTATTGTTATTGATAAATTCATTAACATTAACAAGGAAATAAAAGGGGGGGGGGGCTGTCACTTAATTTAAAACTGAAGCTAAATCAATTTAACAGGGCTTTCTGAACTGACAGGTGACGAAGCTCGTCAGTGCTACACACCATGTGTTTATAACTGAGGTAAATATCCTTTATGCTTCTAGTATCAGTATTTAACACAAGGGCTAGTCTAACCAATATAACTAACTACATTACTAAATATTTCAGTAAAATTGTTTACCTGAGGGTATGAATGGGGAGAAATGGCAGATTCCTCAGTTTGAAAAATTAGCCTATAACCGTCTACTTGTCTCGAGGCAGTGTTGTAGTCAAATCACCAACTGTCGAGTCAGAGTCTAGTCTTGAGTCCCAGTGTTCGAGTCCTAGTCTAAGTCCGAGTCACCAAAGAAGAGTCCGAGTCGAGTCACCATTACCTGAGTTCAAGTCAGAGCTCTAGTTCTCGAGTCCCGTGTCCAAGTCCAAGTTCAGTCTCGAGCCCCAGTGCCTACATGTCTCTATTTCAAATTTATATAACCTATTTAGTAGGGGTGTCAATACAAAAAGAAAGATATGCCAGAGAAATTTCCTATTTATTAAAAGAAAAATTATTTATTAAACATATATTATTATGTTTTCCTAGAGTACATCTTGAAACTTTTACTTTTATAAATGGGGGTAATCTTTGAAGAATGAACAAACAATGTTTGTTAATAGTCATCACATTAAAAATGTCCTTTTAAATATAATAGTATTTGACTTTTGATGTGCTGGAAAAAGATGTGTGATGTAGGCTACTTTTTTGCCAAACTTCCCCGGTTACAAGTTACTGTTACTACAGTACATTAAATCCATGGTGAATGTTGCTGATCTGTGGACTTAAAACCTATAACTAGTTAATTCAGTCACACAACGTCAGCACTCTTTGATTGGATAATGACGGAGAAATGTTAATGTTCTCACTAGATCTCGCAACAATGTTATATTCAGTGGCAAATTGGATTCTCTCAGCAATGTAGTAGGGTCGCTTGATCAAGATTGGCTCGTGCTGTACTGTTGTTGATGGTCCAAACTCATAAAGGTCTGTGAAGCACAAAATGAGTTTCGTTCCGCTTTCATTACGTTTTCCATTTGATGTTGCACAACGTTAGGTGGTCGTGCCAGTGCAGATTTTGGTCAGCAGGAAAAAAGGTCCAACTGTAATGGTTCGGTTTGTAATGCGAGTCCGACTCCAAGTGCGAGTCATCAGTCCACAAGTCCAAGTTGAGTCACGAGTCCAGAGAATAGAGTCTCGAGTCAGACTCGGAGTCCAGAGAATAAGGACTGAAGTTTGGACTCGAGTCCAAGTCTGAGTCCAGGACTTGAGTACTCCATCACTGTCTCGAGGTTCATCTTCGCTAATCCACCAATTGGAATTCAGGGATAATGCCATGCGCCACCAGAGAGCATTTATATATATATATATATTTTAAATGTTACCTTTGATAGATTAAAAACATCACAATATGGGCTAAATAAAGAAAAGACCTGGTTAGTTTATTGTTTATTATTATTATTTTTCACAAAATGATTGGTCAAAAAGACAAAAATAATGTATTAGTAAAGATAAGTTTCATGCTAATGTACAAACGTGCTTAAAAAAAAGCTCAAATCATACATTATTTGTTGACTCTTGTCTTTGACTACAGCTGTCATTCTCATAGGTCTTGACTAGGGATGTCAATGATTAATTGACGATCGAATAATTGTCGAACACATTTAATCGATCAAACTTATCGATCATTGATTAAGTAGGATCATGCGCGCTGCTCAACCACGAAACATGCAAGCGAGCGCGCCGGTGTTGAGTCCCATTGAACGACACACACCGGTTGTTTGGTAATATTTTACACCTTCATCATCATGGCTATATGTTTGCGTGTGCATTCGTAGCCTTTTTTTTTTGCACAATTGTAATAGTTTTTTTTTGTGTACGCCTATCTATATCTGATTTATCTCATATGCATTTGGTTAAGAATTGACGTGATGTTTAGTGCCCTCAGCTCAAACGATACATGACTAATAATGACTATTGGGACTGTCATATTACACAAGATTTTAAAGAGTACAACATTGTAATAAAACATTGTGAATTATTTGGATTTACAAGCCATGTCACATTGTTCCAGGAAGAGCGCGTCCACCACAACATGAGAACTTGTGCATTCACGTCATTTTGTGCAGATTTAATTTAGTAAAATTATGTTTATTTTGTATATAACTGAATATCAAATAGGATGTGTTTCTTTGAGGTAAATAAACGCAAAATGCTCAAGCAGAATTCACTACTAATAATTACAATGGTTAATTTGGGACTGTCATATTACATTACACGACAACACTATTTGAACACTATTTTATTAAATGGTTGTGAGTTCATTGGGTTTGGTTGCCATTTTCTGTGCGTTGTTCAAGCACGTCCACAACAGTCACACATTCTGACAAGCACGCATCTGAGGCGGCATTGGTGACGCATTGTATTTGTCGTTATATTGATATATTAAATAATTACATTTATCAGTCACATCTAAACATTGTACAATTTATTTTACAACTTTATTTAGATTAAAACCATTCTTATTAATTTGTTGGGGAACATAGCTTTTTGAACAGCATTGAAATGTAATGCTGTAATGCTGTTTGTCATTAATGCTAATGATTCATCTATTTATTGATCGTTAATTTAAACGAACATCGATCATGGGAATTTGTGAAAATTGACATCCCTAGTCTTGGCTCAAAAAGCTTTGTGAATGTAGAATTCTTGTATATTCTTTAGTTTACACTTCAGTCATAAAACATGAATTATAGAACCATTTTAATAAAAATCATTATTTTTATTAAACCATTTTGTGTTTTTCGTAAAAACGTTCAATTGGCCAAGTACGAACCCAGGGTTCAATATAGAACCTTGATGAACCTTTTTTTTTATTATTTATGAGTGTACATGTTTGGAAAAATGTGAGTAAATGATGACAGAATTAGATTTTTTATTTGAGTTGGTATTCAGTGATAATGGTGTAAAAAATCCCAGAATTCAAATTTTTAGGCACACTGTTCCTTTAAATCTCAAACCACTATTGAATATCACATTCTTTTAATTAGGTACAATCTTCCACGCTGAGTTTCCACAATTGCATGCTTGATGTTACACAACGGGGTCGTCGGAGAGTCATCGTCAGTGTTATGTCCCGTTAAATCATGTTTATGACAGGTACAAGCCGACTCCATTCGAAAGAATGATCAGCAGATGGGTGTCACAAATCATAATGCCACAGCCCAAGTGGTGAGGAAATAGGCGCCTTTTGTAGCCCAGCCATTATTCTTCTGGGTGGATATTAGCCGTAGGTGTATTGACAGCTGAGAAAACAGCAAGGGGATTTGAGATCTCTTCATACCTTCATTTTCCCCAGCTCTCCTTCTCATTGAGGAGAGATTTAATTCTCTGTAATTACATTATTGACATTTGCAAAGCTGAATTGGCTCCAATCTGTCGTCAATAAAACACAGAGATGAGGAACAGCACAGTAATGCTTAAGTACAACATCATAGTGGGAGGCAATTGTTTCTTCAACGGGGAGATTGTCATGGCAGCCCTGGTAAATCAGCATCTAGATGTGACGGTTTGACAGAAAGCATAACATTATTTATGGTACTTGTAATCTAATGATAATCTTATGCAGAACTATTGAGCAAATTCACTGAACAGTTGCACCAAATTTAAGATATTTTGGGGTATAAAACCAGTGCCCTATTCTCCTAAACCATTTTTATTTATTTGATAGTCATTTTTTTTATTCACACTTGACTCTTGGCAAATATACACTGGTTATAAAAGGAAAACATTTCCATAGACAAGGACAAATGAGAACTAATGCCTTATTGTATTTCAGGGTTCAGTTCAAATGGAATTCAATGAAAACTTACATAACATACAGCCATATAAATATGATTTGAATATTGATGGAACACATGAATGATGCACGTCTCAAAGAAAAATATAAAAAATTTACTGAAGCATCATACAGTAGCAATCTAATTTTATTGATTTATTTTTATTTTAATATGGCACAGGACTCACTCAACGCTATAAGGATTTATTTTTATTTTTTTACTTGCCCTGCAAAAATTAACTGGCCCTACCACAAAAAAGTATTAAATAAATGAAAATAGGTCTAGTTACTGTTTTCATTCTTTTTCATTCTTTTTTTCACAATTTTACAATAAGTTATACAGACAAGTAAACTGTTATTAAAACAAATAAACAAAATGATGTGCAATAGCACAAATAATTACAATAGAACAAATAATCTGTGTTTTCTAACAGTAGTTTTCAGGAAGAAATTGAATAATCAAATGTAAAATAACACTGCTAGTCTCCACTGTATACATTAAAGATGCCATGTGTAATAATTGAGGTAAAACTATCTAGAAAATGAGCTACAAGCATCAAAGAATGAGAAGAAATAAGTGCAATTATTTCATTAAAAAACTGCCAAGTTATAGTGCTGCTGAGATATAAACCTAAATTAGCATGATAAATTACTAGCCCTGGCCCAGCAGGTGTCGTAATACCAGTTTTGGCCATTGGAGGCAGGTATGCGAGCGAGCAACATAAACACCAGCCAACACTGCAATAGACAAGTAACTCGCACGGCTTGTGTGTGTACTTGAACCTGATGTCAGTCGTGTGGAAATACAGCGCACTACTACATTTCAGTTCAGGGAAGAGTTAAAAAAAATATTTGTCGACATTATGCATGAGGAATACATTTTGGTACGTTGTAGCATACTGTATCTTTCAACAGTGTTCATGTTATTTTTCAATAGCTAGTAGAGATGATCGGTTCACGTGCACTAGGGATCTGTGGTGTAACATGTACAAGCGCCAAAACGGTATTTATTGTTTGAATTGCATAATAAAATTGACAGAATCTGAGATCTTAACTAACCTGCTTGCTAAGTGACAATTGCGTGTCTTACGGTGAATTGCGTGAGAGTTGGCAGCTCTGAATGGCGCTAGCTTGATCAACATCAGCGAATGCTGTCTGTCAAATTAATTCAAACTAACAATAAAAGTGTAATATGAACAAAACGAATACCGTAAACTTAAAATAATAGCCTAGGCTTTTAATTTTCCGAGGATACTCGGTAATACTGACATTTTGACATAATTATGTGTGAATATGTCTGTTCAAGTGCAAGAAGGTGCGAAAGAGAACTAAATAGCTTGTTTTCATATGGCGCGCCATGGGCGCAAAATGCAAATGGTGGACAGGAAGTGATTTGCTGTATTAGATCCCAATGCTCACACAAATATCGCAGCAAAAGATGCTTTCCAAGAGGTTTTATCTTAGTTTTTGTCCAAATCCATTGACTTGTCGTGAGCTTAAAATTATAAGGTTCTATCTCCGTTTAGGGTAGTTCTGAGATATTGAGCATCAAAGTTTTTACATCCCACCTGGCAAAACTGTTATGTAGTATAATCTTCTATTATAGCTTTATCTATTAATCTTTTTTTACAAAAATAACACCACACAGGCATTAATAAACACCTAATGGATCAGATTATGTCAAACTCAATTTCGACCAAAAGTGGAGATAGAACCTTATAATTCTAAGCTCACGTTGTATTGAATGTTCTGTGATGTACGAGTTTTACTCCACCGTTGCAAACGGAAATGGGGTTATTAAACATGTCCTTTGTAACAGTATATTTGTAATAGTGATAGTATTTTTTGTGAAAATTGGAGGCAAAGCTCACTATCACTGCACTGTAAAAATAACCGTGTAATTATTTTTAATAAGGGTGTCAAAATAATTTTAACAGTAAAATAATTGTAACGGTAAAATGAAAGGGTGTCAAAATAATTTTAATGGTAAAATACTGTAAAAAATGCTACAGTGCAAAACTGTTAATTGGTTAACAGAAAGTTTCCGTACTATATACGGTAAATAACTGTGATATAATTTTACAGTAAAATACCGTTAAATTTACGTTTTTGACGGTTGAAAAAGAACAAATCATTGTATAATTTACAGTGAAAAACCATAAATTGACATTCCAACAATTCCCTGTGTGACACTTCACATTCTATGTATTTTTGTTGAAATAACTATGGTTCCTCATAGTTTTATTGTTGTTTTTCTAATCAGTTATGTACATTGGGGTTTTATGTTACATTTAATGTTGTTAAATTTAAACGTTTTTTTTTTTACTGTAAAATTTACGGTTTATTTTTTACAGTGTGTGAGTTAAGCCAGTTAGAAAATATTCAACACAGTCTCATGAAAATCCGTATCTATACCACAAATGTCATTTCTCATGACATTTATATGCCAAAAAAGTTTTTTTTTTTTTTTTTTTGCATGTATAAGTTACGCACTAAAAAAACCCTGGGGTAGGTTTAGGGGGGAGGTTAGTTTGTGCATATTACATGGCAAAAAGTGCGTATCATATGCACGCGAAAACGCGTACCATATACACGCAAAAACTGTTTTTGCCGTATAAATGGCACGAGAAATGACATTCGTGCTATAAATACAAACTTTCATGAGGTCGGGCTCAAAATATTGCGTACCAGATTTACTCGCGTCGTCTATAAGCACCATAGCTCCACAGTTTTTAAGAGATGGAAACTTGAAGGGGTGTTAAATTATCTTTGCCATGTCAAACCTTCTGAAGAAAAACAAATCTCTTACCACAGTTGTTGACCTGATACAGTGGCAGAGAATAATTAAAGAAGAACACTGGGTGAGCTCTATTTGGATCCCATTTTTATTGAGCCCATTTCAAAAATAATTTCTCTGGTAAAGCAACCAGGTTTCTATGCATGTGTGACATCATTAAACACTCTATATAAATATTTATGTAGATGTATATAATTGAGTATTTAACTAAATATTCCACTATAAAAAACAAACAATAAAAACATGCATGGACTTTCAGTGAATCTTTATTTTCTCCTTTAGTCTGAATTAACTGATTCATTAGAATTAATTTAAAAAAAGCTGCACAGATTACATACGAATCAATTACTGATTGCAAATTAGATGATAATAATATTTCAAATATATTCCATTTTGTACATTATGTCAAGGGTTGCGGGTGAATAGTGTGGAGGAACTGCAATGGTTTTATAAGTTGATGAAAAGACAATAGGTAATTAAATAATACAAATGTAAAAATATTGCCTTAATTGTTTAATTTAGCTAAATATATTAGGGCAAAGAGGTTCATCTAAAAAAAGGGGAATGTATTACATGTAAATATGAAACTACACAAGTCTGTGTACTTAAAAAAACAGAATAAATAAATTAGGAACAATGACATTGTGTGAACAACGTTATCCTGCAAAAAATAAAACATCATTTAATCCAACTAGAACTACTTATTTTTCAGAATCTGCTTATTTAACCCAAATTAAGTATAACCAATTATGTGTATGCGTGAAAGAATCAGATTCACTTAAAGCTACACTGTGTAACTCCTTTAGTTTATTCTTAGCTAAATACACTTAGTTCTTTCAAAAATATGTGCTCAATAATGTATATTTACTTCGATTCAAGTTATAAAGTTTGAGTGTATAACATGCCATTGAAAATACATATGCGATAAGGGGTTCTAATGTCGGATCGCCATGTTGCCCCTCCATCTTGAAAGTACATTAGCCAAAGAGGGACATACCCGTTAATTCAAGCTCGCCTTTCGCATTTACGTTTGAGTTAACACTCATGGACGAGGTCGAAACTGGAAGCCATGTTAATCTTGGACTACATTGGCCACCGTAGGAGTTAAAACGAAATCGTAATTGAGAGGAACAGAAACTAATATTCACTGGATGGTCATATACCCTTTCACAGGTAGATGGGGGTAAAAATCACACAGTGTACCTTTAATCGGATTCACTGAAATGAATTGGTCCTTTCAGCACTATATTAGATTTGACCAATTCATTAAAATGAATCAGACTTTACAGTTTACATTTAAGAGAAATGACCAATTCATTACAATGAAATTATCCAACAAACCCCTGAACTATGAACAGGGAACTGTAAGTTAGTAGTACCGCTACATTTAGTGAATAAGTCCCTGCAAATATGTTTTCATCATTCAGCAATAGAAGCTTTTGTCGGAAATAAAAGATTGCTCCATCTTAACCTTGACTCCCATTTTCTTCTGTTGTCTTTCTTTTTTTTTTCTGTAGGTGTGTGTGGGCAGCAGGCATTCAAGACAGAGCCACGTAATGTGACGGTCAGGGCGGGGGCCACATCTCTGCTGAAGTGTGAAGTGCTGAGGGCCTCAGGGGCCGTGCAGTGGGTTAAAGATGGGCTGCTCCTGGGACCTCAGAGATCACTGCCAGGATACCCACGCTACCGCATGACAGGAGACCAGCAGAAAGGTGAGAACGTAGGGATGGACAGAATGACATGTGCTGATTAAAAACAAACGTCTATGAGTTGCTGAAATGTTTGCTGACATGTTGTTAGATGTGCATGAGTTAGCAACTATCCCCAAAGAGTACAAGAATGTGAAACTGTTCTCAGAAACAGCTAGAGTTCAAAATGTTACTGTACATTTTATGCTGGCTAAATCAGAGAAAGTATTTATTTGTTTACTTAGTGAATCTCACAAAACCTGCATAAGTCACATTTCAACCTAAAAAAATGTTACAGGGCAATTTATAAACATGGCTAAATTTGTAAAAGGTTTTATTTTAGTTAGTTAAGGCTTGGTATGTTTCATATTTTGTGTTCCGCTCCATCTTGAGCGCAGTTGAGCGGCTGCAGGGATTCCCCTGAGGGGAAGTGCTTAGGGAAGTTTGCAAGTGTGTGCCTAAAAGTAGACTGGAACGTAGCCCTAGTGGCTCAAGTCATTTGCACATGCTCTGTTGTTCACGTACTGTACCATCCGTGCGGACACAAAAGTTGGGCTGCACATGGACAGTGTGCGTAAACGTCCGGGAAAATGCGCGGATCGCGACTTAAATCACATAAAACCTGCCCAAGTCACATTTCATCCAAAAATAAATAAATATATTTCATTACATTTCATATCTCGTGTGTAATTATTTTTTTTAAATATATGGTATATGTATTTAAAGCTACAACTCTTTTAGTTTATTCTTAATCTTAAATATATGTGCTCATTAATGTATATTTACTTTGTTCAAGTAATAAAGTATTCTTGTGAGTATATACACTCACCGAGCCACTTTATTAGGTACACCTGTCCAACTGCTCGTTAACACTTAATTTCTAAGCAGCCAATCACATGGCGGCAACTCAGTGCATTTAGGCATGTAGACATGGTCAAGACAATCTCCTGCAGTTCAAACCGAGCATCAGTATTGGGAAGAAATGTGATTTGAGTGGCATGATTGTTGGTGCCAGAAGGGCTGGTCTGAGTATTTCATAAACTGCTAATCTACTGGGATTTTCACGACACAACCATCTCTAGGGTTTACAGAGAATGGTCCGAAAAGAAAAAAACATCCAGTGAGCGGCAGTTCTGTGGGCGGAAATGCCTTGTTGATGCCAGAGGTCAGAGGAGAATGGCCAGACTGGTTCGAGTGCCACTCCTTTCAGCTAAGAACAGGAAACTGAGGCTACAATTTGCACAAGCTCATCGAAATTGGACAATAGAAGATTGGAAAAACGTTGCCTGGTCTGATGAGTCTCAATTTCTGCTGCGACATTCGGATGGTAGGGTCAGAATTTGGCGTCTACAACATGAAAGCATGGATCCATCCTGCCTTGTATCAACGGTTCAGGCTGGTGGTGGTGGTGTCATGGTGTGGGGAATATTTTCTTGGCACTATTTGGGCCCCTTGGTACCAATTGAGCATCGTTGCAACGCCACAGCCTACCTGAGTATTGTTGCTGACCATGTCCATCCCTTTATGACCACAATGTACCCAACTTCTGATGGCTACTTTCAGCAGGATAATGGCGCCATGTCATAAAGCTGGAATCATCTCAGACTGGTTTCTTGAACATGACAATGAGTTCGCTGTACTCAAATGGCCTCCACAGTCACCAGATCTCAATCCAATAGAGCATCTTTGGGATGTGGTGGAACGGGAGATTCGCATCATGGATGTGCAGCTGACAAATCTACGGCAACTGTGTGATGCCATCATGTCAATATGGACCAAACTCCCTGAGGAATGCTTCCAGCACCTTGTTGAATCTATGCCACGAAGAATTGAGGCAGTTCTGAAGGCAAAAGGGGGTGCGAACCCGTTACTAGCATGGGGTACCTGATAAAGTGGCTGGTGAGTGTAATATGCCATTGAAAATACACACGGGTAAGGGGTTCTAATGTTCGGTCGCCATGTTGCCCCTTCATCTTGAAAGTACATTAGCCAAAGAGGGACATACCCGTTAATTCAAGCTTCGCCTTTCGCGTTTACGTTTGAGTTAACACTCATGGACGAGGTCGAACTGGAAGCCATGTTAATCTTGGACTACATTGGCCACCGTAGGAGTTAAAACGAAATTGGAATTAGAGGAACAGAAACTAATATTCACTGGATGGTCATAAAAAATCACACAGTGTACCTTTAAAAAAAAAAAAAAGTTTTTAATTCATGGTATTATTCATATTTCATCTTATTTTTAGATACTTAGATACTTTTTATAGTGTCTTTTGTTTTGTTTTTAATTGTTTTGTTGTGGGTTAATTATCAGTAATTTACATAATCAGATTACTTTTTTTCAAGTAACTAGTAATGCATTACTTTTAAATTTACAACAAAATATCTAACTTTGTTTTCCCATGTATTGACTGGCAACTCTCATGTTGAGAGAAATCATGAGTAAGTGCAGAGGCGTTGTGTGTGAACATGATGATTATTGTAGATCTAAACTGAATGTGTACAGTTACTCATCTCACTGGCATAAACACAGATTCCTTATTCCACAAAATCAATAAAATAATCATAATAAATGCAAACTCAGAATATTACACCAAGCCTGTTATGATTAAATTTTAAATTACACAAATATTTATGTATTTAGACTTTATTTATTCAGTTTCTCTTTATGAAGCAATATCTTTGCTGCTGACCTTCGATGATCCAATTCAACCACACACATAAGCAAAAATGACTTTAGATAAACATCACATTTAAAATATATATATAAATGTCGGTAAAATGCCCCCTTAAATGTCGGTAGATGACGTTATGGGATCCTAGCTCTACCCCAGACCTAAACCTAACCCTAAACCCAAGTCGTCACCTGAACTGACGTTAAAGGTACAGCGTCAGTTGTATGACGACCCGGGATCAGTCAATCTACCGACATTTAAGGGGGCCCTAAAACGTTGTATATTCGACGAATGGTCAAAAACGTCCCAAAACGTCAGTTATATGATGAATTAGGATGATAATGTGTTGTTCATTCATACCTATGCAAGATTGCTGTCAAAATACAGACCGGAAGTTAAAAGACAACGAGCGCAGCACTGAAAAGGGCGGGGCTACATAAGGTCCATACACTATGTACTCATCCAGTGTATGAACTTTATAAGGTTTTACTATTGTTATTAATATTTATTTTTTGTCATTCAACGTCAGTCTGATATAACCCCTCCACTATGTAATTAAAGGTGCCAGTTAATTAAGTGCGTAATCCGTTTAAAGTGTACTGTTTTAATAGTACATGCATAAGTATGCAAATTTGAATCACACTTTTCCTTTCCTCTTGATATTGGAGTAAAATACGACCCATAGTGCTCTTGACAGATTTTGTGAGATTACCATTAATACATTGTTGTCTAAGGTAAATTCACTGCTTTTTTATTTCGCCGTGAAAGATTATTAGCATGAATCATTAGAAAATGTTTTGCTCATAATCTGCAGAGGACTAGATGCCTCAGTCTCAATTTCCAGTTTAGATGCAGCCTTCCTCATCAAAATGCGCTCAGCTCTTTTAAAAACAGCTTTGCGAGATGCTATCAAAGGGTTCTAATTTAAGCACCAGAGACAGATTTAAGAAATTAGCTCTTTTTTTTTAGAGAGTGAGAGCACTGCAATACATACACCCCCCCCCCCCATATTCCCTTACAAATAAAAAAAAGAAACAAAAAAGAAAGGAAAAATCATCCCTGAATTACTCATACTTTTAATGTACATTGAGAGTAAATTCAGATCATTGTTCAGTGGGCACTGAATAACCTATGGCGCTTGGCCAGTGTGCATTTCTTATATAAAAAAGCCAATTAAAAAACGAAAACAAAACAAGTCCCGAGCATATGCTTCTCTTTATAGGGGACAAAAACGGCTATCCGGCAGAGAGAGGCAGTTTGTTTCAAATGCAAGTACAAATGCTTAAAAAATGCTTACACTCTTCAATGCTACCGCTTGCCGCCAGGCATTGATAGTATGACGAATAAAGAGTGCCATGTAAAGGACAAATGATATCATAAAAAGAAAGCATCTTTAATGTTAACCCTGCCAACCTGAATCTACTGAAACGCAGCCGCATATCCACATGAGTTCACGCAAACGGCGTGACAAACGCTAGGGTGCACCTAACACCCTCGGATACATGCCAAAAGGAAATGCAGTGAGAGAACGGGCCAGAGTCCTGTTGGCGTTTCGTATTGGTTGTCAGAGGCACATCATTGGACTTCTTCAAACACGCGCTCGCAAACACCCTGAACTGCTACACCAGCGGGCAGCGTGTTCCAAGTGCAGATTTCAAGAGAGTGGAAAATCATTAATGATCTGAAAGTGGTTTCCTTTCCTTCTATGATGCACATAGATCTGAAAATTGCATGCTGGTTGGTGTTAATTATCCTGCCATCCTGGCTGACACCTCCTTTTCAGCCATGGAAGTTGTCATATCAGGAGACTGTTTTCTGCATGTTGGTTTTCTTCAGAGGGGAGGAGAAAAGGAAAAAGGAGCAAAAGAAAAATGTTCAAAGCTCGAACAGCTTGCATAAACTTTGCCGGAGCATCCATTAATCCTGGCAGAATGGTAGTTGAACAAACAACCCCTTGGTGGCACAATATTCTGCTAGTAAATAACAAGCATCTTGCACACAAAGGAATGATGTTGAAGGGCTGCATCAAACAGAATGAATCACATTCTTCTCTCCACAGTGTTCCTAGCTAATTGGGACCGTTAATTTGAGATTGCAAACAAATTTAGCACTGCCATTTGACAAATGCAATTTCTTTACTCTGATTTGTTTCTAATTATAAGTGGATTTCAAGAATGCATTTGAACATGCCGGATCTCCAAATTCTTCTTCATGGTGAGAACTCTTAAAAAACCCAAGACATCAGTCAGCGCATATGTTCAAGTTATGAGTTAAATTAAACTGTACGTTTGCCAAAAAAAAAAAAACTGCATTCTGAGTTCTTTTGTGGATATAAATGGATATAAATAAAGTTATAAAACTTTTATTCAGCAAGAATTCATTGAATTGATCAAAAGGGACTGTAAATACTTGTATTGTATATATCTTTTAAAAGTAAATACTTTTATTGTAAAATTATTTTCAAATACAGTAGTGGCCAAAAGAGGTGTCTGTAGGGATATTTGCTAAATATTTAGTTCTCTTACGAGAGGTTCTCTCACATTGTGTAAGTTATATAACGCTACATGCAAAGTCATCTTTTCTCGAGATATTGAAGCCAAAAATTATCCTTAATTTTTCATATACTGTCAATGACAGTGCAGCAGCCAGCAGACCTAGAGCTGGCTATCTTGCTATCTATCCCTGCGGCAACTGCTGCAGCCTACCACTGAGCCTCAAGCGTGACGTCAAGCCTTGGCTCGATTTGAAGCCTTCACCGCAGTTGCGGTCACTCTGCCCTCCGCATCGCACAAGAGCCGCCGTTCGCAGAGGATTTCGAAGCCCTAAGGTCACGGTGTAGAGCCCACCGCTTCCCCTGCCGCCGGACAAGCTGCTTCCGCCCTGCACTCTGGCTGTGCTGCAGATCCTTCAAGCTGCATATCCTCTGCGAATGGGACGAGAAAAGCAAGGACCCAGCTGCCATCACAAATTTAAGGAGCGCGACGGACCTTTCCCTTAGCGCTAAGTTGACGGCTCAGGCGATTGGCAGATGCATGGCCTCGCTCACCGTCTCTCCTAGCATTCTACATTTCTTGTCGTGCCGCTCTCCCCTACTGGTCTTTCCGGGCCCAGCATTGAATGGGATCGTCGACCGCTTCTCAGGAAAAACTCGCAGAACATGGACCGTATCTGCCCACATGCTCAAGCTCTGCTGCAAAGTGCATGGATGCGGCTCTCGCCCCTTCGAGAGGAAAAGGCCCTCAAATTTTTGAACTATTTTGGACGATCTGACTGATTCTAGCACAGTCAGAGGTGGAACTGTTCTCTCACAGAACTGTGCTTTTCTGTCATCTGGAAAGCCTCGGCCACACAGTCAACTGGACCAAGAGCTCAGTACTGGCCAGTCAGTCAGTTTCCTTTCTAGGAATAGAACTGGACTCTGTGGCCATGAAGGCCTGCTTGTCAGCACAGCACAACTGGCCGCTTGCTCTTCCAGGAGGGCAGCAGCGCTTATCTGAAGACATTCCAGCGAATTCTGGGCTGTATGGCATCGGCCTGTGCTTTTAGCTGGGTCTGCTGCGCATGCCCCTGCTACAGCGCTGGCTGAATGCCTCAGGCTGCAGATGGATCAGAGTGACTCAGAGCTACATTTTAGCTCTGCAGCGCTGGTTACCAGCCGACTGGTACCAGTGAGGTGTGACAATGGGAGCTGTTTTGTGCCGAAATGTAATCTCGCCGGACGCCTCTAACCTAGGTTGGGATGCCCTCTTTAAGGGCAGACCGGTCTTTGGTCTATAGTCAGACTAAGAGAGACTTTTCCACATAAATTGTCTGGGAACTGATAGCGGTCAAGAACACGCTCTGGCACTTCCTCCCATTCATATGGGACCACAATGTGCTAGTCCGCTCAGACAACATGTTTGTGGTGTCCTACATAAACCGTCAGTGCGATGTCAGATCCAGGAGTCTCTGCCATCTGACAGAATGCTTTTTCGTTTGGCCTCTACTCGATGGTGTGTCGAATAGAGATCGACACAAAGATGTGGGGTCCTGTGGTTGCTTGGCTTCCTTCAAGAGCTGTTGGATAAGGGCAGGTCCCTATCCATGCTTAAAGTACACTTGGCGGCCATTGTGTTCACTGAGTCAACGCATGGTCATTCAATAGGAAGAAACAAGCTCATCATCCACTTCCTTAGAGGAGCCAGAAGGATGAACCCTGTGCAACCCCCATCGGGTTCTCATGTGTGGGACCGTTCATTGGTCCTAGAGGCCATGAAAGATTTCCCCTTTGAACCAATAGACTCTGTGGACCTAAAGTACCTCTCGCTCAAAGCCATTTTTCTGACCGCTCTGTCATCAGTCAAGCGCATAGGGGATTTGCACGCGCTATCTGTTAGCGCTGCATGTCTTTAGTTCGGCCAAATGACTCCAAAGTCATCCTCAGGCCAAGGCAATGCTATGTCCCAAAAGTATTGGACACCCCCTTTAGAGCACTGGCTATTTCTCTATGCTTTGTCAGCATCCGATAGTGAGGGCGATTTTAATCACCTCTGCCCTGTCAGGGCACTGAGGGTTTACATTACGCGCTCCGCCCCTTTCAGGTTTTCGGATAGAGCCTGTCTAGATGCATAGTGGAAGCTATCAAATCTGCTTATAAGTCTGGAGGTCTGCAATACCCCCTGGGCCTCAGGGCACATTCCGCCTGAGTTGTGGCCTGCTCGTGGGCATGGTCCAGTGTAATTTCCATTCAAGACATTTCTCAGGGGCAGGCTGGGCCTCTCCGTCCATATTTGTTAGGTTTTATAACCTAAAAGTTCCCGCCTTGCAGGCTAGACTTCTGTCAGTATGAGCGGTGTATATATCTTGCCCAGATTTCTCATGCGCGGACTACTCCGCGCGTTTCTGGCTCTCCTGGTTGAGCCGCACTGTATGGTATTATATGGACTGGTGTTGCCTATAACCTATATGTGCTTATGACATGTGCTGGCCCGCACTGCTGGGCACCTATTTCCCTCTTATCTATGTTCACCTGGGTCTCATGAAGTGGATGCTGGGCACGCACGGTGTTGACAATGGGTTTCTGTAGTGTAAGCAACTTACAAAATATCAGAGAACCTCTCGTAAAAGACTGTACTCTAGAGTTCTCAACGGGCCTGAAAATTATTACCCAACCTGACCCAGCCTGTGGCTTTTAAAGCCCGACCCGATGTAACCCGACACATCAACATGAATTATCTGCCTGAACCCGGTCCGCGGCCCGACTCGGACGTGCTCTACAGTCTATTGCCGTTGCGGCGTCTATTCATTCCGGTGAAATCACAAAATAAAATGTACACAAACTTGGAAAGATTGACTTACTCCATCAACAAGATCGCCTGGTCAGCATCACCGTTGCATCCAGTGCTGCTTTTTAGCTCACGCCAATGAGTGAAAAGCCTGACCGAGTGGGACTCTTGTCAGGTTTTCTCACGCGGTCAGATACTCTTTTCCTTTTCCTAGTCTTCCGACCGCATTTTGCCAACCAGCGGGCGAGCTACGAGTTTTGAAAGAAAATAGGCCTAGCCTACAAACATAATCATATGCTTATAGGCATATAATATAATAGGCATCGTGGAGGAAGATCTGTGCGTCCACAGTGGATGGACTGAAGCATGTTCTCCCTCTCGGCCAGCCAGCCGCGATGCACTTTGAAGCGAATTTTCGCTTCAGCTGATGAATCCAGTGATGCAGCCCCCGAGCCCATCTTTCATATGCTAAGCCACCCCCCTTCTGGCAGGCTGTGACGTTTGGAGAGCACAACGTCACATGCGAGGCTCAGTGGTAGGCTGCAGCAGTTGCCGCAGGGCAGCCAAAGATCATGCGAGACAGCTTGCTCTTGGTCAGCTGACTGCTGCACTACGTTTGACAATATATTTAAAAAAATAAGGATCATTTTTGGCTTCAATATCTCGAGAAAATATGACTTTACCCATAGCGTAAGCTAACTTGCACAATACTCGTTCACTCTAGAGAGAACCGAGGTTCAGTACGTTTTTATGGCAGGTTCTATTAAACAATCAAAATATGAGTATGTTATGTTTGGAAGAAAATACACTAAACTTGGTTGAGGTATTAAAATGGAAAAAAAATGATTTGGTAAGAAAGGCACATTCCAGCATATACTTGAGTCTTATTGTAGTATGCAAAAAAGTAATTGAAAGCCAAAACTCACCGGAAATAAAGCATTCATTGACTAGTTATTCATATTTTGTTGGTTCTCCCCTTGTTTTTGGTTAACTTCTTTCCAACTCTCCTTAAGTTCTTCCCAAATTTGAGATTCATTGGAAGACCTTATCACAATTCAGGTTTATAATTTCCCAAAAGTTTACAATGGGTTTAAGGTCAGGGGACTGAGGAGGCCATTTGAAGACTTCAAAATGCTCAGCCTGATTACTTTCATTGCGCAACAGATCCTCCATACTCGGCTACACTGTGTTCTGGAGGATTCACAAATATTGTTCCATTTTCAAACTTCCAGCAATTTTGTAGATCCTAAAAACACCTGCAGACATGCGTCCCCGATACCATTATGTTTCCCCTGCCATGCTTAGTAGTGCATTTGGAATTAAAGAGAACTAACCCTTAGATGCTGGGATCTTCACTAATCCCACTCTATTGGTTCTTCCCACATTTTATTAAATACAATGTGCTTGGCCATGAGATAAATGGGGTCACTTTTAATTTCATGTTGAATTACAAGTATTATGTCTGCACTTTTCAAACCGGTGCACATTCAGCCTATTCTCCAAACTGAATGACCGGTTGATAAAATGTTCTATAGTACTCAACAGTATTACAAATGATACCAGTAGAGCTTAATAAGTCTCTGAATATTCATTCTATATTGTCAAGTCTCTATTCCAATCTATTTTCCATGTGAACAAGAAGTCATTGAAACGTTACATTTCCCTCATATTCATTTCTTTACGCCTCAAGTTTTCTGCTGTCAACTTTCTCTTACAGGCCAATACCATCTTCAGATTTTCAACGTGAGTTCGGAAGACGACGGCATCTACCGAGTGCCAAGTGGGGCGGTCCGTCAGCAGCCGAGCCATTGTGTCCCGCACTGCCTGGCTCAATGTGCAGAGTAAGCAAACCAATCTTTTACCACCGCTCAAGGAGGGGGTGCAAATGGGGGAAAAAAAGCACAACTTTAGCCATGACAGATCGCTCAACCGCTAATGGCTGCGCACGCATTGAAAAGGTGACACTCTATGGCAAACCTAAGCCTGTCACTAGCCACATTCAGGGTACTAATGAGCCATGGAGTTTCTCTGCAGTGTGGTGGAGAATCCCTTGTGCTGCACTTCAGATAAAGTCCCATTGGTCACAGGTGTATGACAGCGGTGATAGCTCGCATTAGTGATGTGGCCAATTAGTTAGCGTGCTTAGCCACCACGGATAGGGCACTTATAGTGGCCAACATCTGAGACTGAGGTTATCCTGCTCGTGGGTGATAACTTTTTTCTTTTAATTTAGTTTCTTTTTTAAACTCCACTGTGAAATATTACCCGTCCAGATGGGTTTCGCTTTGTCCTTTTGCTGTAGAAACTTTTACGAAAGTAGTCAATTTAAGAGTTGGTAAGATTTTAGAGAGAGAAACGGAGATTTGGAAAGAGCAAAAAGTAGCTATAATTGTATTAAATTTTTTTATATATATATATATATATATATATATATATATATATACATATGCATATGCATATACATATGCATATACATATGCATATGCATATATATACATATATATACATATATATACATATATATATATATATATATATATATATATATATATATATATATATATATATATATATATATATATATATATATATATATATATATATATATATATATAAAAGTATATAATTGTATTAAGAAAAATAAAATAAATACTAATGATTATAAAAATGAATGAAAATTAAAATAAATTTATTTTTAATATATTATTGCATATTTTAATTAATTATAATTATATAACTTCAAATATCAAGAATCTTTCGCTTTGTGAATTCAAATTATTAAATAAATTAATTTAAATACAATTATTTGTAATTTTTTATTGCATTTTTAAAAATGTGTATATAAAACTTATCCAGACGAGTTTCACTTTGTCTTTTGCTGTAGAAACTTTTATAGAGACAGTTAAGTTAAGTGCTGCTATGGTTTTACAGAGAGAATAGAATATTTGAAAAAAAAAAAAAAAAAAAACACTTTTGGACCAATTGGAATAAAATGAATACCAAATTGAAATTCTTACCATAGGTTTTAGTTTTGGGTTCAGTGCATTGTATCAGTTTTGTGACATGGCTATGATTCTCTTTGTATTATCTGAACCTTTGAGGCTCGAATCGTCTTCGAGAATACCTGAAGGAAATTCATAGACATCACAGGGAAGGAGTTTGACTGTGTGTCAAATTGATTTCAGTGAAAGATGCTGGTAGTTATTGGTTCAATCCTGTGCAGCTGTTCTTTCCAATCGGAGTTCAATTTGAGGATCTTCGGAGCCGTTTCAACATGTCAATTGCTTAAGCACTTGAGCTCTGATGATATTATTCACTCAACCATTCTTCACTCGTTTTGATTCAAACATGACCGGAAGACAGATTCAGAGAGATGCTAGCTTGAGAAAAGCTCTCATTGTATCATTGAGAGTGAGTTGTTGAATCTATTACTTTGACCCAAAAGACTGATTCACAAATGAACTGATCTGTCTGATTTGAGTTCATTAAACAAGGGCTAACTGAAAAGAATGAATTCGATGCATTGTGTGTCTATTCTAATCTGTTGTTATTTCTTATGAGAAAAAAAAACTTTTTAATTTTAATGCCATTGGATTGGATTGTTGCAGTGTTAAAGTTCCACTTCGAAAAGGAAATGAGTTTTCAAATCATTGGCGAACTCAAGATTATTAAAGTGATTGACAACTGAAATTTACTTTTGAAGCTTCAAAAGTGTTAATGCAAGTTATGAGTTTATGATGATGTTTGTTCTTTTTGGAACTCTCACAGATGTGGTCAGTTACTATGAACTGTCACTGTAGAGGAAAAAGATGCATGAAAGCTCTTCAAAAATAATTGCCTTTTGTTTTTACTTAAACATGAGGAAAAAAAGTAATGACATACCTTAAAGGTTTGCTATTCCATCACTTTTCTTAGTCTAGGCATGCATGTATACATTGTTTTATTGTTTATTGCTTGTGTAACGTACCTTTCAAGATGAATCTGAGGCGTTGTGTGGCAGATGGATGTTACTGAGCATGGTCACTGGTCCACGTCATTTCACTGTATCATTCTTTCACTTTATAGGCTTTTCTCACACTCTGTAATGCATGAGTAAGCCTCCCTGTTTCACACTTTTTCTCTTTCTTCTCCCCAAACTATCTATCCATCTATCGCTCAATCCCTTTCAGTCTCTGACTTTTGCTTTCCTTCCATCTCTTTTGCCTCCTGTGGTGGGAGCCGGCCCATATGTCTAAGGCAGGGGGTCTTGAAAGCCCCTTTTCTTCACCAGTCATCAAGCGTTCACTTCCTCTTCTGTCCCAGAGATGTGTGTGTGTGTGCGTGTGTGTTTGTAATGGAGGGCGGTTGCTGTGGTGACTGCTTTTCTTTTGCCTGGGAAGGCAGCAGTTTTTATTGACAGCAATGAAAAAGAGAAAGGACAAGAGAGTGAAGATAGTTATGGCTGTAACAGAATCTCAGTTTCACAACACACACACACGCTTCTGCATCAACAGCAGCAGGCCTGAGTCACTCATTTATCACAATCAACAGATTGTGTTTGCACTTTTAATAGGACTGTAAATTTATTATATCATTTAAGTGTGTTTTCATTATTCAAAAATAACACTACAAATAATCAGAATGTATTTTATATGGTTTAATTATAATAATGCTTGTATCATTTTAAAATAAATACAAATAAAATACAAATAAATTCCAAATATTATAAAAAGTAAATACAAATTAAATGTTAATTAATTAAATAATTTAATTGCATTTTTAAAAGTATATATATTTGTAAATGTATAAATATAATATTCCATTATTCATTTTTGATATGTATAATGTATGTATAAAATATATGTATAAAATATAATATTTATTTATAAATATTTTATTAGTAATGTGTGTGTGTGTGTGTGTATATATATATATATATATATATATATATATATATATATATATATTCAGAACAATTGTATATGTTACTTAGAATATAAGATCCAAAGATGATGAACAGTAAGAAGTGATGTAATGATAAAATAAACTCTGAATATTCCAGCATGTGCAGTGTGCTCGAGACACAGACAACAACCGACCAACAACTGAGGAAAAAGTGAATTTAAGTATACACTGACAACAATCTCAAATACGAACAGATGAGATAAGTGGTGGGAAATATAAACAAAGACAACAGGAAATAATAATCAAACCAAAAGTCCATGAGAATGAAAACTAAACTAACTAGACAGATCATGAACGATGGGAATGAGGGAACCCAGTAGAGCCACAAAGTTGATGGTATCTGGTAGAGCCGATGGGATGAGGGAACCCAGTTGGAGCCACAAAGTTGACGGTATCTGGTGGAGCCGATGGGATGAGGGAACCCAGTGGAGCCACAAATTCAAGGGTATGTGGTGGAGCTGATGGGATGAGGGAACCCAGTGGAGCCACAAAGTCAAGGGTATCTGGTGGAGCCGATGGGATGAGGGAACCCAGTGGAGCCACAAAGTTGATGGTATCTGGTGAAGCCGATGGGATGAGGGAACCCAGTGGAGCCACAAAGTTGACGGTATCTGGTGGAGCCGATGGGATGAGGTAACCCAGTGGAGCCACAAAGTTGACGGTACTCTGGTGGAGCCGATGGGATGAGGGAACCCAGTGGAGCCACAAAGTCAAGGGTATCTGGTGGAGCCGATGGGATGAGGGAACCCCAGTGGAGCCACAAAGTCGAGGGTATCTGGTGGAGCCGATGGGATGAGGGAACCCAGTGGAGCCACAAAGTCGAGGGTATCTGGTGGAGCAGATGGGATGAGGGAACCCAGTGGAGCCACAAAGTCGAGGGTATCTGGTGGAGCCGATGGGATGAGGGAACCCAGTGGAGCCACAAAGTTGATGGTATCTGGTGGAGCCGATGGGATGAGGGAACCCAGTGGAGCCACAAAGTCAAGGGTATCTGGTGGAGCCGATGGGATGAGGGAACCCAGTGGAGCCACAAAGTTGAGGGTATCTGGTGGAGCCGATGGGATGAGGGAACCCAGTGGGGCCACAAAGTCGAGGGTATCTGGTGGAGCCGATGGGATGAGGGAACCCAGTGGAGCCACAAAGTTGATGGTATCTGGTGGAGCCAATAGGATGAGCCTCATGCTAAGTCCCCGTGGTCGAGGGTGGCGGTGGGCTGGGCTCTGGATCGGGGACAGATACTCTCCAGACATCTGATGACAGCCTCCATCCAGGTAAGTCCTGTGGTCTCTGGGAGGTCTGACTGGTTTGGGTTAGTTAGCCCTAGTCTCAGCCTCAGACGTCACGCCCACGGAACATTGGCTGAAACGTCTGATTCATATGGTACACTTAACTGGAAACACTTCAGGAATGTCGAAGTCGTCATCTGATTGGTTGAATTTTATCTGATTTCCAGGGGGCGCGAGTGTCGCTTTTATTTTCGGTCCGCTGGGAAACAAAAGCGCAGACGTGTGATTGCGGAAGAAAAACTGTAGTGTTTACATGAGTGACAATGAGCATTTATCAAGATCAGCTAAACGTAGTTTTATGTCCCCTTCAATCTAGTATGGAGAATCAAACCTAACTGCGAAGGGGTTATCAGCCGCGTTTGTGGGCAAACATGAAACAACAGACGCTGACATTGCAGCTGCGGACGATTCAGTATTCATATACACTCACCGGCCACTTTATTAGGGTACCCCATGCTAGTAACGGGTTCGACCCCCTTTTGCCTTCAGAACTGCCTCAATTCTTCGTGGAATAGATTCAACAAGGTGCTGGAAGCATTCCTCAGGGAGTTTGGTCCATATTGACATGATGGCATCACACAGTTGCTGCAGATTTGTCGGCTGCACATCCATGATGCGAATCTTCCGTTCCACCACATCCCAAAGATGCTCTATTGCGATTGAGATCTGGTGACTGTGGAGGCCATTTGAGTACAGCGAACTCATTGTCATGTTCAAGAAACCAGTCTGAGATGATTCCAGGCTTTATGACATGGCGCATTATCCTGCTGAAAGTAGCCATCAGAAGTTGGGTACATTGTGGTCATGAGAGGGATGGATATGGTCAGCAACAATACTCAGGTAGGCTGTGGCGTTGCAACGATGCTCAATTGGTACCAAGGGGCCCAAAGAGTGCCGAGAAAATATTCCCCACACCATGACACCACCACCACCAGCCTGAACCGTTGATACAAGGCAGGATGGACCCATGCTTTCATGTTGTAGACGCCAGATTCTGACCCTACCATCCGAATGTCGCAGCAGAAATCGAGACTCTATCAGAGCAGGGAACGTTTTTCCAATCTTCTATTGTCCAATTTCGATGAGCTTGTGCAAATTGTAGCCTCAGTTTCCTGTTCTTAGCTGAAAGGAGTGGCACCCGGTGTGGTCTTCTGCTGCTGTAGCCCATCTGCCTGCAAAGTTCGACGTACTGTGCGTTCAGAGATGCTCTTCTGCCCACCTTGGTTGTAACGGGTGGTTATTTGAGTCACTGTTGCCCTCCTATCAGCTCAAACCAGTCTGGCCATTCTCTCTGACCTCTGGCATCAACAAGGCATTTCCGCCCTACAGAACTGCCGCTCACTGGATGTTTTTTTCTTTTCGGACCGTTCTCTGTAAACCCTAGAGATGGTTGTGCGTGAAAATCCCAGTAGATTAGCAGTTTCTGAAATACTCAGACCAGCCCTTCTGGCACCAACAATCATGCCACGTTACAAGTCACTCAAATCACCTTTCTTCCCCATACTGATGCTCGGTTTGAACTGCAGGAGATTGCTCTGACCATGTCTATGCACTGAGTTGCCGCCATGTGATTGGCTGCTTAGAAATTAAGTGTTAACGACAGTTGGTCAGGTGTACCAGATAAAGTGGCCGTGATTGTATAGGTGCATCTGGATTATTCAGGCGCATAAGATACTGCAGTCAAACGTTTGACTGGGTTTGTCAAAAAGTGCAACAAATAGCCTACAACATTGCAAGAACAAAATATACATCCAACGCAAAATTACATGTAGAACATTTTCTCAAAAATACTGATTGAAATTGGAATGAATAAGGCCATGGGTAATTAACGTTAGTTGTTTCTCCATCCTCCAAATCTGCCGTCACGTCTTGCTATATAATTCATAATATGGGTGCGTCAACCCATTTCTGTACATCAGTGAACAGTTAGCCGCAGATGCGGGATTAACAACAGGTGGCGGTAATGGCAAAAAATGATTTTGTGAATCTAACAAGAAGAATATCCTTGCATCGCGCTGATTCGCGCAGGCTCGACAATGTAGCAATGTAGCTTTTGCTCGCGTCACACCGCTATTTGCTGCAAAAAGTAGCTGAGCTACTGGAAAAGCTACACTGTTTAAAAAGCAACTGAGCTGACTGCCAAGCTACTGAAAAATGTAGTTAAGTTAGTAGTCATCGCTACTTGTAGTTAACAACACTGATTTACACACATAATCTGATTTATGCGAGGTTTAACCTGGCCGTGTGACAAAGCGGGCATAAGATGGACATTAGCGCGAGTTCGCGGTCGAATTTAATAACGCGGTGCGTTGTTAACCAATTGATCCATATATAAGGCCGCATGATTATCCGGATTATGAGGCTCACTGTCATTTTTGAGAAAATTAAAGGTTTTTAAGTGCGGCTTATATTGCGGAAAATACGGTACGGCTTGTTTCTTCCCCTTCTTTGTTTTTCTATGCTGACTGACTTGTTGCACGCTGGTCTGTTGTTGTGGGGACATTTCCACAACCCGAAACGTGACGCTGAACAAAACAAACTGTAATTGGTTGTCTGACATGTCGGTCAAAACGGCCTTATGGGGCGGGGCCTTGGCCAAAGAAAGCTTCTATGAATTCCAGACCTTTAGCCGTCAGTCTGAAGGTCTGGCTACGCGAAGACTGAAGTTAGCCCCGATCCAGAACAATGTCGCCATTAGAGCAGGTGATGGTGAGATGAGAAAAAATGATAAATGAAGGCTAAAGCCATGAATTTTGTTGCATAGTCCTTCTGGGTAGGTTGTTCTGTTACAATGTGAAGATTCAAAAATGATGTCAGACAGGTTCCAAATACTGATTTTATTTATTTATTTATTTATTTATTTTTGGAAAGAATGCTGGATGATATGTTCAATGATAATTTAATGATAATTTTGTAGAATTTTTTTAAAATTCAGGAGCTATTAAAATGCACTTTTTTGTAATGTCTGTTTATGGTTTTACTTATATGTAGGCTAATGTCTTATCTAAATTAACTGTATAAACTTTAGGTTTTGTTAATTGCCATTTCATTTCATTTATTTGATTACAATATGTATTGAGCCGATAGTGTGCTTAAAGATGCATCACTCCATTTCACTTTTTGTTTAGTGTTTCCATATATAACTGAAATATTATAGGCTAATTTTTGTTTTATGTGACGTTTTGAAATGGACATTTGCAAATGTGAGTGCTGAAGGCAGCAGTATTTTCCCATCCATTACCTCACCATTGCACCCATTCGGGACTGGATTTTTGCTGTGTCTGCTTCTAATCTACCTCAGTAAATCCAATCCAAATGGCATAATGTCTTTACAGAGGGGAGTGGTGAGGTGGGGAAAGAGGAGAGAAGACTGAGCGAGAGACTAAAAAGATGAGGCAGGGTCTTAATTGGATTCCCTATGTCCATGTGATATGTTTTATAATGGCCTAATTCAAGATGAATTACCCTTTGGCTTGCTAGAGCTAAGCCGCGGTGGCAACAGCGTCAATAGCCATCTCCACAGGCACTGCCGTGAAGCTTTCTCAAGGCTTCTGTGTGTGTTTTTCTTCTTTGTCGCACATTGACCATGGTTATAGAAGATAACCATGGCTGTCACTTCAAGCTGGCACCTTATAATCCTGAAAAATAATGCGGCTGTGTCCTTTTCTTTTGATCCTGACTATCCATTCTTGCAAACCACTGTTAGCATTTCAAAATAGAACCAGGTTCAGTTCTGCGATCAAAAAGCTTATTTTCACATGTGTAAAATAATTCATTTTGAAAACCTTTTCCTATCTTACAGTTAAAAATGCCACTTTATATCTCACAGTTGTGACTTTAAAATCTCATAGTTGCATCTTTATCTCACAGTTACAATTTTGTTTCTTGTAATTTATATATACATAGCATATTTTGATAAAAATCCAGACTGAAGATTTTTCAGTCAACTAGTTGTTCAATTAAGCCTTTAGTCGACTAATTGCACGCTTGTATTATTTCAATTACTTAAATATGTACTAGGGAATACTAAACCATAACTTAATATGGGTGTAATATATGCCTTGCGCTTGAGCAAATGCGTAAAGCTTGCTGCAAAGCACCATTAAAAGTAATTATTATGAGAGTGCCCAAAAAATAGCAAGGATACATTTTAAAAATTCATTAAAAAACTCATTTCTGAGTCAGTGTCAGGTGCAAAGATGGAGTTGACAATGCTGACTTCTTTTTCGATATATGGTAGAAACACCTTTAGATAGAAATGCATTTTTTCATAGGTTACATAATCAGAGAGTATTTTTTTTTTGGTTAAGTTTTTAATTGGTTTGCTTAAAAGTAGATATTTAAAGCTTCCTATAGATATATTTCTAATGTCTTAGAGGCAAGTTGCCTATATGCTTAGTTTCGGTTAATTTTTTTATGATGTGCTTCAGATCATGGGGACAGAGATGGCAGAAACCATGTATACTTTATTTTATATATATATATATATATATATATATATATATATATATATATATATATATATATATACACATATATATATATATATATATATATATATATGCACACTGTAGAGAGAGATGCATGCATACATACATATTTACATAGACACATGCTTGCATAGATACATAGATTTATTGATTTGATTGATTGATTCAAAGGAGATATGCAATAATTTGGCTTTATTTCTGAACTTTCGTATATGACACGGAATGTCCAGCAATATCGTGACCCAGCGCTCTCTCAGCAGAGCTGGAATCTCATTCCTGATAAGAGTAACTGCTTAGTCGCCATGATCTCGGTTTTCTTCAGGCATTTCTTTTCCGCCCACATTCAGTATCTGAGTCATGAATTGTGCCACATATACGTGATTGTCACTCACATTAAGTCAACTGCACGTCCCAGTGCTCTAGCCCGGAGGTGTTTTTTGCTCCTCTGCATAGCCTCAGACTAAATGTAAAACTGTGTCCAACACCGCTTCCAACAGACATGATGAAGCTTTAAAGAGGCTCAACGGTTGGCTGATTGTTCTTTTTTTTCCTACAGCTCCAGATTGATTAGTATTGTGGCATTCTCCGATCAGATGATTGGCAACAACATCAACAACAAAAAGTTTCTAAATCTTAGTTCCTTTGAGGAAACTGCTATTGAGATGAATGGGAATGCTAAGGGTTAGACTTTGAGAGTAGCGACTCATGAAACAAATCTCAAAAGCTAATATTTTAGTTGTGAATAGATATATTGCATTGTTTCACATTACTGCATATTAAATTATATTAGATTACAACATATATATTATTGCATTTTATTGCATATTAAAACCCACTCAAGACAGGTATCAGAGTGTATCAGTTGGGATTGTAACATCTAGTCATCAAAAAGATCTTTATTTGTGTTTGGAAGATAAATGAAAGGGTTTGGGACAACATAAAGATGAGTAAATAATGATAGAATATTTACTTTTGGGCGATCAAACCCTTTAAATGGGAATAATTCTGCCAATTTTCTCTGGAAAGTGCTGTCTAGTGTGAGAGCGCTAGTGTCTGTTGGGACTGTGTGTCGTGTAGGGAAGTGCATTCGAGTCTCTAGATTATGGCTGGTAACTGGTTCGGACACTATTTTGTTTATCATATGTCGGTTTGATCAAGACTTGATCAAATCAAGACTTGTTCGGTCGAGTGTTGAAAGTGTTTATTGTCGTATGCGGTGGGCTAAAAATGAAGAATGTTAGAGCAGGAAAGACAGAGAGAGGGAGAAATTGCTGTTATCTCTGTTGCCTCAGATGCACCTGCTGCACTCTTCAGACAGGAACGAGATGGGAGGAGATGAGAGAAGTGCAGGCGCGAAGGAAGAGGTGGAAAGATCAGTGGTATGAAGACGAGAAGATGAGATGAAATGAGAGAGGGAATGAAAGAGAGAGACCAGAGGAGAAGAAATGGGACTGCTTCAATGGCTCTTAGCTTCAAAGCTCGCACCTGAGCCCAGTGTATCCGTGTGTGTTTGTGGATGAGTGTATCCAAGCCTTTTGAGGCATGTCTGGTCAAAGCTTGTTAACAGACTGCGTTTGCTCATGTGGCCTAATAAGGCTGTGTGTGTGCGTGTTTGTTTTGCAGAGACACATGGCCATGAGAAAATACAATCTCTGAGGCGGTGTTGGGTTTAGATGAATGACCCTCCATCTGCCTCAAAGTACCTGACTATGTGGGAGTTCATCTCTATTCAGATACAGCCAGATACGGTTTCTCTGGCTCAGTGAACTTGACCTTAACGGTGACCCTGTTTACTTGCTTAATACACATTGCTGGTCTTATTGTGAACCATCAATGCATTTCATTCCAAGGAAAGATATTAAATGCAATCTATTATCAAAATGCACTTGGTTTCTGAAAACAGCTATTTGCCCATTGGTTAACAACCAATAGTCTATACAGCTTAGAGACTGTACATCAGTGTTAAATTAAAACATTGAGTAGTTAACATAGTAAACATTGACATTAAGACTGTCTCATACCGCCTTAACATGTTTTGTGAATATTTACTTGAATACTGTACATTGCTAATATTTGAACTGAATACAATGACCACACCATCTATTCATCCATCCATCCATCCATCCATCCTCTCTATATATCTTTAAACCAAACTTTAACTTTTTTTCAGAGCTTTAAATATGGTTGTATCATCCCAATATTAAAAGTTTGGGTAACATATTACAATATGGGTGCACTAATATGCATTAATTCATACTTAACTAATGCACAGATAATCATGAGTTGATGTATGAGCTCATGAATAACAAAACCATTAATTAATGATTACTGCATCAGCAACTAATAAAGAGTCTATATGATTAATAGATTAAGTAATAAATGAATTGCTATTAATTCAATGTGTCATCATGTATTAATTCCTTAATAACCTATTTTTATTAACTAATAGTGTAAATTAATGTGTTAATTACCACGATTAGTCAAAGCTATGCACTTCAACTTCCAGTTGTCTGCTTTAATTAATCATTAGCTAATGATTTGCAAAGGTATCATTATGTTATGACTTTACTTATTGGGGCACATTCATTATTAACTAGTCATTTAGTAATTGTAGTAATTTGCACATGAATTTGCACTAACAATTAAGAAATTAATGATGTATTAATGCATTTTAGTGTACCATTATCTGGAAGTTGAAATACAAGGCT
>JAQIUQ010007159.1:112500-185000 GCA_030378365.1 Hybognathus amarus
TCTTTGGTTTACTTGCTAGGGTTTTTTTCTGTAGGGAAATGTATGGTATGTGAGCTTGTCCCTCTGAGGAAAAAAAAAACTGATGATCATGTCATCCAGTTTAATTTGAGAATCAAAGGAAACCAAAAAATTGAAGTAGATCACATAGTAAATATCACAAATAATTGTATTTATCTATTATTTGACTTAGAAGTTATGAGAAAAATAAGTTTTCATTCTATTATTGTGCATATAAACAATTGTATAGTTAATTGTTCAAACGACAATAATTGTATAATAATATATATATTTACTATTTAATATATATATATATATATATATATACATATATAAATATATATATATATATATATATATATATATATATATATATATATATATATATATATATATATATATATATATATATATATATATTAGTATCATAATAATATAATACAGTAATATAATACAATTATATAGAAAATATAATCATATTAAAATATAGTTTATATATATATATATATATATATATATATATATATATATATATATATATATATATATATATATATATATATATATATATATATATATACATAGACATTTTATTTGTTGAGAAACAGAAGTTTTCATTCTATTTATAGTGCATATAAACAATTGTATACTTAATTGAGATTTTAATTGTAATCATTATTTGTTTATTTTCTTCTAAGCTGTTACTGTGTTGTAATGTTATGTAGAAAGTTGTCAGATTTACATAAGACTTACTGATTTACTGACTTAAGACTTTCTGTCTCAGTTAAAAGTTGCAGGGGCCGTTCACAGGACATGTTCATGATTTTGGTCTGCACTGTTTTTTTTTTGTTTGTTTGTTTTTTAACTGTTGTGTCAGAAGTACATTTGGCCTTAATAATTCACCCTAAGAAAAAAGACCTGTTTATTTTTTTTATTTATTTTTTAATTTATTTATTTTTTTTGCTTCCTACTGATTTGCACCGTCTATGTTTTTTACAGCTAACTCGCTTCCTGTGTGATCAGCCATAAATTCATCAGCAGCATTTTAAGATGTTCCTTACTCACAACAACCAAAAAATCTCCCCGTTTCACACTTTTGCATCCAATATCAAGCTCAGAGTGGGAAAACTGTGTAACTTGGGTAAACTTGGACAGTGCCACATTTGAGTTCGATTCGTTTGAACAGCACAAAAACTGATTTTCATTCTCTCTCGTCAAAAGATGCGAGAAGCGCTCTATAGCCCCGAGCGTTGCAGAGGAAAGTTGCGCAGCGGAGAGGTGAAGAGGGAGCGCTTTGATCGGCGGCGTGCGCGTCTCTTCTGCTGGAGGTGATTTGCAGCGCTGTTGCTGCTGCTCTTTTTTTCCTATAAGCAGAGCGCTATGCTAGATTAGCATTTAGTGCATTTCCACAGGCTTGTCGACAGTGCAGTGGCCACGCTTCATCATCCGTCTGTGATTCACACAGGCGTTTCAATTGATAATGAGATGGTCCGCTTATGCAGTGTCGTGCTGAGGCCACTGAAAGTGAAAGTGCTCTGATAGAAAACAACCAAGAAACACTGCGAGGCCCTTCGTTTAGATCTTAAATAACCATGTGCAGAGGTTTGTGAGGCCCTAAGTAAGATTTGTTTCCCTATTTGTTTTAAAGCGTTAAAGCGGACCTATTATGCATAGGCAGCGATTTATGTTTCTGTCGGTGGGTGCCCACAACCCACACTCCGTCCATACTCCACCCCTTGCGATGACATCCACATCTTTCATTTTTGTTTATTGTAAACTTGTAAGTGCAAATTCATTACCAAGTATAAACATCTTTATTCACCTATGTTTCCATGAGAAAATGATAAATAGGCTAAGCATTCACATCCACAACAAATAGCACTTAAAACATTTTAACATGTTCCTTCCTCTATACTTATAAGACTATTGTCTTTTTTTTCTGTGGCTGCTTCAACGGAAGGCTAGCTGTTCTACTAGTGCTGGTCCACGGAGCTGTGAGGCGTTTAGATGACCATATATGGAAAATACAGCTCAGCCTCAACAAAATAACTATATTATTTCAGGAAATATAATCGTAAAAATGAAAAGAAAAAAAAAGAAATAATAATAATAATATTATTATATTATTATATTTTGACAGGGCCAGCAGAGAAGGTCCTGATGGCCCTGACAGCCCACCACTGGAACTAAGTTACATGAAACAATGCCCGCAGTTATGTAGATATAAATTTCTCATTGTATACATTTCTCAAAGTAATAAAAACATTACTGTTTATTGAGTAAGTTCTGTATACACCACTGAAAACATGTAGTTACGGAAGCCATATTGCTTTTCTGTTAATGAGATACTCAAAATTCTTACGCATTGCACCTTTAACAGTCAGACTTTGTAAAAGAAAAAAAAGCATAATATGGTTTAAGTGAACCTAAGTAGCTTATCCATCTGAGTTGTGCAATTACGCATTCAAAGTCATTAAAAAATAATGTGAAATAGCCAAAACAAATAAACTATGGATGAACACAAAGGCTTTTTTTATGTTGGACAAGTGGATTATCATATAAATATGTGAATAATCAAGTAAAGTGGATAATCAAAGTAAATATGTATGATGTATTTATGCATGCATTTAATCTAACAAATAATTGATTAATTTGCATTGAGCAAACCTCATGAGACACATTTACTTTACATTATTGACTACAAGCTGGACATACTTATATGAATGATAATGTCTGGCTTGTGAAGAGTGGGACGGTCTCACTCTTCAAAGATATCAGACTTTCAATTGTATTTCCTGCCAGACAACGAAGAGGGTATAAATCTGTTAGATTTCTATTGAAGAATGGACCTGAGCCATATCATACAGTAAAGACGATAGACTCTTTTACTTGGACAGAATAACTTTGCAGTCACATACTGTAACAACATGCTAAAAACCACTCAGACCTTATCCTGCACTCCCGCTGGCATTCTCTGCATTGTCAGTGTGCATTTGCATGAAGATGAACTTAAATTTGTCTCTCACTAATGTTGCCTCAGATCACCAGCCCTCATTGAAAATGAATGACTTCTGGTCGCTTTGTTTCTGCAGTGCTGTCAGTGTGAATGCCTTTAACGTGAAAGAAACAGCTTTCATTGCTTTGGTCAGGACACGGTGTAAACCAAATGCTAAATCTACCCATACAGATAAAGTAGTTATGTTTTCACTGGACAAATACCTTCTCCTATCCCAGTTTAATTTGCAGTGTCAACATTACTAGGCATCACTACTTCATTTTCCCTAAAAGTGAGGTTATTTTTTTCAGTATTCATAAAACCTGTTAAAAAAGAGGGTCATCAAATGACAAAAAAAAATGCACTTCACTGTTGATGTTAAAAGTGACACTTAATGGGTGAAATAATAAACCATTTGTAGATAAATTCACATATTTTATTAAAATATGTTCAGAAAAGGCCCCAAAAGAAGATGTTTAAACACAACATAATCCTGACAATGATGTGTTTTGTGTTTAGTGTGCTTCAGTTCAGTTTAGTCTTGATTGCATCCTACTTAGTCTCCTTGGTTACTAATTACTTTCTGTCTGTCATTAAGTTTCCTCGTGTATTTATACTCCCGGTCTCATTCAGTTCATTGTCGGATTCTCGTCTTACGTACAGTATGTGTAGTTAATGTTATGATTCTCCATGCCTTTACCTGTGTATTCTCTTCGTGTCCATTAAATAAGTTAGAATCTGATTTTTTGCATCGTGATTCGGTTAATGACCATGACAAGTATGACAGAAGAACAGACCAAAATAGATTATGAGGCCTGCTTTTCACAAAACTATGTCGCTGGACAATAGAGGGAATGCATTGACGTCACTTCCCCGCCGGAACAACCCCCCTCAGCCTGACTGAGTGGCAAAAGATCTGCTGCGTGACTGAATTTAATAGAGGGAATGCATTGACGTCACTTTCCCGCCAAAACACCCCCCCCCCCAGCTTGACTGAGTGGCAAAAGATCTGCTGTGTGACTGTATTTAATAAGGGAAACTGCAAAAATGCGACTAATGCCTGGTTCAGATTACACGTTTTTTTTTGTCTGTTGCGATAGTCACTGTGTCAGATTACGCAATCTTGAATACTAAAATCTTGTCGTGTCGTGGACAATTCACAATGTCAGACTACACGTTGCTTCCTGACCAGTCATCGCATGCTGTCTTTAACGGCGCGTGATGTCATAGAGAAAGCGAAACTAACGAGTGACTTCCGGAAACGAACGTAAACAAACAATGGATGAAGCGGTGTGTTGTATTGGCTGTCCTGTGTTCAGAAAAATGTAAAAAAAAGAAGAAAGAAAACCCGACAATGGACACGTTCCTGGATTGCTCGGCATTGCCTTTTCAGCGTGAGAAATACACGGTGTGGCGTGTGGACTGGTTGAATTGCGTATGTCTCACGGCCATTGCGTGAGACTTAACCCTGCTCAAAGAGGACAGTATCGGCTGTCAATCCTCCAAAGAGAACTTGAGGTAAACTATTGTTTTCTTATATATTTTTAGTTTTAGTTTTAACGTTAGCACCATAGTCTCTCTTCGTTTCGAACCATTTTTGAAAGTTGTGTACAGAAAAGATGTGCTCCTATTGGTCAACCTCATACATGTGACGGAACCGTCGATGAAATTAAAAATGCTAGTCTTTGTGTCGTGATGTCGTGAAGCATCGCAGACGCGATGTAGGTTGTCTCCCACTATGACACACTATACAGATGATTACGATTGAATCTTGCGTCCAACGCCCGTTGTCGTTTACGAATCCCTACGACACCCTACGCTCAAACGGATCGTGCCAAAATCGGGCTAAAAACGTGCAATCTAAACCAGGCATAGAACAAACAATTTTATCAATTTAAACGAAATATTGGACTCAATATAGTGTTCTTTACAATTGATGCGTTGTTATATATATATAACAATACAAAATATATGTGTATGGTTTTACACCTAAATTCAACATATTGACACAAAATGATAACTGCAAATCCACCTTTCGCTGACTGGAGTCCAGTTGTTTCTGTGAATTGCAGCGAACCCATTTGCTCCTCTTTCTATAGCAGTCTGTAAAAATATACCTCCGATTTTTTTTTGTCAAATCTAGTTGTATAGTCAATCGCAAAGCTATTTCCCACTGTATATGTGTTGTGTTTGTTTTTCACGGCATTCACGCTAAAAACAAATACAACCGCTCAGTCTTTTTGCCACTCGCTGCGAGTAACTGCAGGCACTCCGGCCAACGGTGACGTCATGCGCATACCCTCTATTATGTGAACTATATCACGAGATGCGTTGGACGGATGAAACTTTAAAACAGGGTTTCTGGATTGGGATGGATGAGATCCTCAGCTAAATGCCACTGTTCAGGGGGAGGATCACCGTCCTTTCATCGAATTCATTGATTACGCCTTGCGGGTGTGTAGATCCTCCCTCACTATGGGATTAGTTGAGGACAACAACATCATTATCTCTGACTCCCCAGGACTATCTACACCTCCAGCAGCAGCCATCTCTCTCGGAAACAAAAACAGGTCTCCACACCAATCCCGAGGATAGAGCCGTTCACCAGATCCAGCGAAGAGTTAGGTCCGTGAGACAGTTCTCCGATTGAGCCAGTTGAGGAGTGCTGGCTCATCAAATCCGCCACGTACCTTGTCCCTCGCCAGCCCACTACACTCTTAATCATAAATCATCCGATCCCATTCAATATCCTGCCAATTAACCTTTTGATCAGAACCTTTGATCAGAACCTTTTGACAATTGAACAGTAATATATATTGGATTTTAGTAGTAGTAGTAGTAGTAGTAGTAGTATAACTGTAACTGTAATATATAACACGTTATAAGATGTACATATAATATTAGTTAAAAAATAACATTACTTTTTATTATATATTAATGATACAAATGAATGTTAAATGTGCTTCCCCACACATATACAAAAATTTCTTTACTTTTTGTTTGAACCAGGTTTTTATAATGTTGCCAAAAACCCTTTAAATTTAGCTTACTTATGGAGAAATATCATCAATTTTGTCTCCAAAGTAGCTTGCTCAGAAACGTGTGTTTGTGTGTGTGTGTGTGTGTTTAAAGCTCTGAAATATCTCTTCAACCAGACACCAAATGAGTTCACAGCTTGCAATAAAATAATATATTGTGACAATCCCCTGCAGGTTAATCTCTCCTCACCTTCTCCTCATTCTCTCTCCTGTCTAAGTCCCACCCTCACAGCCGTACATCCAGCAGGAGTCTGATGAGCCGTGGGTGGAGGAGAAGAATACACGGTGACCTGTATCGCTCCTGATGCAAAACCTCCTGCCGAAATCACCATGTTCAGAGGTACACCATCACTTAAGAGCCCCACTCTTTCTTACGTCCATTAAGCATAGCTCTTATGAGACAATTACACTGTTGATACACAACGCCGATAAAAGATGAAAATACTCTTTGGGAGCTTTCAAAGCAGTGGCTGTACACTCAATTCAAGAGGCTTCATGATTCATTTACTAAGTTTGCGTCACACCATCTCTTGGCATGAAGTACCCTGAGGTAGCTTACTGACTCTAAAACATTCTCTAAACACTTTTTTTCTTTTTCTCAGATGGAGAGGAGCTGACGGAAATCGATTCTTTCACAATGTCAGCCTCACACAATAAGCTTTTAACAACTCATGCCGAAGTCACGTAAGTTTGTGTGAGAAAAATCCAGTTAAAAAAGATCATTTGCAGTTGAATTCCCTTCACCACTTACATTTTGCTGAAATTGGAAAATACCTAGAATAAGATTTTAGGTAATATGTACAGGCAAAAGAAAGAGTGGTTGATGGAGTTTGTCAAAACAAAAACTCTTTTAATTAAACCAACATGTGAACTGGGTATTTAGAAGTGCATTGTGTAATATTTAGAAGGATCTGTTGACAGAAATGCAATATTCTGCATGAGCCAATTCTATCTATATACACCACGGTTCCCCTTACAAGTTAATGCCTTGTGTCCACCAAAGCATTTTTTCCATGCACTTTTCAATGAGAGCGCCGCATTTTTAAACGCTATGAGCTAATGAGGCATTGAGCATTTTTTATTATTTTTTTACGCTGAAGCGCCGAGCTCCCAACGTTTTTTACTGGTCACCGAGAGTTGAAAACTTTTCAACTTTGGATAGCACTGTCACCTTTTATCCAACTGTCCAATCACAGTGGAGGAGGGGCGGACTAAACCACAGCAACATTGTCACAACATTCTTTCTGTACAACGACATCCACCAGCAGAGCTAAACGAACAAAATGGGTGAAATAAATTTTTATTATGAAACAAATTATCTGCGAATTAAGTTACAAGTAAACTGTGCTGCGAATATTCTGTATCATAGCAACGGAAATGTCTAACGGAAAAACGCTGTGCTGCCAAAACGCTCTCAAGTGCCCAAAGCACGGCGTCTTCAGCAGAGCGTCTAGCGTTTTCAGCTGGACAAAAACGCTTTGGTGGACACGCGGCCTATGTTGCCATTTTGCGCCTCCATGTTTATACATGAGCCCTGAACGGACAAATGCGTTTTGTCACTATGTTGATATTCGTGCAAAGAAGCTAGCCAAAGTCAGCTAATAAAACACTGACACAATGATGAACAAGTGACAATTATATTTCAACAATAATAATTAAAGTTCTAAGGTGTGCAGTTATTTTCAAGGAAACACACGGCTAAAGTAGTTCCGGGCAGGTCCTGACCGCATTACAGTTCCATGTCGGCAAAATGATTTCAAGGTCTTAAAGGTCTTTACAATGTTACAGAACCAAAACCCACAACAAAACTGACTGAGCAAATAAATATAGAAAACAATAGGATAAAAACAACAAATTATTTCCAAGTTTTTTTTCCGAATTATTTCATTTGCCACAACATTAGTGGACAGTGGGGTAAGATGAGCCAGTAGGTAAGTTGACCCACTCCCTTTATCTTACACTTTTATCGTAATGTGAATATTGGAAATTTTGGAACCACCCATCATTTCGGCCAAACTTTAAAAAGGAAAACACTTGGCAGGAGTGGAAGACACCCATTTACTTTAAAAACCGTTTTGGGGTTTGTCAGATGTTATGGCTGTTACTTAATAGCAAATTCTAAAATCATCCAAGTCGAAAAATATTTATTACGATGTATAAAACCATGCAAATAATTTAGCTATTTATTAGCCTGGGGTGTGTTTCCGAAAGCATCGTTAGCCAACTATGGTTCGCAAGTTCCGTCATTATCAGCATAGTTCAACGAGTCGGTGTTTCCCGAAACCATTGTTCCAACGAATATTCGCAAACAGCATCGCAAAGTTGTGTGGTTTGAGCGACAGCTCTCGACCTGTGGTTAGAGGCATCGTTTCTAAATTGCATCACATTTGGAGGTAATAAATCCTCATCTTGAGCAAAATAAGTAAGCTGACATTCAGTACAACCGGTGCCTTTTATTTAGAATAAATACAAATGGAATTTACATCTTTTAGTTGGTCAAAAGATTTTAAGTACCGATTTTGAAGAGTGCACATGTGCAAATGTGCTCTACTATGTAAGAACGAGCCAAATATTGAGTCTGGTAATAAAGCAAAATTACTGAGAACAACTAGAAATAGTCTTCAGATTACATGTTTGTAATTTATATTAAAAAATCTAGCATTAATTGGATCTCAAACAGTTTCATTTAAAGTAGTTAGTATTCCACTATGTGTGAAACCAGCGTGGTTGAACAATACTTTGCGACAGTGGGTTTTTGGAAACAGTCGTGACTAGCTAGTTGATTTCTCCAATCGATGCATCATATTATGGTAGTGAAGCAGTGAACTATGTTGTTGTACGGGAAACGCACCCTGAATTGGAAAGTTACCGTATTTTGTCCAAAATGGCAGCTACGGGGCAACGTGAACTAAATGATGTGGGGTAAATTGAGCCAGCATTTTAACTTACCCCATCATAAGGCACTGTAGTTAAGTTAAATCTCTAAAGTATAAACTAGCATAATTTCAATGTAATATTACACAACTAGTTTAGTTCATCATTGTTTTTTTCATTGCTACATGATGTTTTGTTAACAACGGAGGCTTGTGATGAGATGCATAAGAAATTAGTCCCATACACAAGAGTGTTTTAATGATAGAAACCTGAAAAAGAGTCTTGAAAAGAAATATCTGAACATTGTTTTCAGGTGTGGTCAGGGTGGGAATTATGTATTTTTAGGGGCAAGGCCATTTGGCCTCCACCTTTTCTTTTTTTTTAGGGGCACCAAGGCCATATGACAGGGCACAAAGGCCATTGAGTACAATTTGATGGTTTTACCATTCAGATTAATACCATAACATCCTAATTTGGAATAAGACATGAATTATGACTTTTTTAATAAAAATAAAAAACATATTTTTTAATGAGAGAGAGTGCCCTTACATTCTAGAAGGTAAAAAAAATCAGACAGAAAATATAATATTTTATGTATAATGAAACGATGATAAAGTCTATCGATTATCATAACATTATACATATAATCTATTATGAAAATGCCTGACATGGCTCGAAGAATACAGGTAAGTCAAATATAATTGCAAAAATGTTTATTGTCTTTAAAACGACATAATGTGCATGTTACAGCGATCTGTTAGCTTTGTTTGTGGTCGGGGATTTCCTGCATTGTCGAACGCTCTTCTTCATGTGTTCAAAGATGGACTATAATGTTCAGTAGAGCGTCCGCACATCAGTACAGTGCTCATAATGATTACATCGACGCATTTGGCTATAAATTCAATAAAATATTATTCCTGTCAATATAAATCTGATGTAAACTGAGATCAATATTTCGTAAAATCTGCACACTTTTGAGCTAAAAGCCGTGAGGGACGTTGTTTTGTGAATCGCTGTCATGACGACAGCACAGGAGTTTTTTTATGAATGGGAACGTCTGACGCATTAAGACATAACTGTCAATATAAATTTCTCAGAATATAATAGTGGTCAAATACTGAAACGCGAAGTCTTATATAATTTTAATGATGTATAGTTTGTCAAGGTAAAAACATTAAATCTAGTAACTTAGTAACGTGCGCCGACGCACTGGCAACGGTTAACAAGTTTAATATACCGGTAATTCTAAGTGTTGAGTCAAATCATAACGTATCATATCAAACCGGCTAGCTCGTTTGCTATGCTAATATTTACTTGAGTGTCGTTCTTCTGTTGGTGCTGATGTTAACTTACGTGCTTCTTGCACTGCTGTTTTGAGGCGTGAGATCATCGATATGATTATGACACTGCACCTGCGCGAATCCACAAACTATTTGAAGTTCAGAGACTTCTTGGGTGGCTCGCTGTAATTCAAAGCAACCCCTCTATGCCGCACTGGCGCTTTATATATGTAACTTGGACAGGGCCAGGCACACAGGCCACTGTGGCCGTAGGATGATTTTTTTTTCACGGGGCATGACGGCCAACGTGTGGGCAACGGCGGCAATGGCCGCGTGGCCGCCGTATAATTCCCACACTGGGTGTGGTAATCGTAGTATAAGCAGAATAATTGACTCCGGGCCATTGAATTATTCGAAAAAAATGAAGTGTAACGATAATTATTACTTACATGATACTCTATCTCACATAATACGCTTCCATAAAGTGACTCAGCATTCCTTTGTTTCAAGTTTTAAAGGGAAGTTTTAGAATTAGTAACGGAGGAGTGAGAGAGGAGCGTTTATAATTAGTTATGACCTACATATCTGAATTTCTGTTCATGCAAAGTTGGCTTCAGAAGACTTGAAATATAGCTCCAAAGTGCCACTTTATGGTTCTTATTCTTTTTTCTTTTCTTCATTTTTTAGAACTTGACAGCCTCAGTATTCATTCACTTTCATTGTATGCAAATGAACAGCCTGGACTTTCTGCCTAACGTCTCGTTTTGTGTTCCACAAAAGAAAGAAAATCATAACAGTTGGAATGACGTGCAAAAGGACAATGGAATTTAGATTTTTTGATGAATTTCCCTATTTCAGTAAATGTTAAACCATGTGTTTTCTTAATTAAAACTTCTTTTCAGCTTTTTATGCAGCATAATTACCTAGACTGACCAAGGATTTTCTTAGCCTGCAGCCTTATACAGCCTTAACCTTCTTTGCCTCCAGCCGTATGCATGTTTAGTCTATGGGCAAATCCTTAAATCCATGTGGAATTTTGTCAGAATATCTGAAACGTGTATCTTCTGCATTCCACTTGCGCTGCACTATTGAGTAAGGTATTGCTGAACAATCAAATCTTGGAGGCCAGGTACTAGTTAAGTGTACACTGGCAATGCTCCAGGCTGGCAAATGAGTAAAGTTATGAGATCAGTGGGGTTGTGGGTAATTGTGGCAATACTGGGATGAGAAAGTGTCTCAGTGTGAAACGCATTAACGCAAGTTAATCCTCTCTCTCTTACAGTATCAGGGCACAAAGCTCGTACAACACGCGGCAACTGACGTGTCAAGCGAAGAACCCGGCTTCCCCTTCGAGCTCTTTGAGACTGGCATGACCATGAGGGTATACTGTAAGAACCTTGCATTGTGTAATTTCACACTGAATGTGTTTACAATTGAGTGCTCTTATATAATTAATAGGGATATTTTTATTATTATTATTCATGTGTGTGATGAGCCACTGGATTTGGTATTTGAAATCTCAGTTCACATACTGTAAATAATGAAAATCACCAGACTTTGACTAATTCATAGATTTTTGCTCTCATAGTGCCAAGTTCATGGCCACAGCTTCAGTGACTCGTATTGGTGACTCCTTTTTCCTGTCAAGTAGTACTCCTTGTCCTTTCACTGTGAGAAGAAATGTATCCTTCAGTCTGAGAGGGAAACAACTACCAAGGACTAGGAGTAAACACTAAACCATCATTAAAGGAGTAGTTCACTTAAAAAAAAAAAAAACTCTAGCTGATAATTTACTCACCCCCATGTCGTCCAAGATGTCCATGTCTTTCTTTCTTCAGTTGAAAAGAAGTTAAGGTTTTTGATGAAAACGTTCCAGGATTATATAATGGACTTTACTGGGAACCAAACGGTTCAAGGTCCAAATGAGAGTTTCAGTGCAGCTTCAAAGGGCTTTATACTGACACCAGACGATGAATAAGGGTCTTATCTAGGACCCTTCGAGTCATGACTCAAAAAAAAACATTTGTTCACCTTGATGAATGAGTTTGAACAGGAGAGTCACGAACGATCATCACAGAACAGAGCAAGGCGAGTATTTGTGCTTATTTTATTTATTTTTTTATTTTTTTAATGAGCGATCGTTTTGGTAGATAAGACCCTTATCCATTGTATGGTGTTATTTAAAACCCTTTGAAACTGCACTGAAACCAGAGGCGTAGGAGCAATTCTGAACCTGGGGGGACATTAAATGCTAGGGGGTCGGGCGTATGCCCCCTGCGGGAATTTTTTTTTGAAAAATAAACCATTAAATGACACTTTCTGGAGAGTTTTTAGCAAAGAAATGGAGAAATTGAGAACTGCAAGGTTGCATTGTTGTAGTATCAATCAACATGTATTAGCATTTACATTTAGCATTTACATTACTGTTTATCAGTCATGTACTGATTAACTCAAATAAATGGTTGATATGATTTCCATTAACTATAACATACTAAAAAATAAAATCAATCTATCCCTTTGTGGAAAGGTTGCTTGGTAGCTAAAAGTAGGTCTAGCAATTATATTTCAAGTTTTTCACACAGGTCAAACACAAATATGCTGACTGAATAGATTGCTAGTTTATTTTGAGTAGCCAGCTAGCAGTTCTCTTGGCAGTTTGCTGATAATCCGGTCTCTGAAGTAAAATGCTCAAAACATCTCCCGAGAAAAATACCAACCAAGACTTGGTTATTTAATTTTGGTTTAGTCTTATTTTCCTTACCTTGTCATTCAAGGCCAGGGCACTTTTTGTACATTTCTGGAACTTTGCGCGCTTCCACATCCCGTGCAACTACGTATCTCTCAGGAACATATTGATGGTACGTACATTTATCCGTGTCACCTAGATGCGCATGCGCGAGCGGTGCGCGATGCCGCGATCATGGTCGACTGACGACATAAGCAGCTGAAGAAGAATACGGCCGTTTTTAAAAATTGAATAATGTATTTAAAAGTTGCAGAATGGATTATTTAGGAGACTCCAAAATTGGCAGAGATAGGCAGGAAATGCAAAACTAAATCTTACATTGGAAATAGTGAGTGGGGGGACAAAACTTAGATTTTTATATGTGGGGGGACATGTCCCCCCACGTATAATGGCTCCTGACGCCCCTGACTGAAACTCTCATTTGGACCTTCCCATTGACGTCCATTATATGGAGAAAATCCTGGAATGTTTTCATCAAAAACCTTAATTTCTTTTCAACTGAAGAAAGAAAGACATGGACATCTTGGATGACATGGTAAATTATCAGCAAAAGATTTATTTAATTTTTTTTTTTTAAGTGAACTACTCCTTTAAATGCTGTTTGCAACCCATTTTCACTTCCACAAAATGAAACAGGACATTTGGAAAATAGAGAAAAAAGTAGATTTTTTTCCATTTAGAGCTGATTGACAGTCATTTTTTTTTAATTAACCTAAATACATTAAGGGGTTGGGTCAGATAGAAACACCTCATTAAAGTAAATATTCACCCTAAAATGGGAATTCATTATCATTTACTCATCCCCTAAAGGGACATTGGAGAAAACATTATATTTAAATGCTTTCGCATTCTCTCATAAAAGGTTTCCATCCCCCCAGGAATCTTTGCGTTCACAAGCAAATCTTTTGTGATGGAAATAAAAATGAGATGGGAGGCAACGCAAAAGTTTCTGGGGAAAACGCCAATGTTTTGCAAGAGAATGCAAATGTTGTGCAAAAAGAACTCAGTTTCTCTGGAAGAACGCGTATTTTGCAAGAGGCGCAAATGTTTTGCAAGAGAGGGCAATTTTTTTTTCAAGCGTCACGCAAAAGCATTGAAATATATATTTTTCCTCCCATCTAATAGTTATTCCATCACAATGTCCCCATACCCTTATAGAAGCTCCATACCGTCATGATGTTTTAGAACATACAGTAAATGCAGAGATATAAAATAAGATTTTTTTGTTGTTGTTGACTATTGACCTAAATGGGGTTCTAAACAACATTGGACCCTAATGACTTATATCGTATAGACAAGAAATTGAGACATTTACCAAATGCATCTTCTTTTGTCCAAACATTTTGAATAAAAAATCCCTTTAAGGTAACAATTGCACGTTGCCATTTTGCACCAATAGGTTTGATTTCCATTTCATTTTGACTTTAAATTGAAAAACCAAAGTCATTTCGAGTCAGTTTAGGGCATCTTGTTTTATCACATTTTTTCCTCGTTAAATCTTTACGCTTATCTGTTATAGTATTAGGTGAGCTTTGAAATCCGATGCTACCTAATGAAAAAATCCATGTGATATGATGCATTTCACAGGCATAAGCTTCCCCCGAAACGCCAATCACATTTTCTCTGCTCGCTAAATTTATGCTTTAAAGCATTGCCCCCTTCACTCACCCAGCTCATGGTTCCATTACCGCCCAGCCAGTGCAATAAGTGCTAATGTAGCAGAACCGATGGCCAGCAACGCTGCCTTACTCAGCATGCCTGGCCCATCAAATCCAACTTTCCACTGGCCATTTTCATCTGCAGCAGATTGTAGCAAGACGGCACTTTGTCAAGGCAGAGACTCATCCGTCCATCGCGTCCACTTCCAAACTGATTGGGCAATAACAAAGAGCGGCCCTGCCCCATAATTTATTTGATGGCAAATGTTTTATTCAGCTCTACTGTAATTTATTCATGTTCCACATTGCCTTATTACGGTTTAAACCATCTGTTATTTTGGTTTATGGACTGGTGCCAGTGTGTGGGTCGCTTCTTTATTCTTAATGGTTTCATCAAAGGGACAAGTGATGTGTCCTCGATTTAACAATGCTGTGCGGACTAAAATAGAGTCGAGTTCTTCTTGACGCTGTGATACTGAAACTAGTGGTCGTTTTCTCATCTTACTCTTTGTTCTTCCATTTCATCTCTCATGACTGGCTCTAACATGAAAGATGCTCATCTTCACTGAACAAAGGAAAGGTCTTTTGTTTTAATAATATTTTCCCGCCTTTCGCACTTGAACTGCACCCATTTCATTTTTTACTAAGAGTAGTGTGAGCTGTGCTGTGATCCCTGCGAACACACACAAGTGATTCAAACTTCTATCTATTGATGTTGTGACCCTTCTTTCTCTTGTGGGTTCATTTGTTCAGTTCCCCGCAGGCTCCGGTGATTATGGGATTAGAAAATGAAGAGGTGAAAGCTGGTTCCTTTCTGAAAGTGGTGTGCATGTCGTACGGGGGCAACCCTTTAGCCACTTTGCATTGGATTAAGGTGAGAGAAATTTACAAAATTCTTCATTGGTTGCCCTTTTGCTTTCTGAAATAATTACTTGGCCTTTACCTTTACTTGAACAGGATACAAACTAAGACTTTGTGTTTGGCTTGTAGTTTTTATGTTTCCCATAAATTAAAGAAACTTTTTTGGTTGCACTTTATTTTAAGGGGTCATTTTTACAGTGTAATTACACAATTAAGTACTAAGTAATAATTATTAACTACATGTACTTAATATAAAGTTAGTGTTAAAGGGTTAGTTCACTCAAAAATGAAAATTCTGTTGGTATTTACTCACCCTCATGTTGTTCCAAACCTCTATGTGTTAATTTGTTCTGCTGAACACAAAGGGAGATATTTGGAAGAATGTTTTAATTAAACAGATCTCAATCCCCATTGACTACCATAGTATGTATGTTTTCCTACTATGGTAGTCAATGGGGAATGAGATCCATGGGGAATGAGATACTGACAGAATTTTCATTTTTGAGTGAACTAACCCTTTAAGGTTTGGTTTAGCGTTAGTTGCATGTCTCTATGCATAATTGACTGTTATTACTATAGTAATTACATGTAAAATATGTTACAGGGACACTGTAAAATAAAGTGTTGCGACATTTTGTTTGATTGGTAACACGTTACAATAAGGGTTACTCTCACTTGTTTGGGTTTTACTGTGTGGAACTCAGAACGAGGAAATGAACACAACGTCATCATTTGGTAGGGCAGGAGTTATGATCACACTTAATATGATTGACAGCTCTAGAGCGAATGAGAACTCTGACTCATTACACACATAGCACGGAAGAAAACAGTGCTCTACATGCCTTTCCACAACACATTCTCATCCCAAGACATAATTTAACTGACGTTTTTGACCATACGTCAACATTCGACGCTTTAGGGCATCCTTTATCATCAGTTAGATGGCGTCATCTAACTGACGTTAGTAGGTTTAGGTCTGGGGTAGGGTTAGGGTGTCATCTAAGTTACGTTAAAGGGTGCCCTGAAAGCGTTGGATGTTGACGTATGGTCGAACGCGTCAGTTAGATGACGTCTTGGGGTGAGAACGGGCTGCTTTCCAAGCTCTTCAGACCGCATAATTCAGCTGCAAATTAATAAGAATGGTGATCTGTATAAAGAACATGTAAGAATAAATCTGTTCTCAGACACCACTGATACACTCAACATCTCTTCTCTTATCTCTTCTGGTATACTTTTCTTTGGTGTTATCTCGGGTTTTCCAAACAGCCACCACTCTCGCACTTTTGTGTAACAGCAGCGGCTCGGGTAAGCTGAAAAAGACCCACCCCTTTAGTTACTGTTGCTATGTCCGACAAGCCACGCTCTCACGCCACAAATCTAGTTCTCACACAGTGAAAATACCTCACCGGCCACTTTATTAGGTACACCTGTCCAACTGCTCGTTAACACTTAATTTCTAAGCAGCCAATCACATGGCGGCAACTCAGTGCATTTAGGCATGTAGACATGGTCAAGACAATCTCCTGCAGTTAAAACCGAGCATCAGTATGGGGAAGAAAGGTGATTTGAGTGACTTTGATCGTGGCATGATTGTTTGTGCCAGAAGGGCTGGTCTGAGTATTTCAGAAACTGCTAATCTACTGGGATTTTCATGCACAACCATCTCTAGGGTTTACAGAGAATGGTCCGAAAAAGAAACAAGTAGCAGTTCTGTGGGCGGAAATGCCTTGTTGATGCCAGAGGTCAGAGGAGAATGGCCAGACTGGTTCGAGCTAATAGAAGGGCAACAGTGACTCAAATAACCACCCGTTACAACCAAGGAGGGCAGAAGAGCATCTCTGAATGCACAGTACATCGAACTTTGAGGCAGATGGGCTACAGCAGCAGAAGACCACACCGGGTGCCACTCCTTTCAGCTGAGAACAGGAAACTGAGGCTACAATTTGCACAAGCTCATCGAAATTGGACAATAGAAGATTGGAAAAACGTTGCCTGGTCTGATGAGTCTCGATTTCTGCTGCGACATTCGGATGGTAGGGTCAGAATTAGGTGTCTACAACATGAAAGCATGGATCCATCCTGCCTTGCATCAACGGTTCAGGCTGGTGGTGGTGGTGTCATGGTGTGGGGAATATTTCTTGGCACTATTTGGGCCCCTTGGTACCAATTGAGCATCGTTGCAACGCCACAGCCTACCTGAGTATTGTTGCTGACCATGTCCATCCCTTTATGACCACAATGTACCCAACTTCTGATGGCTACTTTCAGCAGGATAATGCGCCATGTCATAAAGCTGGAATCATCTCAGACTGGTTTCTTGAACATGACAATGAGTTCGCTGTACTCAAATGGCCTCCACAGTCACCAGATCTCAATCCAATAGAGCATCTTTGGGATGTGGTGGAACGGGAGATCGCATCATGGATGTGCAGCCGACAAATCTGCGGCAACTGTGTGATGCCATCATGTCAAAATGGACCAAACTCCCTGAGGAATGCTTCCAGCACCTTGTTGAATCAATGCCACGAAGAATTGAGGCAGTTCTGAAGGCAAAAGGGGTTCCAACCCGTTACTAGCATGGGGTACCTAATAAAGTGGCCGGTGAGTGTACATTGTGGAGCAAAGAGGACACTGACAATGTGCCGGCAGACAAGACAGCAGGTTACTTTTGATATGAAACAAGTCTCAACTTTCAAATTTGGTTGTTTCATTTAAGAAATTAAGCAATAAATACAGTTTTGTGGCTCTTTAATGTCGTGACAGATCGCTGTAGTGCCTCAGTTCTCTTCCTTCTTGTTAATTTATAGAATCAAATAAACATGAAAGAACATCTGAAGGAATGTTGTTTCAACTGCGGAAAGACATCAGTAGACACCGTTTTTCAAGTTCAAGTCCACCGACGTTAATCTACTAACTCTCCTGACTGCTTTGTCAAACAAAATGGTGGATTCGGCGGATTGTGATTGGTCAGATCGCTGTCAATCAAACTCTCTGCGAAGGGTGAATTGTGCGGCTTGTTTTTCTTTATTCTTATAGTGTGAATACATGAATTTTGCTTGGGTCTGTTTCACTTGATGCACCAAAATTACCGTAAATTGCGGTCGATACAGAAATGTACATATTCGGCTGAAATGGTTTTGGAGGGCTGAAATCATCGACCGAAATATTAAACAATATCAAACATTTGTCAGCGCACCCATCCAATAGAGCATCACAGTCCCGCCCACAGCCCGAGAGAGCGCTGGTGCCAGAAGTAAATTTCCGATTCATTTCTCCCATTGACATTTTGTAAAATCCATATCTAAAGAGTATTAGAGCATGTCTGAGGATAATCAGCTACGGCTGAACTCATAGGCATACAATACATCATTTCGAGTGAAAAAACGAAGAGAAAATCCAAAAAAAAGTCAAGGGTACAAGCCGGTGTACATGTTTTCATTTCTGAGCAAAGGAACTACTCCTCCCATAAACCACTGCGCCTCACTGAAGTCGTCTGAAAGCTACCGTGAAAGAGCCTTTTGAGCGACTTCCAAATCTGACGACGAGCACGTGAGCTTTTTCCTCCAGTGAATTTTATATAGTGAATGTGCAGGGAAACTCCTTTCACTCGATTTACTGAGCAAACGCATTTGCAGCTCAACATGCAAAAACATTGAGTATCTGGCTCGCTCATTAGCTAAGCTATGAAAACTGCACATCCAATGGCACGCAGGCGTCTCAGAAAGTGCGCCAATGAACTTAGCCCTACGTCATTACGCGATCTTCAGTCTTCACGTACCTTCGCAGGTTTCAGACACGTGACACGACTTCCACCAATCATATGCATCACTTTTTTATGGCTTATATCTCAAATGTCAATGGAGAAATTGTATTGAATTTTTACTTCCGGCACCGGCTGTGGGCGCGACTGTGATGCTCTATAATCACAGTAAACTCTGTGCTGTGTAATTTTTAATGAGTCATAGCCTGTCTCAAGTTTCAAAACCTGCAAATTGTATCACAAAATTCGAAAAATGTAGTTTTGTTGCGTGACAGATCACTGCAGTGCCTATGGCTCAGTTAAAGAGACAAGAAAAGCGTGAACCGATCTTATCTTCCTCTTTACTACTATTACAGCACCAAATAAACATGAATGAACATTAGAAGGTATGTTGAAAGATAAATTACACCTTACTGAAATGTCTCATGTAATCCTTCAAGTGTTTCAACTGCAGAAAGACAATAAATACATCACGTAATGTTACATTTACCTTTATTTAGAAAAGCAATTCAAGACCACAAACTGGATGGTTACCTAGAAAAAAATAACCCTAGAAAAGAGCACTTTACTAAATAAATGTATTACTGTAGTGTAGGCTACATATTACATTTTAATTACAAGTTGTCTTCATTATTTAATATATGTTTGAATAAATCATGTCATATCTTATGTACATTTTAAATGTTTGTGCGATTAATAAATAAAGTTTATGTAATCAATTGGTTAACAAATGCCGTACAAATGCCGGAAGCTAGTTATTTTAGTCGATAAAATTTTAAATATGGATTTTTTCTTACATGAATGCATCGATTCACTATAGAAAGGTCTTTTTTAACCCCCAGAGACGCGTCTGAGCACTTTAATGAATAGATGTGATTTAATGGACGTACTCCTATTATCAAGCTTGGGAGAGCCAGTACATTTTTTTATATAACTCCAATTGTATTCGTCTGAAAGAAGAATGTCATATAGACATAGGATGGCTTCAGGGTGAATAACTCATGGGATAATTTTCTTTTTGGGTGAACTATTAATTTAACAGTGTTGACGACTGCATTGAACACATTTGTTAAAATATAATTTAACGCTGCAGTCTGCAGTTTTTGATCTTTGTCGCCATCTCTGTTCGAAATCTGCAATTGCAGTCATTCACAAAATTATCAACTTTTGACTCTTCTTTATATGTACTGATGTGTGTGTACAGCTGGTTCAGATGTATTTTCTTAAATATGTATTTTGGATCATTTTTAACCCCCCCCCCAAAAAAAAACTACGGACTGCTGCTTTATATTTAATTTAAAAAAAAATGTTTTACAAATGTTTTGCCATGCTGTAGAAAGGGTCTAAATGATGTCACTTCCTGTTTGTCACAATTTTAAGAATTTTATTTATTTTATTTTTTATTTTTGTGTGTGTGTATGCGAGTTTGCAAGTGTGTGTAGTTAGGGAAACCATTTGGTAATAAGGTTATATATATTGTATCATTTATATTATTGTATAAAACAAGGATTTTATGATTTTCATTTTTGGTACAGTTTAGTAATGTGGGGGAGGCCCAAATCGTTATTTTTTTGTGGAGGATTTGTTTGAAAAGTACTTATTATGATAATTTCATAGTTTACCTAACATATGTAATAGTTCACAATCCTAAAAAGTCATGGGACACCAAAGTGTACTGCATTCACGGATAGTGCCACTTAGATAAATTGGCCCAAATGTTACGTTAAGCAGGTAGCTGTTAGATGAAGAATTATGGGCTGCATCATTCAACCATGTGAGAGCTGTTTACCAAAATGCTTTGCAGGCCAATTACCATGAATGTAATGCCAGAGTAAGGTCGAGAGTGGAACCCAGGTTGCTAAAGTAATTTGAAGCTAGCTAGAATCTGGCAGGTGCACCAGCATCTCAAACAACTTAATAAATGTGATGCAAAGCTTCAGTGCCACTGAAAACTCCACTGAGACCGTGTTGGAGGACTACCTCTGAGATAACAGTGTGCACATGTTCACAGAGAGACTGAGCCGAGAGCAGAGAATGAACAAAAGCTGTGCTTTCTAGTAAAGGACATTCAACTTTTGGTGAAGACACAATCTCGGGTAATGTTAAGAGGACTGCTCTTGTGTAAATTTGTCTCTTAAATAGGACATTAGAAACTATGGTAAATGTATTGTTTTGTTATTCAACCATTTATTTAGTTTGTGTGAGTGTGTGTGGTATCTGTGTGTGAATAACTAAAATCAGCAAGCCTAGGGGAAAGCTGAGATCTATAACAAAGAACTTTATTAAATGTCTGTGTTTAGAGACAGAGAGAAGATGTCAAGCTTTAAATCATTTGTAAGTGAAGTCTAGGCAGCCGAATCTACTTGTCCATTCATGTAGTGTCCGGCAGACAGACTCGCAGTGGAGACTCTACGTTTTACTTTGATAAAGTGTGTCAGTCCTGTCATCTCTAATAATTTTCAGCTAATGCAAATGTTAGTGTCTGCAAAGGCGTTGACTGGATAACTGATTTCAGACACAAATGTCTTTCTATCTGTCTATCTATCATCTCTTGGTCTGTCTGTCAATCTATCAATCTATCAGTCTTCTATGTATCTACTGTATCTATCCTGTCTGCTCTCGGTCTGTCTGTCTATCTGTCTGTCTGTCTGTCTGTCTGTCTAATTATATATAAATGTCTGTCTATCGTCTATATAAATGTCTGTCTATCGTCTCTCAGTCGTCTATATGCCTGCTTGTCTGTCTGTCTGTCTGTCTGTCTATCTATCGTCTGTCTGTCTGTCTGTCTGTCTGTCTGTCTGTCGGTTAGTCTGTTGGTCTGTCTGTCTGTCTGTCTAATTATATATAAATGTCTGTCTATCGTCTATATAAATGTCTGTCTATCATCTCTCAGTCGTCTATATGCCTGCTTGTCTGCCTGTCTCTCTGTCTGTCTATCGTCTCTCGGTCTGTCCTATCTATCTGTCTGTCTGTCTGTCTGTCGGTCGTCTCTCGGTCTGTCCTATCTGTCTGTCTGTCTGTCTGTCTGTCTGTCTGTCTGTCTAATTATATATAAATGTCTGTCTATCGTCTATATAAATGTCTGTCTATCGTCTCTCAGTCGTCTATATACCTGCTTGTCTGTCTGTCTGTCTGTCTATCTATCGTCTGTCTGTCTGTCTGTCTGTCTGTGTGTCTATCGTCTCTCGGTCTGTCCTATCTATCTGTCTGTCTGTCTGTCTGTCTGTCTGTCTTGTCTGTCTGTCTGTCTGTCTGTCTGTCTGTCTGTTTGTCTCTCGGTCTGTCCTATCTGTCTGTCTGTCTGTCTGTCTATCGTCTATATAAATGTCTGTCTATCATCTCTCAGTCGTCTATATGCCTGCTTGTCTGCCTGTCTGCCTGTCTGTCTGTCTGTCTGTCTATCTATCGTCTGTCTGTCTGTCTGTCTGTGTGTCTTTCGTCTCTCGGTCTGTCCTATCTATCTGTCTGTCTGTTCTTGTCTGTCTGTCTGTCGGTCGTCTCTCGCTCTGTCCTATCTATCTATCTATCTGTCTGTCTGTCTGTCTGTCTGTCTGTCTGTCTGTCTGTCTGTCTGTCTGTCGTCTATATAAATGTCTGTCTATCAGTCTCTCAGTTCGTCTATATGCCTGCTTGTCTGCCTGTCTGTCTGTCTGTCTGTCTGTCTATCTGTCTCTATCTATCGTCTGTCTGTCTGTCTATCGTCTCTCTGTCTGTCCTATCTATCTGTCTGTCTGTCTGTCTGTCTGTCTGTTCTGTCGTCTCTCGGTCTGTCCTATCTATCTGTCTGTCTTGTCTGTCTAATTATATATAAATGTCTCTCTATCGTTCTATATAAATGTCTGTCTATCGTCTCTCAGTCGTTTATATGCCTTATCTATCTGTCTGTCTCTGTTTTCTTGTCTGTCTGTCTGTCTGTCTGTCTGTCTATCGTCTCTTAGTCGTCTATATGCCTTATCTATCTGTCTGTCTGTCTGTCTGTCTGTCTGTCTGTCTGTCTGTCTGTCTATCTATCTATTGTCTGTCTGTCTGTCTGTCTGTCTATCATCTCTCAGTCTGTCCTATCTGTCTGTCTGTCTGTCTCTGTCTGTCTGTCTGTCTGTCTGTGTTGTCTCTGTTTGTCTGTCTGCCTCTGTCTGTCTGTCTGTCTGTATGTCTCTCTCTCTGTCTGTCTCTCTTGTATGGCTGTCTGGCTGTCTACTTTCTGTCCGCCTGTCTGCCTATCTATCTATCTATCTATCTATCTATCTATCTATCTATCTATTCTATCTATTTACTATCTATCTATCCATCTATCCATCATCTCTCAGTCGCCTATATGCCTGTTTGTTGGTCTGTCTATTTATCTGTCTTTTCTATATGTCTATCTGTCTATCTTTTTCTCGGTCTGTCTGTCTGTGTCTGTCTGTTCCATCCGTCGTCTATCCATCCATCCGTTCTGATCCATCCATCCATCCATCCATCTTGTCTGTCTGTTCTGTCTACTCTCTGTCTGTCTGTCTGTCTGTCTTGTCTATATGTCTATCCATCATCTCTGTCTCTCAGATATGTCTTTCAGTACCATCTTTTCTCTTTTTCAGAATGGAAAAGTCCTGTCCACTAGCTGGGAGGTGGACGTTGTGTCACGTAGGTCCAGTAGCATTTTGAGAATGGAGGTGAAGCCAGAGGACAATCATGCTGTGCTGCAGTGCGAGAAGCGTCAACCAAGTGACTCGTTCACCAATGTCCCTCACTCGCACTTTACCGTCATGTGTGAGTAGTCAGTAAAAATCTTTAAAAACTTATGCTCAAAAACCCATTCAACATCTAAGAAGGCCCAAAGCTTGTTGTTGCTAAGTAGTTTTCAGCATAGCTTTAAAACAATAGCTTGATCTTTCATGACACACTGTCACTTATGATAAGCCAATTACACATGGCTGTATCATGGCTGACAAGACAATCAGGTCAATACTTGCTGCTACTTGCAGTTCCTGTAATCTTTCATTAACAGATGATGGTTTGTAATCGTGGTCTGTCACCCCAAATTCTAAATGTCAAATAACCATGGCTTATTACAAATCAACTGTCATTGACACGGCTTATTGAGAATTGATGGTCACACAAATACTGATAACATTTGGGCTTTTATCAGATGATCTCTCTAGACATTGCCCATCATTTCATTGATCAGCTCTGTCATTGTTTCAATACTGTAAGAGCATCATAAAAAGGTATTGTGATGGCATCAAATCCTTTGTGGCATGACTAGCGTGTTTAAACAATTTGCTGGGACGATATGCTGACTCGATTTATCTTGCTTCTCTTTCTGTTGTTGTAATCACTTTTCCTCACAGTTGAGCCGGCTGAAGTAACATTACTGGGCTCCTTTGAAGCTGTAGAAGGACAGGAGATCAATCTGTGCTGTTACACTTCCTCCAGTAATCCACCGGTTCACATACGCTGGTGGCTCGGGTTCAAGGAGCTCAACAGAACGGATGTTACCATCTCTGAGGTATTCAACCTAACACTTAACAGTCTGAGTCAAGACAGAGGCCATGAAAATGTATTCTCTTACAAAAATGTATAAATTATATTTAAAACTAGGGCTGTCAAACGATTAATCACAATGAATCGGATCCAAAATAAAAGTTTGTGTTTACATAATATATGTGGGTGCACTGTGTATAATTATTTTGTGTATATATATATATATATATATATATATATATATATAAATAAAAACACACACATGCATGTACACTACTGGTCAAAAAGTTTAGGGTCGGTAAGATTTTTTATGTTTTAAAAAGAAGTCTTCTGCTCCACCAAGGCTGCATTTTTTTAGAAAAAAATACACAAAAAATACAGCAATATTGTGAAATATTATGACAATTTGAAATGACTTATGTTAATATATATATTAAAATGTTATTTATTCCTCTGGAAAAAGCAGAATTTTCAGCATCATTACTCCAGTCTTCAGTGTCACATGATCCTTCACAAATCACTCTAATATGATGATTTTATGCTCCAAAAACATGTATGATAAATATCCATGTTAAACAGTTTTTTACATTTTTATTTCAGGATTCTTTGATGAATAGAAAGTTCAAAAGAACAGCTTTTATCTGAAATGGAAAGCTTTTGTTACATTAAACACTACACTTTAAAAAGTTTGGGGTCAGTAAGAATTTGTATTTTATTTTTTGGGGAAATAAATAAGAAATCAATACTTCTATTCATCAAGGATGAGTTACATTTATCAAAAGTTAGAGTAAAAACATTTATTATGTTAGACAAGATTCTAATTAAATAAATGCTGTTCTTTGAACTTTCTATTCATCAAAGAATCCTGAAATAAAAATGTAATAAACTGTTTTCAACATGGATAATAATCATACATGTTTTTGGAGCATAAAATCATCATATTAGAGTGATTTGTGAAGGATCATGTGACACTGAAGACTGGAGTAATGATGCTGAAAATTCAGCTTTTTTTCAGAGGAATAAATTAAATTTTAATATATATTAACATAAAAAGTCATTTTAAATTGTCATAATATTTCACAATATTACTGTGCTTTTTGTATATTTTTTATAAAGAAAATTGCAGCCTTGGTGAGTAGAAGAGGCTTCTTTTAAAAACATAAAAAATCTTACCGAACCCTAAACTTTTGAACCGGTAGTGTACATTTAAGAAGAAAAAAAAAATATTTATATAATAAAATATAAAATATTTATATTTACATATCATGTAAATTTTATATAAATCTATATACATGAAAATATTTCTTAAATATATATGCATGTGTGTGTATTTATATATAAAATAATTATACACAGTGCACCCACATATATTATGTAAACACAAACTTTTATTTTGGATGCTGATTAATGGCGATTAATTGTTTCACAGCCCTGAATTAAAACTATTATTTTCTGTGGCACTTTGAAACTGTTTACATGTTTTGCTTTTAATAAGTTCATCCACAATACAAACTACCATCTGAAGCATTCACATGAGCCATTTCACCGTCAGAGAAAGGCTTTGTGAGGTGTAGCACTTGATTAAAGGAATATTTTTCAATTATTGTGTGAAATAAAGCCGACGAACCTCTGAACCGAGAGTGATTCAAGTCTCCATCAAGACTGTGCTTTTACTCTAGATTCTATTAGTTACTACATAATATTCTGTGAGATCAGGGGCTTTTAGAGTCTCCTTTTTTTATCTCCAGCTCTTCCCCTCCAGAGGTTGATTTGAATGAAACATAAGTGAATAAAAGCCGACCCGAGGCTGCTCTGTGTTTCACAGGACACTCCTTGTTCATTTGGAGGTGTTTTACATCTGATCTTTAATTTACATGCCGGTGTTAATTTATTTAGTATTATTTTTTTTCTCTGAGCTACTCTATATGATATTTTCTAGAAGTATTAACCGTAAGTAACCATGAAGCCAGGGTCAACTCTCTGAACAGGAGTAAATTAGAGCTTAGCAAATGAGCAGAATTAAAAACTCTACCAATTGTAGTCAGCATCAAAAATAGAATTTGCTATTGTCTTTCTCTTCTATATCGTGTACTCTTTAAAAATAATTATAAAAATAATTTAACCAATTGCATGTTAAAGGGGTCATGAACTGGCTTTTTAAATGTTTTTATTTTGTTGTCTGAGGTCAACTTATGACGTTCGCTTGGTTTTTACCTTCAAAAACATAAAAATGAATAAGTTATGGGCTATTTTCTTCCCTAGTTTTCAGCCTACTTGAAAAATGCTCAGATTTTATGGGCGTATCGCATTGAAGACTAGGAAGTAAACGCCCACTGCTGTGAATGGATAACAGTTTTGCATATTATAATGAGCTTCAACTCTGTTGTTGGTTTCGGTCGGTGCACGTGGGGGAATTTGTTTTGAAAACCACTGTTGTAAAATGGCAACCGGAAATGATTCGCCCATACATGTTTGACCCAGAGTACGATCCCGAATCGCAGGACAATAAACCAACAGCACCTCGAATACAACGGATACTTGTAGACACATACACATAATTATTAGATATCAAACGATCTGTAACAATGCAATGCTAGCCGAGTAGATTATTATTTAATCTCACATAAGTGTGTTGCACCACTCCTGTTGATCCAATATAGAAGGTACAGCGCCTTTTTTAATCTTAATCGGTCTGCAAATCCAGCCTCGAACTGTGTCTTCAGAACAATCCTCGGTGAAATGAAGCGAACACGGATAATGTTTTTACACTCATCTGCTGGAATGTCATTAAAAACAAATTTTAACCAGGCATTCCTAATATTGGAATCCAGAAGAAGCTTATGCAGTGACTGTCTTCTTCCACAGCCAGGCACGGCACAACATTTTGTCAACGGAATGTTTATTGCTGGTAGCTCGCTCCGGTTTGTCATCACGAGGTATGCTTTTGTTTACCTATGCGTGAATGCGCGAATCGGTGGGCGGGGCTAAACCGGCCGTGTTGAAGTAGGCGTTGATGAGCAGGTGGGGTTTTAGCGTCATTGACGTCATACTTCCACACAACAAAACGAGACGTTTGTTGAGGCTGGTGTCAATAAAAGCTTTTATTGGACTAACAAGGTCGTTTTCAGTTCTGAAACTTACAGGATATTCTTATAATATGATGACCTCTTAGATGTCAAAAGCTCAAGGAAAATTTGATTTCTCAGTTCATCACCCCTTTAAGAATTTTTAATTATAAACTATATAAACTAACAACGCACTCTCATACTAGAGGCGTCATATACTGACACTTTTGCCAATGCGTATATATCCAACGCACATGGCATCCTTTAGCGTCAATATAACACGCTTCAGTTGTGGGTAGGTTTAGATCTCGGGGTAGGGTTAGTATTACACCACTAGGAGGCGCTTTCTGGCCCATATATATCTGTGTCTATTGATGCTACATGGTGCCATGTGTGTTGGATGTATACGCATTGTCAAAAGCGTCACTATAATGGTGCGTTCACACCGGCCGCGAAGAGCGTTACGCGAGTAAAACAATTCTGCTGAGCGAATGAGGCATAGAGCGCAGCGCGGTAGACGTGAATACACCTCATTTGTTCGTCAAGTTTGCGCGAATGGCGTGCATTGAGTGGTGCGCATAAATTATTTAGTTAGTGCTATTTGTATTCGCGCATATTCACACGTCTGCCATCCGAGTTTGAAAAAACTGACATGTAAATTTTGCTTGATGTTCTAAAAAACGTCAAAAACAAAACTTTAGTTTTGTTTTTGATGTTTTTTAGAACATCAAGCAAAATTTACGTGTCAGTTCCACTCTTGATGTGCGAATTAACACAAAAGTGGTCAAGCGTCAAACTAGATGTGGTAGACCCGAATTTGACGTGCTACTCGCATCTGGTGTACAAGAACGCACAATAACACACTTCAGTTATGGGTAGGTTTAGGTCTGGGGTAGGGTTAGGGTTAGACCACTAGGAGGCGCCTTCTGGCCCATATATATCTGCGTCTCATATTGCACGCCAAAGGGTGCCATGTGCTTTGGATGTATATGCATTGTCAAAAGCGTCAATTTATGACACCTTGGGATGAAAACAAATATAGCTTCAAAACTTAAAATCTAGTAAATAATAATAATAATAAAAAAACATGCTACCAACAATAAACAAAAAGTGCTTTCAGTATTTAACACTATATTTTCTGAATGTTTTCCGTCCAAGAGCTGTGAGTGATTTCTCTTTTTCTCAGCTTTACTGTTGTTGGAATGTTACCGATGACATTTTCTCTCTTTACCAAGTTTTTAAAATTGAGAGAGTGAGTCAGTGAGTTTCATATTTTTAATATAAGACCACTGCATTCTGAACAAAATAATAATAAATAATGTCCTTGTAATTCGCATTAACCTTTCCAAACTTTATGAAAGGTTTGAATGGTGTGTGTATGTGTGTGTGAGAGGAATTGGAAGCAAGCAGAATGCACACGCAGTGTCATCACACACAGCTCAGAATCAATCGAGAATCGTTGGAGATAGAATCTTTCTCCCATCCTAATGTAAAGTATGTGACCGACACAAATATTACATAAATTAAATAGAAACTGTTATTTCCTTTATGCCAGGCCTATACGTGTAGCGTGGCTTGATGCTTCATCTGTAGACTGCTTTACTCTGTGTAAAAAATCATGTGTTATCATATACTGTAGGTATATTATTAATTGTTCAACCCTAGTTCACAGTGCCATTATGCTTGCCACACACTTGAAGATTTTAACCCGATTTAAGGCAAAATTTGCAGCCCCCAATAATCAGATTTGAATGGCTTGTCCCTACCGACTATGTGTCCAAAAAAATCCTCAATTGTGTGTTTCATTATGATCATTTTACATGAACAGATCAATTTGGAGCCTCCCGAACCCTCCGACGGGATACCTGCTATAGCCAATGAGAGCGAGCAAGTGTAACTGGTCCTATTTGACCCGCTTCAAGCGGGATTGAACCGGTTAAAATTGGTTAAGATTTGAAAATCGTCTAGTGTGTCCCAGGTCTTTGCTTGTTAGCAAGTATTCAAAGTTGCAAATGCGAATAAAAATTGGCGTTAAAACGGTGTTACTCACGCTTTAGGCACCCTTTAGTGTCAGTCACATGACACGTACTTTCAGGGCGTCATCTAACTGACGCTAAAGGTTATGGAAAATAATTTTGATTTCATGGTGGCTTTAAAAAAAATTTAAATAATCAAGTCAAATCTTGTTTTCAACATATTCCCCAGTAGGACTCATAGAAAATCAGATGGTCTATAGGTTACTCTTAATTTGTGTCACTATGTTGTCAAATTCATCTTTTAAAACAATTTAATAGCCATGGCTTTCCTAAGTGTTACACTCAGTCGGGTTCAAAGATGAAGAAGATTAAAAGAATAAAAGTATTTAATACGTGAAATAAGCTCAGATAATCCACAGAGCCAATGGCAACGGAACAGCGCATCTAGCACAAGCTCAAACACAAATAATAACCGACCCTGAAGGCAGGGAAACAAGGAACTTAAATTTAACAAACTAAAAGACTAACAGCTGTGATCACATCTATCACCAAAGTAACTAATGATTGGGGAACACGGACAACAGAACACCAAGAGAAGGAAACTAAAAGTTCATAAAAATGTAACTAACAAATAATCCTCACACTAAGTTTGTCACAGTTACATCTGTTATGCAGTTAGTGAGTGCGGTTAGAGCCACAATGTATTCCAACACTTTTGTTTTTTCTTGGTTTTAAGTGACCATATTTCAAATCTCATCAGTTTCAAGAATGTGTGCCATCAAAGAGAGTGAATCATGGTGGTAGAGTAAATGTCAATTTGATGTTTTCACTCTTATGTGCAAAGAGTATTATGTTTCCTTATACTGGCTTTTTACGATGACCATATATCAGGGGTTCTCAACTCCAGTCCTCACAACCACAGCTCTGCATATTGTGTATGTCTCCCTTATTTAACACACCTGATTCAGATCCTCAGCTCGTTAGGACAGACTCAGAGTCTATCCTAACGAGCTGAGGATCTGAATCATGTGTGTTAAACAAGGGAGACATACACAATATGCAGAGCTGTGGGTCACGAGGACTGGAGTTGAGAACCCCTGCCATATATTGTTCTCAGTAAAATATAATATTTGTGTAACAGGGGGACAATGGTGGGATGATGATCGATGTCTAACCTGACACATAAAGTGTCACGTGAGGACAATGGTCTTCCTCTGACTTGTGAGGCGTTCAACAAAGGCACCCGGTTCTCTAGTGTTCGATCTGAAGAGCTCATCGTTTACTGTGAGTGACCACTTACATTTTTATCTAACATTTAGGTGGAATGATCCCCTGATAAATGTATATATTATATGTTATGCAGTTAGTGAGTGCAGTTAGAGCCACAATGTATTCCAGCACTTTTATTTTTTCTTGGTTTTAAGTGACCATATTTCAAATCTCATCAGTTTCAAGAATGTGTGCCATCAAAGAGAGTGAATCATGGTGGTAGAGTAAATGTCAATTAGATATGTTTTCACTCTTGCGTGCAAAGAGTATTATGTTTCCTTATACTGGCGTTTTACGATGACCATATATTGTTCTCAGTAAAATATAATATTTGTGTTACAGGGGGACAATGGTGGGATGATATGTATGTATGTATGTATGTATGTATGTATGTATGTATGTATGTATGTATGTATGTATGTATGTATCAGAGGTGTAAAGTAACGAATTACAAATACTCACGTTACTGTAATTAAGTAGTTTTTTTTTCAGAATTTGTACTTTTTTGAGTAAGTTTAAAATTGTGTAATTTTACTTTTACTTGAGTACATTTTTGATGTATCGGTACTTTTTCTCCGCTATTTTCCTTCTGTTTGTGGTCGTTACTCGTTACATGCTTGTTCTATATTTTATTTTTATCCATCAACGTGATTGGATCGAGTAATCGGTCTCGTGACTGTGTCATCAAATCAAATTAAGCATAGAAAACTTTAACCGCCTATTCCTGCTGTTACTCGTGAGTCGTGACTGCTGTGGAAGTGCATTCTTCACGCATCAATTCAATCCAGATATCAGCGTCTCTAATATGCAAAGGTAAATTTCACATTTCTGCTTAATATAATATTTATATAGGCTGGCCTGTCTACAGGGCCTAACATTTGGTCTGAGGTTGGGGGTATTGTGTGACGAGTTCTTAATGCGGTGACTTCACAATCACATTATAGAGAGACGCGCGTCACGATCTGTGCACTGCCGCGTCTCGCGCTCGCCATGCCGCCAGATGCAGAATCAGTACACCAGGTCGATAACTTGAACTGCATTTCTTAATAAGAAATTAGCACAGCTCGTTAATAAACAACTTTGTTTATTGATCCATTATACGACCCGTCTTCATTTGGCAAGTGCACTTGAACATGTTGAACTTTTGTTTTTTTGTTTGTGGAGTCAAAGACAGAGACAAAGTGTGTTTGTTTGTTTGTTTGTTCTTTGTAAAAGTTTCCTGGATATAACTTCCCTATTTAATGCACAATTTTCCTTACAAATTATATTATCAGCATTACAATGTGAGTAAATGTAGCCGTGTAAAATACTGATAATGATGCATTCTTTTTCAAACGTCTCATGAATGTTGACTGGAACATTAGTTCTTTTAATATCTGTTCGTCTTATTCTTAGATCCTCCTCAGAAGGTGTGGTTAGATGCTCCTCCACCAAACGTCTTCTTACACGCTGGTACAACTCTTCGTTTAGTGTGTTTCTCCAGTGGTGGAAATCCCACAGGTCAGCTGGTGTGGTTGAAGGTGTGTAGTGACTTGAAAGCTTTTGTTTTAATTATTTGCTGGGTTTTAATTTTTTTTTTTATTCTAAACTGTTTAATTATTCTGATTTATTTTGATTATTTTAATTTTTCTACCTTTGTGTATGAAATGTGCTATATAAATAAACTTGCCTTGCCTTTTGTTGATGGGGTTAGTAACAAGAATGTTTTGTTAATTCTGCCATTAAAAATTCTTCGTGTGTGTGTGTGTGTGTGTGTGAACTACAGAACAACAAAGTCGTGCCAAACGCACTCAAACAGGTGTCTTCAGAGCGTGGTGTGTCACGAGATCTCCTTCTCACCCTCCAGCCCAGCGACAATCTGGCCACCTACCGCTGCGACTCCTCCAACAAAGCCAAGAAAGTGCTCTCCGCTCAAAGCAAACTCAGGGTTCTGTGTAAGTTTCTAAACCAGCCTCACATGATCCTGTGCTGTGTACATGCGAAACCATGTCAGTAATTTGGGTTAGTGTGGTGTACTTCTTAACTCTTAAATAATGTACACCATATACCAAATGAGCCAAAATATTATGACCACCTGCCCAATGTGTCGTTGGTCCTCTGTGTGCTGCCAAAACAGCACTGACCCATCAAGGCATCGACTCTAGTCTACAAGACCTCTGAAGGTGTCCTGCAGGGTTTGGCACGAGACACTAGCAGCAGATCCTGTAGGTGTAGCCGCCAAACATTTTGGTCCAGCATATCCCACAGATGCTTAATTGGATTGAGATGGTCTGGGAAATTTGGAGACCATATATATAAATAGCCTATATAATAAGGCTCAATCCAAATTCAGGCCTTGGCCCCACCCCTTGCTTTCAAGAAAAATCCTGAAGAATCCTGAAAAAATCCAGAAGTTTTTACAGGATTTCCAACCTCGATCACACGACCAAATCGTACCAATTCGACGAATGATTAAAAAGAGGCTAATTCGTAACAATTCATACGACCTCACTCGTACGAATTAGTAAGATTTTGCTAAATCGTACCTATTTGACGAATTGGCCAATTCGTATAAATTTGTACGAATGATCTACCCCTTACCCCGCCCTAAACCTACCCATCACGTGGGTTTAGACAAATCGATTCAAATTCTTACGAGTGAAGTCGTACGAATTAGTACGATGAATTAGACACTTTTTAATCATTCGTCGAATTCTGTACAAATTGGTCGTGATAGTGACGTTAGGATTTCTCCATGACAAATGACTGACAATCAGCGAAGTTGCTCTTAACTTTGAGGAAACATGATGATTATAACATTCCTTCCTTCTTTTTGATCGGAAAGGTAATTTATTGTCCCATTTCTTAATTTAAATGACTATAGTAGAAGCCATCTCGCCGGCTATTGCGACTGACATTCTGCGAACTTTCTCGTAGCCCTCCGTTTGGAGTGTGCCTCTGAAAAATCTCCGTTTTGAGGGCTATGTAGCCCTACCCCTTCACCCTATCCCTCGAATCTCAACAAGAATCGGGACACCTACTCCTGAGACGTGAACGCGCAAAATGGAGGGGTAGGGCCAAGAGGTGAATTGGGATTGAGCCTAAGTGTTCAACGAGTACAACTATTTAGTGTGTGCAGTGAATAGAACTGTCATCATAGAGTTTATCATAAAATTTTCTTATCAAGGACTCTTAATATTTGTATCAATCTTGTAGGAATTGTTAAAGGATTAGTTCACTTCAGAAAAATTTAGTTTTGGAAAATGATGATCATTTGGCTAGATAAGACCCCTTATTCCTCGTCTGGGATCGTGTAGAGCCAATTGAAGCTGCATTGAACCTGCAATTTGGACCTTCAACCCTTTGGTTCCCGTTGAAGTCCACTATATGTTCAATCCTGGAAAGTTTTCCTCAAAAAAATTAATTTATTTTCAACTGGAGAAAGAAAGACATGAATATCTTGGATGACGTAAAATTTATTCTGAGGTGAACGAATCCTTTAATTGTTTGAGTTTGAACTCTGTCTTGTGAGTTAGGATAAAAGCATCTGGTAAATGTCAATTAGCACAACTTCTTTTTGAATATGCCTTAAAATGAGGATACACTATGGCAATCCCACTCACATTCTAATTGGTTGTTCTCTGTATTGTCCCTTGATCAGTTCCCGCAGTGAGCGTGAAGATCGTGGCCAAGCAGAAGGAGCTGCGCAGGGGCTCAGACTCTGGATCTGGACTGCCTGGCTGGCAGCAGCAATCCCACTGCAAATATCAGCTGGAGTTTGGGCCCTGTCATGTACTAAAACACTCACTTATATAAGCAGCACCACATCATTACACACATGCACAACTCACTGCTAATACCGTATTATTTAGTTTAACACTCCCAAAGGCATTTCTCACCACCCATCTAATTTATTCACATCAATAAAACTGAAGAGCTTTTGACTCTTGATTGACAGAACGCAGGTAAATACATCATGAGCCAGGTGTCCATCCAAGGATTTTCTATTTACTTTTCTTTTAAGTGGTTTAGCGCATCAATTTTTACCCATATAGCTGATAGCCAAGTATCTATCATTTTTGCCAATGTCGAAACTAGCATATGCAAAAACTTTAAAATATACATTATATGTCAATACTTCAAATGACATGAAAAACTAGCTTGGAAACACTTTTTGTTGAGAAAAAGGGAAAGCAAATTAATGTAGTGTCACATGACAGAATCTCGATTGCAGGACTTAAAAAAAAGGTTTTTGATAAACATTTCAGGATTTTTCTCCAGATAATGCACTTTACTGGTAACCAAATGGTTCAAGGTCCAAGACAGTTTCAGTGCAAACTGCAAACTGTTCAAAGGGCTTTAAACGATTCCAGATGATGAATAACCTTATCAAGTGAAATGATCACTCATTTAAAAAATAATAATAATAATGAAGTTTTATAAGCTCAAGGCCACGTTTACACAAAGCCAGGTATTTGGCAAAACGAATATTTTCCCCTCTCCGTTTTCAAAAATAACATTGTTTACACGCCCGCATAAATACGCTGTTGAGTGCCATCATAACTATGTCAAACCTAAGGTGGCAGTGTAAGGATAAAGCCATGCAAGTCAATCAGAATCCTCAGAATCGACAAGAGAGAACCTGAAACGCCGTTTCTCCCAGTTCACACGACAACAAATATCCGGCGTTTTCAAAAATCTCCACTTTGCCCGGAGTTTTTAGAAATAATCGTTTTCAGTGATAAAAACGGCATTTTTGTGTAAATGAGAGGGCAAAACGCAGAGAAATATCTGCATTTTCCATCATGTAGACGGGCCCAAATCGCCTTGCTCTATTCTGTGATGCGCGTTCGTGATTCTCCTGTTCATCTAAAATGAACGAATCTTTTCAATTCGTTTGTTTCGTTTGTTGAATGAACCAAATGACACGAAAAAATATTTGTTCATTTTGATGAACGAGTTCGAACAGGAGAGACAAGAACGCGCATAACAGAACAGAGCAAGGCGAGCATTTGTGCTCATAAAACTTAAACTTTATTTATTTATTTTTTTTATGGATTTTTTTAGGGATTCTAAAATGTACAGGACAAATGAGCTTCCCTGTGAACAAAACCATGGGCTTCGTCCTATAAATGCAGTTACATGCAGTCCTGTCAGACTTCTATGTAACATTTCCTAATTTACTAATAGGTCTATTATTTGAGTAAATAGTAAGTGGTAAACTGGCTAATTTCAATTGTCTTATTTCTCTTTGCATTTTAAAATATTTGCGATGCTTAACGATACAATAGGGCTGTCATTTGCGATATATGGGAAATTATGTATGGAACAGAGGCGGACAGAGTACACAGCTTTATTACTTGAGTAAAAGTACAGATACCCCTTGCTAAATTTTACTCAAGTACAAGTAAAAGTACTACAGTCAGATGTCTACTTGAGTAAAAGTACTAAAGTACGTGTTTTTAAAAGTACTTGAGTATCAAGAGTACAAGAGTACATTTTCTAAATATTGCAATACTACTGCCACAGTGCTTACATTTATGAACAGAAACATCCTACATGGACTTATGAAAAATGTAAGTTCAAGTAAGTTCTTTATACACCACTGAAAACATAGTTATGGATGTCATATTGTTTCTGTTAATAGATACTCAACTTTTTTACACATTGCACCTTTAACATTTAAGAAAATTTCAGAATATTCAGAAAATTGAAATAGTCTGGCGAGGTGGGGCCACTGGTCGGCACATTCCCGGGATAGACCTGCTGCGTCTTCATCCATTGTTTCGTCTCTTATCTAAATCTGACCACGGAGTTGACTTTGGCGAAAAGCTGAAGGTGACTGCTGATAGGCTGTTCCAATCAGTGGCGCCTGCACAATCCAATCACGTTTGAGAGCGAAACAACAAATTGAGGGTTTCTGAGATTTTCCTTATTTCCATTTTTTTTTTACGTAGTTACTTTTTACTCACGGTTATGAATAGAAATGTAGTGAAGTAAAGAGTACAATATTTCCCTCTCAAATGTACTTGAGTAAAGTCATGAGTACTCCCCAAAAATTATACTCGAGTAAAGTACAGATCCCTCAAAATTGTACTTAAGTACTGTACTCAAGTAAATGTACTCCAATACTGTCCGGCTCTGGTATGGAAACAACTTGAGGGAAGAAACTGGATGGAAACTTGGCTATATTCAGTTTCACTGGAGTGCATTTCAGATGAATTTGGCTCTTGTTTTTGGCTCTTCTCTGTGTGTGCAGTAATAGATGACTTGTGATATGCATCTGTACAAAAAGAGCAGAGTTTTTTTTTTGCAGGAGGGTTCTTAGCTCTAGGAAAGTGTGAAATATTAGCAAAGGTTGATGGGCAGTTTGGAAATCCATCCAAAGACCTTTTTTTAACTTCAGTATTAGATTTCGACTGGCAGCTGGTGATCACTAAGTCATTACCTTGTTAGAGTCTGTCTCTGCCGCCATCAATATGTAGCCATTTGGAGAGAAAAAAATCTTTACATCAATTGCAAGCAGATCAGCTTTTATTTCGAAAGAAATTCAGCTATAAAACTACAGTGTTTGTGAGCAAAGGAGGGGCCTGCTTCAAGTTTTATAGGGTTTCAGTTTTGTCGAATGGTCCCCACGGGACCCTAACGCATGTCGGGCAAACAAAAAGATTTCACAGCAGGTGAACACTACTGTGGAAGGCTTTATCGAATATTCATAGTCTATTTTGCAGTGTTGCTCCAAGGGGATGTTTTTGAAATTCTTCTTTGTATAAAATATCCATGAGAAATAACGTTGTAAGCTTGACTTCCACTCTCTCAGGCTGAAAGGAGTTGACCAGGCTCCTAAAAAGGCTGAATTCGGTGAGATGTCCCGAACTAGTAAGCTGTCGCTCAATCTTGGCTCCCATCACTGGAAGAAAAGGATCACCTGCCACGCCTTCAGTAACGTGCTGTCCGAGGGTGTCAATAACTTCTACAGTCTCAATGTGCTCTGTGAGTATTTTTTTTTTTTTTTTTACTTGTTTGAATTAGTTTTTACTTGGACTGTCCACTGACTACATATGCAAATATAGTCAATGAAATTAATCATGACTACTTGCAAAGATAATCAATTAAATGATTAGCTGGAGCTGAGTAAGGGACTTTAGGAGTTTTGTTTCCATATTATTGAACATAAGCCATTTTGTAAGCCTCTGCACAATATTCATTTATTTAGTTATAATGGATTTCGGACTGGTGTGTTTAAAGGGGTCATGAACTGGCTTTTAAAATTTTATTATATTGTTGTCTGAGGTCAATTTATAGCGTTCGTTTTTGCATTCAAAAACATCAAAATGATAAAGAAATAGGCTATTTTGTACCCAAGTTTTGAGCCTACCTGAAAAACCGTCTGTTTTTATGGGCGTGTCGCACTGAAGAGCTAGGAAATAAACGCCCACTGCTGTGAGTGGATAACAGTTTTGCATATTATAATGAGTTTAACTCACCCGTCGATACACGTGGGGAAAGCGTCCAATGTTGTCAAATGGCAACCGGATTCGCCCATACATGTTCGAACCCAGAGTCCGTGTGTTGCACAATTCCTGTCAGATCCAATATAGACGGCACAGCACGTTCTTTACTCTTAATCGGTCTGCAAATCCAGTCTTGTTTACAAAACAATCCTCAGTGAAATGAAGCGAACAGTCGATGATGTTTTACCCTCATCAGCTGTAACTTCATTAAAAATAAAGTTTATCCACGACTGTCTTCCACAACCAGGCACTGCACAATATTCTGTATTGCTCGGTAGCTGGATACGGTTTGTCATCACGAGGTAGGAATGTACAGGAATGTATGTTAGGCTACTTAGCTATGCGTGTAATGCGTGGAATCGGTGGGCGGGCTAAACCAGCCGTGTTGAAGCAGGCGTTGATCTTCTTCTGCGGGGTGGTGTTTTAACAACTTTGACGTCATATTTCCCCACTTTTAAAAACGAGTCGTTTGTTGAGGCTGGTGTCAATAAAAGCTTTTATTGGACTAACAAGGATGTTTTCAGTTCTGAAACTTACAGGATATTCTTATAATATGATGACCTCTTGGATGTCAAAAGCTCAAGGGAAATTTGATTTCTCAGTTCATGACCCCTTTACAGTAAATTTCAGCACATCACCTTTGCATTGGTTGCCGTAAAACTTAGAAAATAGAGAAATAAAAATTTTAATTTGGATTTTCGAATAATTACATAACTCGGATGTGTCCACACAAACCAGCGAGACTCTCAGATCGGAACATGTAAGATTACTGTTCTAGTCCTTGCTAAATTCGAGAATTTGCTAATTCCGAGCCCAACGCTTTGGAACAATCTCCTTGTATCCATCCAAACAGCTCTTTCTCTTTTTGTTTTTAAATCTATGCTTAAATCCTATTTATATGAGCAGATGTGGACTGTTTCAAATATAAGTCAAATTGTTTTATAGTTTTGTTTAAAAAAAATTGTCTTTGTTCTGAAGGTAATTTTATGTACAACACTTTGGTGAAACCCATGGTTGTTGTTTTTTTTTTACTTTATTAATAAATAAATAAATAAAAACATAAAATAAATAAATTAAATAATTGGACAGTTTAATCATTTACCATATTTAGCCCATAAGATAATTAAATAAATAAATTATGATGTAGTTGTTTATTTATTTAGAAATAATGCAATGACTAATTATTTTTATAAATCATTAAATCATTATTTTTATACAATAATTGATAGCCTTAGTTTTAACATGAGTTTGGTTTGATTGAAATACTGTTATTTTTATCTGGCAAGATAAATGCATTCTGATGTATGTTTGAATGTATATTCCTGCTAATGCGTATAGTGTGTGTGTGTGTGTGTGTGTGTGTGTGTGTGTGTGTGTGTGTGTGTGTGTGTGTGTGTGTGTGTGTGTGTGTGTGCGTGTGTGTGTGTGTGTGTGTGTGTGTGTGTGTGTGTGTGTGTGTGTGTGTGTGTGTGTGTGTGTGTGTGTGTGTGTGTGTGTGTGTGTGTGTGTGTGTGTGTGTGTGTGTGTGTGTGTGTGTGTGTGTGTGTGTGTGTGTGTGTGTGTGTGTGTGTGCGTGTGTGTGTGTGTGTGTGTGCGTGTGTGTGTGCGTGCATATGTGCGTGTGTGTGTGTCTTGTGTCTGCAATGGTATGGTTTGACTTTGATGTTGTTTTGTCTGATCCAGCCTGCCACCTCTTCAAAGCCTGACACGCTTTGTGAGCATGAAGGAATGTCACTGTGTGAGTGTGTGTGCATGTGTGTGTGTTTCTGTCTGTGTGTCTGTCTGTGTTTGTTTTTATATCCAGTGGGGACATCAAACTGAAAGCACACTGACTCATGGGGACTGGTGTCAGTCACTGTGGAGCCTAAATTGATGTCCCATAAAAATGCAGAACGTTTTTATTATTATTATTATTATTATTTTCTTTTGGTAGGTTTAGGGGTAGGGTTAGTGTTAAGGGACAAAAAAATACAATTTAGACAGTATAAAAACCATTTACGTCTATGGAGAGTGCCTACAAAGATACGTGAACCGTGTGTGTGTGTGCCTCAACTATTTTCAGAATCACCACAGTTTGTGATTTTTGTAAGAACAGACCATAAATTATTACTTTGTCTGTTTTATTGTATTATGTTAGATTATATTTTTCTTTCACTGTCCTAGTGTGTGTGAGGGTGTGAGTGTGTTTGAGCATGTGCGATTGTCTTCTTGTAGATGTAAGTAAATCGCTTGTGTTAATCTGCATTTGCATTTTCATTTGCTCTGAAATGACACAATGTACATTAATGAGACAAAGACACAGAAGCCCTCTGAGAGATCAACAGCACAATAAATCCACGCGCCTTATTCACACCCAGACCTTAGTGGGGAAACGATTCCAAATCGCCTGCTTTCTGCAAATCAGGTTTTATGAGCATTTGCAAAATTAACTTTTGCCCCATGCGAATTGAAATGTTACTCACCATGGATATGAGATAATTTTCACAATGTCTTCAGTATCCATCTGTTAGCTTCTGGATTTGTTACGCATCAAAACAATAGAATATTGTTCTTGCATTTTGCAATTTCTTAAAACATTACACAGACAGCTGTCGATAATAATTAACTCTCCAAAGCCAGTGTTTGCTAGCATTTCATACTTGTATCACTTAAATGCATGAGCGATTGCAAATTGTTGTAAAATATTCGGGTCTAACATTCAGATCTCTACCTGTCCCCGGTAATATGAACTCAAAATTACAGAAGAATCAAATAAAGCATTTTATTTTATTTATTTACCATTTGGAGCTTGGAAGGGTGCAGTTTTGAGCAGATGTGTTATCCATAATCACTGTCCTCATTAGAGCTAATTTCCAGAGCATTTCCGCATCTGGCTCATATTCACAATCTCAAACATATTCTCAAAACTATCATTTTCAACATCTGACTGCTTCTTCACCAGATCCACCATTAAGTGACAGTGACAATACTTGATTGCGTTCAGCTACAGTAAATCGCTGAGCCATTCGAGCCTATTCTTTTGTTTTCTGCCTGCTGTAACTATGAGTGAAACGTCAATTCGCCATTGTATATCAGACATTGAATTGCACTTATTCAGGCTATGTTTACACGGAAACGTTCTTAAAGAGAAAACGCAAAAGTGGCGATTGCGCCATCGGCTTTTTTGTTCTGCGTTTAGATGAGCGTTTTGTGTGGGAAATCCAGTGTGCAAATGGTGGCAAGCAAAAGTGTGTGAAATTCGAATGTAGTATGCACTTCAGGTGGCTAGGAGTGCATACTACAACAACACCAAGTCCACACACCTGCGTACAACCTTCACTGTCAAGCTGACTTTTGCGTTTTACCGTTTACACGAAACGCGAGTGAAGCGTCTTTAAGATTTCCACTCTGGAGGGTGGTTTAATTTTTTTGCGTTTTTAAGCCTCAGAAACGCCGCCGTCGCGTGTGAGCGAAAAGCACAGTGCGATAAGAGATATTTTTACGTTTTCACCTGGAATTGTTCTCGTGTAAACGGGGCCTGCAGTCATCAAAGGTTTAAATTATTGTTGTGCAGAATAAATATACTCACACTATTTACACACCTTGGGTTCGCCAGTGACCCTATACATTTTTTCCACAAATGAATGGGAAATTTTCTTTTTTTCTTGTTATATTGTTTGAAATTAATTGATTGAGGAATACTAAGAAAGGTTGATGTTTTAATTAAAAAATACAAAAATAAATGAGGAGGAGGGTAGTTAATGACATCTAAGGTAGGCTATGCATTGAAGGGTTAATTTGGACCCTATGACTATTTAAAATAAAAATTGTATTCCAATATTTCCCTTTTAAGATAATCATTTTAAAATGATTATTTTTCTTTTTTATCCAGTAGTAAAATGAAGATAATATACACCCTACATTGCCTACAAGAAGTAGATAGGTGTTTTGCAGTGCATTGGTAATTATGATATAATCATAATTAGTAATGCACTGCAAAACAGCTATGTAGGTCGATTATTTTATTATTTCTGTTTAGCTAGATCTACTTTTGAGTGGCTGTATTTACATATTAGTTAGACCTCTTTTCTAATTGTGAAATTAATATACATGTTTGCTTTATAATTAGATTTTAATATTTTAGAATTTAAAGTTTGTTTTTAATAAGAATTTATTCTTAAAACATATGTTAGCAAGTGAGCTTATTAAAATATATTATAAAAATATTTTGAATACTTTTATTTAAAAATATTTAATTACAAAAATGTTGTGCCTTTTAAATCGAACGTGGTTACATCAGTAAATACTGGCGTGTTAATTTGTGTCAGTACAGAGAAAAGTGTTAGTCTTGAATTAGAGCTGCTAATGTATGATGTGGATTATTTGTTGACTATGTTTCTTGCGTACCGTATGGTGTGACAAGCACAGTTTGTGTAACTGACTCCTGTGTTCAACATGATGTTGCTCCCACATTCAGCGCCTTCGAACGCATGTGATACATCTGTGTGTCGATTGTGTGTGATTCAGTTCCTCCAGAGTTTCGATAACCAGCCCGATAGTCCCAGGTCATTGAGGATGAAACCGCCACACTTCCTGTCAAAGTCTTGGCCAATCCTGATGAAATCACCTGCGAGTGGATTTTTCAGGGCGAGAAGCTTGTGAAAGGTAATACGTGACACTATGAGCCGTGTCACCCTCACTCTAAACACTCGAACAGACGCAAACACGGCGTTGCCATATGCATTCTGAATAAAACATCTGATGGATTCTGGCACTGCACCTTTGGCAGATGTGATCTCGTGAATAATATATGCGGCCTAAATGAGCGTCGCTGTCGCTCTGAATGCACCTTCTGAATTTCCGGTCTTCATCTCTGTTGAAAGCATCTCGGCACTCCTGTGTTGAACTCCCTGTGGTAAATTCCTCTAAAGATGTTTCCCTGGGAGAAGTGTTTTTGCTGATAAGCCACCTGTTTCAGTGTGTATATGTGCAGGATTTGAACGTTTGTGTTTGTTTTTGTGGAACTGTATTGTCGCTTTGTGATTCACTTGTTTCATGTCTATGTATGCTTTGCGACAGAAAGAGATCCTCGTTATCAGCTTCGACGACTGGACCCTGGAAATCGTGAACGTTTCTTGAGGACGGGGTGATTACATCATAGAGTGTTCCAACGCTGAGGGGAAGAACCACACAAAGCTCAAACTGGATGTACAATGTGAGGAGCTCCAAACTAACTCTGACACATCATCCTAACGACATGCAGCAACTAACAGAGTTTATCCTCCCTGGAAGCAAAAATGCTATTGAGAATGAGGAGTCACGTGCTGATTTGGGCGGAGTCTGAGCCGAGATCAGGCGTGATGGTCAGGAGACGCTATTGCGGCAAGCGCCTTTAGAACCTAACAGAGATGCGAATAAACAATCTAGAGCTCTTTCATTTTCGTAAATTTATTATTTTTACGCATTTATTATTTTGGCAGGACAGAGACGGATCTAAGAATACGAGGGGAAAAAAAAAGAAAGTAAAGCAATGCGAAAATATAGAGCGAAAGAAAAGGGACCTTACAGGAACAAACTCACACAAAGCACATGTGTGTGTGTGTGTATGTATATATATATATATATATATATATATATATATATATATATATATATATATATATATACACTCACCGGCCACTTTATTAGGTACCCTGCTACAGTAACGGGTTGGACCCCTTTTTGCCTTCAGTACTGCCTCAATTCTTCGTGGCATAGATTTAACAAGGTGCTGGAAGCATTCCTCAGGAAGTTTGGTCCATATTGACATGATGGCATCACACAGTTGCCGCAGATTTGTCTGCTGCACATCCATGATGTGAATCTCCCGTTCCACCACATCCCAAAGATGCTCTATTGGATTGAGATCTGGTGACTGTGGAGGCCATTTGAGTACAGCGAACTCATTGTCATGTTCAAGAAACCAGTCTGAGATGATTCCAGCTTTATGACATGGCGCATGTCCTGCTGAAAGTAGCCATCAGAAGTTGGGTACATTGTGGTCATAAAGGGATGGACATGGTCAGCAACAATACTCAGGTAGGCTTTGGCGTTGCAACGATGCTCAATTGGTACCAAGGGGCCCAAAGAGTGCCAAGAAAATATTCCCCACACCATGACACCACCACCACCAGCCTGAACCGTTGATACAAGGCAGGATGGATTCATGCTTTCATGTTGTAGACGCCAAATTCTGACCCTACCATCCGAATGTCGCAGCAGAAATCGAGACTCATCAGAGCCAGGCAACGTTTTTCCAATCTTCTATTGTCCAATTTCGATGAGCTTGTGCAAATTGTAGCCTCAGTTTCCTGTTCTTAGCTGAAAGGAGTGGCACCCGGTGTGGTCTTCTGCTGCTGTAGCCCATCTGCCTCAAAGTTCGACGTACTGTGCGTTCAGAGATGCTCTTCTGCACACCTTGGTTGTAACGGTTGGTTATTTGAGTCACTGTTGCCCTTCTATCAGCTCGAACCAGTCTGGCCATTCTCCTCTGACCTCTGGCATCAACAAGGCATTTCCGCCCACAGAACTGCCGCTCACTGGATGTTTTTTCTTTTCGGACCATTCTCTGTAAACCCTAGAGATGGTTGTGCGTGAAAATCCCAGTAGATTAGCAGTTTCTGAAATACTCAGACCAGCCCTTCTGGCACCAACAATCATGCCACGTTCAAAGTCACTCAAATCACCTTTCTTCCCCATACTGATGCTCGGTTTGAACTGCAGGAGATTGTCTTGACCATGTCTACATGCCTAAATGCACTGAGTTGCCGCCATGTGATTGGCTGCTTAGAAATTAAGTGTTAACGATCAGTTGGACAGGTGTACCTAATAAAGTGGCCGGTGAGTGTATATATATCGTCGCTGTCCGATGAAAACCGCGTATGTCCATTTTGACACACGGATAGAATGTCCAGGTTCATTTCCGTATACAGCATGCTTCACATTATCTAAATGACCAATGAAAAGTTGTGAAATCATGTCATCTGATTTCCACGTATTTCCATTTGCTGTCAAAGATGTCAATCACGCAGTGTATCTCCCATAGACAGTGCGGTATCTCCCCGCCCTGTGGAGGCATCTCGCTGGTTTCGTGAAGTTTCTCGCCGGTCTCGTCTCTGGAGACCCCTACACCTAGTATTATAATGCGATCTGTATCCAGATAAGTTATCCGGATAATGAAAAAGGCATGTTAATGCAAGGTATAAAGTACGATTGTGATCGGATCTGCCTGACCATCTGGAGGTAGTCTGGCTCGCATTGTGTTCGGATCTTTAGTAGGTGTAAACGCAATCTGGTTGTTGAACCACATATGTATATTTTACTCCTCCCAAAAATGCTAAAAAAATAAACGAGTGAGAGCGTGTTATAGGCTATATGACACGTTCGTTATAGTCAGGTATGACAGCGCTACTGCGACACGCATCACCGCAGATGAGCAGCTGCGTCAAAAGTGAAAGTAAGTCACAGACACAATCATCTTCACAATCACACAATCATCTTCAAGTAAAGAAACGAAAGTGATCTTACAGGGCAGGCTGTTGCCACACTCTCTTATTGATGTATGTCTTTGATTTTGAAATTAGCTGATGATAAAATGCAGCTCATATCTGTAATAAAATGCAGCTCATTTCCGACAAAATTACGGTAGGATTGTGTAAATAAAGTATCAGTCTAGCATCGCCATGCCAGTGTATTGATTCATTGTCTCTTCATAGTTTGCAAGAGACATTTAATAAACTGAGCGTAGCCTATTCATCTGTCTATATGAAACGCGATTTGGTCATTCTAATTAATGATCGGAAGAATGCGTATCGACCACTGTTACTATACAATATGCACGTATGTCCATTTAAACTCGATTTTGGGTCAAATATGGATTATATCATGACACTGGCAAGAATATGGTTACATTTAAAGATGTTGTGCCAAGCATGACAACGCTACGTTCAGCTGCTTTTTTAATTACATGTTTTTTTCACTTCCTCAAAAGTAACCGTTTTGGACATACGCGAGTTTCATCGGGCAGCGACGTGTATATATACTGTGTGTGTGTGTGTGTGTGTGTGTGTGTGTGTGTATGTATATATATATATATATATATATATATATATATATATATATATATATTAGTGCTGTCAAACGATTAAAATATTTAATCGTGATTAATCGCATTAATGTCGATAGTTAACTCGCGATTAATCGCACATTTTTATCTATTCTTAATGTCTTTTGATTTCTTTTTGTTACATTTTTTTCTCATTTTAATGCTCTTATCAACATGGAAAAGTGGATTGGCTTGTTTAGTGCAAATGTTTTTTTTAATTATTATTATTGAAAATAACATTGGAATAGTGTTCAATTTCACTCTAACATATATAGCCTAAATAATCTCTCACACAATGCAACACTGTCCATCAATAAAAGGGTGAAAGAAATACTGACGAGGTCCTGATATTGACGAGGGGTGCTGGGTGAGAGTTGCATCATCTGTGTTTGTGTGTGTGTGTGTGTTTGCTCTGGCCATCATCAAGTGGTGTTTCCTGGACGTGCTGCGATGATGATAGCTCCGTTCATAATGACAAAACATACAGATCGCTTTGGTCTTGTCAATGGGACAATTTGGCAACTTTTTAAAAGTAAACTTTACATTCAGAATCTCATTGGCACCCATTTCGGCGTCTCGCGCTCGTCATCCACTCAAAACATAACGTTACTATTTGGCCGGCTCGCAAGCTGAAACGAGTGTGTGCGGCACAGAAACGTCCTCGCGCTGCGCTCTGAAACCCATTCATTTCAATGGCTTGCGCCTGCGCAAGGACGTTTTGTTGCTTTCTTCGACCAAAGCGCAGCGGATCTAGCTAGACCGGAAACAAAACAACAGGCACGCGCACACACTCGTTTGGGCTTGCGAGCCGGCTTTGAGTGGATGACGAGCGCAGACGCTGAAATGGATCAGGACGCATGCCGCGTCCTGTTGCAAAAGTATGTGAAAAACTACAAAGTTTGCTAGGACAAAAAGACCGTAATCGCACGATAAAAAAATTAACGCCGTTAAAATGGGTTTGCGTTAACGCCGTTAATAACGCGTTTAACTGACAGCTCTATATATATATATATATATATATATATATATATATATATATATATACACACACACTATTCAGCTTTTAAGAAATATCAAGCCATATCAAGTTGTCTCAAATATTTATTTCAAAGAAAGAAAGCCACTCAAACAACACTTTTGTGTATGGTCGTTAAGGCACAGCAAACTGTTAATCATATACTAAGGCCGTGTGTCCACCAAAGCGTTGTTAGCCAGCTGAAAGCGCTAGATGCTCTGCTGAAGACGCCGTGCTTTGGGCGCTTGAGAGCGTTTTAGCAGCACAGCGTTTTTTCTGTTGAGACGTTTCGTTGCTATGATACAGAATATCCGCAGCACAGTTTGAATGTTGTGACAGTTGATCAGTGTGGTTTAGTCCCGCCCTTCCTCCACTGTGATTGGATGGCAGAGTGAAAAGTGACAGCGATGAGCGCTACATTTATCCAAAGTTGAACATTTTCAACTCTCGACCAGTGAGAAAGCGCCGGGCGCTCGGCGCTTCAGCGTGAAAAAAGCGCTCAGCGCCTCGTTACGCTCATGGCGTTTAAAAAACGATGCCGCTCTGCATTGAAAACAATTGAAAACATACGCCAGGCGCATGGAAAGACGCTTTGGTGAACACACGCCCTAAAGGCACCAGCCAACCAAGCCATCCGACGTGCCCTCGTGTCATGTCAGAGACTCTCCCTGAATGCTGTGTCCATTTAGGTAACCTAAAAAACTGAATTCCATTGTTCCTATGTTGTCCATATGTATTGTGTGAGGTACTGGGAGCAGTTGTTTAACTTCCAGGCATGGTAAAACAGTGTGGAATTACGAGAACCTCCTCTACTACCGAGTTAAGAACACACGTAAACAATCATGTATTGCCGTGGGAATCCTACCAACATGGCGGAGAGGGAGGGGCTCTGTGCAGATGACGACAACTCCTCATTCTCAATAGAGGGTGTGCATTGACGTCACTTTCTCACCGGAACAACCCCCTCAGCCTCACTGAGTGGCAAAAGATCTGCTGCATGACTGGATTTAATAGGGGAAACTGCAAAAATGCGACTAAAACGAAACTATTTTATCAATTTAAACTAAATGTTGGACTCAATATAGTGTTCCTTACAACTTACTAAAGATCCAGTGATTCCATGGATATTGACATGCAGCCAGGAATGAGTGTTGCCTGACATTTATGTTTGCCTGATTTCGACACCGGGAAATGAAAGCAATATAGACCTAAACATAAAGCAAATTTGCCTGTGAACGCTTTATATACAATATAGATAGGTCTAAATTTGGGCTAATCACTTATATCAGTGTTATATATAGCCTATATATATCATCATTTATCGATTACAGCCTAAAACTTTATAGTTTTTTTTTTGTTTGTTTTTTGTCAGTGTTTATTAAAAAAACATCAAATAATGCAGAATATGCAATGATAAATATTTAATTGATGAGTTGTTAATATATATAACAATACAAAATATATGGGTATGGTTTTACAGCTAAATTCAGCATATTGACACAAAATGATAACTGCAGATCCACCTTTTGCTGACTGGAGTTCCAGTTGTTTCTGTGAATTGCAGCGATCCATTTGCTCCTCTTTCTATAGCAGTCTGTAAAAATATACCTCTGATTTTTTTGTCAAATCTAGTTGTACAGTCAATTGCAAAGCTCTTTCCCACTTTATATGTGTTGTGTTTGTTTTTCGCGGCATTCAGCGCTAACAACAAATACAGCCGCTCAGTATCTTTGCCACTCATTGTGAGTAACTGCAGGCACTCCGAACAGACGGTGACGTCACGCTGCATACCCTCTATATAGGAAGCAACGGACAACCAATCAGAATATATAGAGGAGATTCATAAATCTGAGACCACATTCAAAATATGTGATTTAACTGGAAATTGGAAAAAAACAACAACAGCGTTTTTATTAAATAATTTATTCCTGTGAACAAAGCTGTATTTTCAGCATCATTATTCACAGTCTTTAGTGTCACATGATCCTTCAGAAATATGATTTAATGCTCAAGAAACATTTCTTATTTTTATGAGTAAGAAATCAGTCATTGAATCCTGAAAGATCATGTGACACTGGAGTAATGATGCTGAAGATTCAGCTTTTGATATCACAGTGATAAATTATGTATTTACATAGAACACAGAAAATAGTTATTTTAAATTGCAATACTATTTCAAAACGACTATTACTAATAAGTTTATTCATGTTATTTATTCTCTTCAACTGTTTTATATTGAACATTTACTTTTTAAGTTAGGTAGTAATATATAAATTTGAAGAGTTTAGTAGTCATCAGGCCCCCATTGCATGTTTTAAAAAAAAAAAAAAAAAACAGGAATTAGTAAGCGTCGAACTTAAAGCCTATGGAAATTACACTGTGGCCAGAAATAAGCAGTGTGCCTGAAAATGAGACCAAAATGACTTGATGCTGTTGACAATCACAGTTGATTAGAAAACAAATTCATATTAGTATGAGAGGTGACGGTCTTAGCTAATGAACTCTAATGCCACGTGAATTGAAGATGCATTTAATACTAAAATGTAATATGTATAAATAATTATTAATATAATCAGAATGTATTGTCACAGCACTATGAAAATCTCATTGAATTATTCAAATGCTAATTAATTTTTCTTCCCTCAGTATAAATTACCACAAAAGTTGCACCTAGAAAGCCAATCTAATGCTGTTCTCAATATTTGCACCACATATGTATTTGCCAATTCAAACCCACACAGACATACACACACTTGAAAGTGAAACGGAGAGAAAGAGAGAGAGGAAAAGAAAGAAAGAGCACTCCCACTTCCTTAATGATTTAATAATAGCACTTCTTCAAATCTAGGCCTGCATGTTCCTGCAAATCCTTCTGCGCTAATGGATCTTCTCGTCCTCTTACAATAGCATCTGACAGTGGTAGATATTCATTATGTATGGGCCATTTGAATAGCTTTTACCAATGGTACTGTTTTCCGATGCTGGCCCCCTCTTTTCTGCCCGTTAGGAACAATGCAGAGGAGGATTGTACACGCCAACACGCCACAGATTACGCTGGTGGTAATGGCCCACTTGGTTTGAGGATATGATCCTCCTGGGGGCAGGGGATGGAGATGAGGCAGAAGAACAGCATCTGTGGGGTTTATCGATACGGTGCAAGGCAACCATTTTATTTCCACTGTTCTAGGAAACTTCAACACAACTTGCTTCTTAGAGGCAAAGCAGTGATTTTTAATATTCTATTTAATTATAAATTAAATTATTTGTACATTTTGATTTTGATTTTTAATAATTATAATATCCATTATACTTATGGTCTTTTTTTACAGATTTTTTTAGATGGATGGGTGGATGAATGGATGGATTGATAATGTCACAATAGATAGATAGTTGGATGAATGAATGAATGGATGAATGAGATAAATGGATGGATGATGAATGAATGATGGATAGGAAGGTACGATGGATGGATGGATGTTTGGATGGATGGATGGATGGATGGGTGGGTGGGTAGGTGGTGGGTATAGATAGATAGATAGATAGATAGATAGATAAATAGATAGATAAATAGATAAATAGATAATAGATAAATAAATAGATATAGATAGATGAATAGATAGATAGATAGATAGATAGATAGATAGATAGATAGATAGATAGATAGATAGATAGATAGATAGATAGATAGATAGATAGATAGATAGATAGATAGATAGATAGATAGATAGATAAGATAGATAGATAGATAGATAGATGGATAGATAGATAGATAGATAGATGATAGATAGATAGATAGATAGATAGATAGATAGATGATAGATAGATAGATAGATGATAGATAGATAGATAGATAGATAGATAGATGGATAGATAGATAGATAGATAGATAGATAGATAGATAGATGGATAGATAGATAGATAGATAGATAGATAGATAAATAGATAGATAGATAGATAGATAGAATAAATAAATAGATAGATAGATAGATAAATAAGATAGATAGATAGATAGATAGATAGATAGATAGATAGATAAATAGATAAATAAATACAATAAATAAATAGATAGATAGATAAATAGATAGATAAATAGATAAATAGATAGATAGATAGAATAAATAGATAAATAGATAAATAAATAGATAGATAGATAAATAAATAGATAGATAAATAAATAAATAGATAGATAGATAGATAGATAGATAGATAGATAGATAAATAAATAAATAAATAGATAGATAGATAGATAGATAAATAGATAGATAGATAAATAATAGATAAATAAATAGATAGATAGATAGATAGATAGATGATTTATAACTAGAACCTTTACTACTACTCTTGCTCAAACTAAGTGAGTTTATAAAGTTTTTTTTAGAGCTCTGGGAAAGAGAACATTTATTGCTAAATGGCGTTAATGTAATTATCATTGACAAATTAATTCAGCAGTTCTTACATTGTATCACTAAAGATCTGTGAAGCCCTTACCTGGTCAGTGCAAATGTCAGCTGTGCTCAGCTATAGAAGCAGTTATACATGAAATCCGCTTCTTAATGTGTTTTTTATTTTTTATTATTAACATCTACTTTGCTTCTGCAGATGCAATTCTTCATTAATGTTCTCTGATCCATTTTAATAATACAGTTATCCTGACAGAGTGTGACAAATACTTTTTGAGGGGGCGTTAATTCTGTAGCCTTTCCGAGAGTGTTTTTAATTTGCCTCAGTAAGCATTACCTCCGTTCCAACATGTGCGGCCTGTGCTGTAGTGACAGCGACTTGAACACTGTTTGCAACCAGCCATGTAGGAATACCAGAGGATTAAAATAAAAGTGTTTCTACACTGCACATAATGGGGATGACATCACAACAGACCTTGATTTTAAAGGCTTTTTTCACACACTGTGAATAATTCAAACAGGAATTGCAGAGACACACTGTCTCGAGACTCTAGCATCAACACAACCAAATTTAGAAAATCAAACGCCGTGTGTTAACTTTGAAATCTTTTGTGCTGTTGTTGAAATTGGCTAAGTTGGAAATTGAACTGTCCTGGCCCTGACAAAAGGAACGCTACAATAATGGCTCGTTTCCACTGAGCTGAAGTTCGGTGTTTGCGTTTCCACTGTGGAAAGTTGTGAATGGTACCAAAAAGCCGAACCGTACCGTACCACTTTTGGGGTACCCTTCCGTTGGGGTACCTTGCACAGTGAAAGGGTACTAAAAGGTGGAGCTAGACTCACTGCAGAACGGTGATTGGTGGACAGAGTATCGTCACTCGCGCGTGCTACAAGGGCATAGAAGCATACAGTTGAAATAAAATACTACTGTTATTGTGTCACGAAATATAGTTTTAAGAGTTTTTCAGGCGAGAAAGTAGTTTTTTAAAGCTCATATCTGTGGTTTATTTATAGATTTATGATAATTTGACTGAGATCAATTTTAAGCGATCACCGGACGCTCGCGCTCGTGCCCCTCCACCTGGAACAGCCTTTCCTCGGCTAGTCATCCTGATGTTTGCCGCTGACTCAATTGGACTCGGTTGTGTTTTATATTTAGTTTTGTTATAAATATAACGTTACATACATACATGCAGTGAATATAATCAATATATCGCGTTGTTTCAGCAGAATTACTGGACTCGCGTCCTCAAAATCATTCTCCTGAGTTCGGACTTTGCGATGGCTACTTGGTATTGAGAAACGCCTAATGCCAGCGCTTGTTTCTAGTGACAAACATGCCGAGAAGCAAGAACAAGATCTGCTGTCTGTCATCCATTGTTGTTTACAATGTCGCTTTCTTCGTGCGAAAATTACATCAATCGCTTCTTTCCAGCAAACATCACGCCTATCAAGTAAGGGTACTGTTGGCGGTGGAAACGCAAGCCGGATCATGGTGTTCCCAACCCGTACTGTACTGTACTGTACCATACCGTACCGTACCCCTGGTACTGTACTGTACCATACCGTCACCGTACCCCTGGTACGGCATGAGTGCACGCTGCTAAACACCTACTAAGATAGCTTTTAAGGAAGTATCTTAAACAAAATGATTTTTTTTTCATGGGTTAATGTTCACATGTAGCTCACCCTATACTGTGTGTAGCACCAGAGACTTGACTAAAGCCGCGTTTCCACCGCAATTACCAGGAACTATTTGTCCCAGGAACTTTTTCCCAGAAACCTTTTTTTTTCCCCAGACCACTTGCTTACTGTGTTTACACCGCGTACTAAACTACCGGTCCGAGGCGGGAAGATTATGTAGTGACGTCAAACTCATGGTTAAACTGCGTGCGACTGCTCCTCCTAGCCTGCGCGTTTGTTTTTGAGTTTTGTATGGAGAGAGATTTAAGCTTTGCTGCATTTGTATGTGATCTGTATGTTTACTAACGAGGTAATTAAACAAAACGGCAGAAAAGAGAGAGCACCCAAAGTGTATTCAGAAAGCTTGTAATGCTAGACATAAAAGTAGACGTTTTTTATCAGCGGACATTGACCGTGAGATGGATGGGACAACGCGCGCCTCTCATGTTGTTATACTAATGATTCGAAGGACTCTATGCACAAAATATACAAAGCACAGACCAATATTAGGTGAATATGTTAGTTGGATTACTAAATTAAATTATTAACTAAAGCTGAAAACTGAGAGCTCACGATATTGGTAATAAAATGGCATCGCGATATTTTCATATTTGGGAACATATATTGCGATGTTGAATAGATTTCCCAGATGATTTAAATAGCTCTATTTGGAAGAATGAATCATTTGAATGACTGGGCGGTTTTGTTATGAGTTATGGCATAGAAACTAATATTAATCAATTGAATGTTACTAATGTCGTTAACAGGTTATGTTAACAGGATGCTGCACATTAGTGGTGGTTGTATATAGAGCACTTTGAGTGCAGAAGAAGCACTGATATACATGTTAATGAATTATTATTATTAATGTAGTTAACTATCAGTTAACTACATTAATAATAATGCCATTTATTAAAGCATTTAATAAATGGATTTTTAATTCCATTTATAAATAAATTCCATTTATTAAAGCCTATAGGCTTTAATAAATGAACCTTATTGTAAATTGTTTCGAATTTATGTCTCTTGAGTTCAGTGTTGGAATAGATCAGTTGTTTTAACCATTCATTAAAGTGAATAAATTTCAAATGAGTCATTAGTTCACGAATTGGACGGTTTCATTAACAGGACCAGCGCCATATCCGCTGTGTGATTGATTATCCAGGCAGGTTCAGGACATCGCACAAGATTTCTGTCAGACACGGAAAACATTTCATCAGCCGGATCGCATTTTTTCTTTAATTTTTTTTTTTGAAAGTGTGGTTTATGTAATGTCATCCAGGCACCGTTCTCATCCTAAAGCGCCATATACAGACGCTTTGCAAAAGCGTAAATGTGCAGCGCACAGGGTACCCTTTACGCCAAATGCAGACGTGAAATGAAGCGGGCAGAAGGCGCCTCCTAGTGGCCTAAACCTACCCCCAACCCCATACCTAAAGCTTAACCGTCTCATTTGGCGCTAAAGGTACCCTGTGCGTTGTATATTTACGCTTTTGCAAAAGTGTCAAAATATGGCGCCCTTGGGTGAAAATGCGTTGTGTCATCTGAATGTGTGGAACAGCAACCAGTGGTAGTTCAGAAAAGGTCTTGCGACCTTACCGTCATGTATTCTCAAAGATGTTCAGTTAACTGAATTCATTGATATGCACGGAGCAGGGGAGCAGAGAGAGTTTGAAGAGCGGTGAGTGCACGCGCGACCGGACTTTCTCTCTCAGTTAAAGCGAGCGCATAAGTCACTCAGTCGTCATCTACATCATTCACCGGTCAAGTTTAGCAGACAAAAATGCGCTTTAGTAAGAGAACGGAAAACAGCGCGCAAGTTCCAGTCTTCTTGCGCTTGATGTTTAAACTGACAGGACTTGCAAATTGATAAACTCTCACTATGATGGTTTAAACTTTGCATTTAATCCGCAAATCACAAGCGTTACGGGCCGGGGAGCTGCTGGCACGCAGCCTACTGATCACGAATCACGGATTAACTACGATCCCTAGTGACATCGCGCATTCTTGCGATGTGACTATCGATGAATGCGCACATCGCGATATCGATGTTAAAGTGATGCATCGTGCAGCCCTAGCTGAAACTATAATCTCCCTCGATCTGGGATCCACGCAAGATCTCATCCTGTGGGGTCAAAATGATCATGAGAACGGTGAGCAAAAATCCCAGAACTACACAGAGGGACCTGATGAATGACCTGCAGAGAGCTGAGACCAAAGTAACAAAGGCTACCATAAGTAACACACTACACCGAGAGGGACTCGAATCCTGCAGTGCCAGGCGTGTTCCCCTGCTTAAGCCAGTACATGTCCAGGCCCGTCTGAAGTTTGCTGAGAGAGCGTATGGATGATCTAGAAGAGGATTAGGACAATATCATGTGGTCGGATGAAACCAAAATAGAGGTTTTAGAGGTAAACTGGACTGATCGTGTTTGGAGGAAGAAGAATGCAAAGTTGCGTCCCAATAACACCATACCTACTGTGAAGCATGGGAGAGGAATGCTTCATACACCACTCACACACATGGAAACAGGCAAAATGGAACATAACAATGACCGAAAACTAAACTAAAGTAGAGCATACACTTGCACATACACGTTACTGTATATATTATATTATATTATATTATATTATATTATATTATATTATATTATATTATATTATATTATTATATTATATTATATTATATTATATTATATTATATTATATTATATTACATATATTACATTATATTATACATATTCTGAGATATAACATTCAGCTCGATGTACATTATTCCGCTTATTACGCTCCCACTTATTATTCCGCTTAAAGCTGCTTTGAAGCAATCTATATTTGTTAAAAGCGCTATATAAATGAAGGCGACTTGACTTAACTTGACTAGACCAACGCTACTTATTCACATAAATAAATAATTAGGCATAAAATTTGAGTTGAAATATTTGAATGAGGTTATTTCATTTATTAATTTTGCTATTACTTGAAACGCAAAAGCTTCTGCCAGAGAAGAACAGCAAGCGGCAAGTTCAGAACTAGATGCACATTTTAAAGGGATATCGACTGTTTTTTTTTATTTTCATATTAAACTGTTATTCCCTTAACTGAGAGATTGATACATACCTCTTCTTGTCTCAGTGGGTGTACTCAGATCGCTCTGGCACAAGAGACACTTTGATAGCACTTATCTAGCCCAGTTCATTCAATATGGGCCAAGAAGAGAGAAGCAACCAAACACCTCCAGCACTTAGCGCAAATGCTGTATATCTATGGACTCGGCGCAGTAATGCTCATCACTCTCCACAGTGGGGAGAGGACTTTTCACTTTTACACTTCGAAAACTGCAACGTTTTATTTTGCTTCACCATTCTTTGGTCGAGTTACTCTACTCGAGTAACTGGATTTAAATAGGCAAAACGTGGAGGTGTGTGGTCGCTTCTCTGCTTGGCCCATATTGAATGAACTGGGCTAGTTAAGTGCAATCAAAGTGTCTCTCACGCCAAGAGCGATTAAGTGCAAGCACTGAGACAACAGAGGTATGTATCAACTCGTCTTAGTTAAGGGAATAACATAGTTTAATATGAAAAATCGGTGGAGTATCCCTTCAAAGGGCACATATTATGCCCCTTTTTACAAGATGTAATATTGGTCTCGGGTATCCCCAGAATGTATTTGGGAAGTTTCAGCTCAAAATACCCCACAGTTAATTTAACCATTTGAAAATGTCATTTTCGGGGCCTGTTTTTTAAAATGACCTGTTTTGGTGTATTATCGACATTAAATGCAAATGAGCTAGCATATCTGTACGTTTGAAGTGGAATATATAAATAGTCTCTGATCAGACCCAGATGACGAAGAGACTCCAGCAGAATAAACACAAATGAGAATGGACCAGTGCGTCTCGGTATGGTTATGATACATTTATGTACTTATAGAGTTGTAATCGTGTTCCCCTGTGAAATTATGGATGTGCAACACACACACAAACAACGTAGCAGCAATTTTTTGAAACTACATACACATTCTGTGATAAAGTTTGCTATGTCTGAAGCAAAATTTGAGAGAATAACTTTTAAGCCACAACAACAGGATTAACCCACGACAGAACACTTATGTTTCCAAGAGACATTACCGGCTGTCATTGAAACAATGGAGGATGGTGTACAGATCACCGAGGCGGGGTCTATGCCACAACCACACTGTCAATCAAATCTCTTGCTCAAATTATTACGTCACAAAGCGCTGAACTCTTATAACAGCTCGTTCTGAAGACGGTGCATATGATTTATTGAATGAATTTTCCATAATAGGTGCCCTTTAAGGGATACAGTACAGTCAAATGGCTTATTACACAGCATTTCACCACATAAATAATTATGGGATAAGAGATTGATTTTGAGATACTGTTTTAAAATCGTACCTGTTTGTTATCTTGGAATTGGTTTGTTATCTTGCAAAAGGGTTCAAAATGGTCGTTGTCAAAATGGCAGCAGTTGACTTTGTATGAAACCAGAGAGAAGCGAGTCCATGATACTGCATGACACAACTATACATGAAATGTTGATTTGACTGAGTTGAAATATTTTATTAGCTCACCAAATGCAAAACTTCCATGAAGAAAAAAAAAGTTCCTAGTCAGCGTATAGCGCTGCTGACTTCAGTAACCCGGATGAGCCTGTGTTATCTGTTTTCAGCGGTTGTTATCGGGGAATAACATACCGCTGGATGGCACGATTGACCAATCAGAATCAAGTATTCCACAGAGCCATGTAATGATATATATCTTATTTGAACATTTGGTCAGCATTTTTTATGATAAGGTCACATAAATGAATTCTTTCCCTTCCCATTGATCTTTTGGTTTGGTATGCAGATGCCCGACGGTTCATATGAAGTCTGATCCTCTGTCTGTGAAGCTTTGGGAGAACACCGCTTGAGCTTAATGTGTGTTCGCTGATGCCAACCCCATCACCTCCAGTATGTTTCTCATGGAAGTGGATGGTGAAGTGATGTCCTTGTCACGTCTGTTTTCTTCTCTTTTCCTTATTCTCACCCTTTCCCACTATGTTGTCCTGTGTACAGTGAGTTAACTCGCTATCTCTCTTTTTATCACCTCGATATATCTTCTCACATTCTTCTCCTCTTGTCTCTAACACCCTCTTTCTCTCTGACTTTCTCTCTTTTCTCAGCCATGCCGATCACAGCTACTCTGTGTAATAGAGATTGCTATATTTCACCATTCTAAGCTACAACAATGTCTCACCTTTATGCTTAATACTTCTGGTCTAAATGGAGAAAAATATCTTTCATTAAAGCCTCCTTTCCAAAGGGCCACATTTCTCAGTGTCTAGCCGACCATTTGTTGCGTCTATAAGTGCCCATATTCTTAGTCAGTGTCTGTGATGCCTCAAGCCGCCCTCTTTCTCTGGATGTTTTTATGTGTGCGTTTGGGAAAATTGAAGTTTGTAGAAGTCTTTGCCTGCCTTTGTCACTTTCTGACTTTTTTTGTTTGTGAGTTTGTGGCTTTTTTTCAGCTGAGTTTACCTGTATGTGTGTGTGTTTTACATATAGGGTGAAGAGGAAGTAGAGGATCTGGGAGAGCAAGAGTGAAGATGAAAGGCACTGGTTTGTTAACTATATATGAGGTGACTCGTGACCCGGGCAGGTTTTTACCAGTGTACAGCAGACAACGGCATAGCTCCTCCAGGCAGTGTTGAAGGACAGCTCAGTTGATACGCTGTGAGTCACATCATGTACTCATACAGCGTTAAGGTGGAAAAAAAGAGTTTATTTTTAGAGCTCTGTACATGCAGTACACAAATAATACCATGGTTATAAATGTAAATGAACATTGGTTTTGATTTCTTTTGTGAAATGATTTAATATTTTATAAAAATACTTTTGAACTTTGCACTTTCTCATACAACTAAAATGAAACTTATTTTCGTCAACTAAATTAAGATGTCATTTTAGTTTGAGTAAAACAGATAAAACAATGGATGTGTAATGATTAAATATTGACTAAAGGATTTATGATTTTAAAAACTGCAGATGACTTGTATCCTATTTATATTTTTAAGCCATGCATTGTGTGAATAATTTATAACGTGTCACAAAAATATATGCTTCTGTTTAAAGGAGTAGTTCACTTTTGAAAAAATAAATTGATAATTTTACTCACCCCCATGTAATTCAAAATGTCCATGTCATTCTTTCTTCAGTTGAAAAGAAATTAAGGTTTTTTGATGAAAATCATTCCAGCATTTTTCTCCATATAATGGACTTCAATGGGAAACCAACAGTTCAGAGGTCCAAAAGACAGTTTCAGTGCAAACTGCTCAAAGGGCTTTAAACGATTCCAGACAATGAATAAGGGTTTTATCAAGTGAAACGATCGCTCATTTAATAAATAAATAACAAAGTTTAAGTTTTATAAGCTCAAATGGTTGTCTTGCTCTGTTTCTGTGATGCGCGTTTGTGACTCTTCCTGTTCGAACTCGATTTCGTCAAAATGAGCGAATCTTTTCCCGAGTCAATTTGTTTGTTTTCTTCGTTGAATGAACCAAATGACTCGGAAAAGATTTTTTCATTTTGATGAAGGAGTTCGAACAGAACAAGGCGAGCATTTGAGCTTATAAAACTTGAAACTTTGTTATTTATTTTTTTATGAGCGATCGGTTCACTTGATAAGACCCTTATTCATCATCTGGAAGCGTTAAAAGCGCTTTGAACAGTTTGCACTGAAAGTGTCTTTGGACCTTGAACAATTTGGTTCCCACTGAAGTCCATTATATGGTGAACAATGCTGGAAATGTTTTCATCAAAAACCTTAATTTCTTTTGACTGTAGAAAGAAATGACATGGACATATTTGGATGACATGAGGGTGAGTAAATTATCAGCAAAAGTTTTTTTTTTAAAGTGAACTACTCCTTTAAGGGCAGGACTTTTTTATTTTCATATTTATTCTTATTCTTTTTAAGAAATTAATACTTTTATTCCACAAGGGTGCATTAAATTGATCAAAAGTGACAGTAAAGACTTACATTGTTACAAAAAAAACATTTAAAATAAATGCAGTTGTTTTGAATATTCTACTACAGTTTTTCTCAGTTGCTTTGGTCCATTTTTTACATCACTATTTTCATTTGCACAACAGTCAGTTCAACCTCCACAACAGTTATTCATTTGTGCACATCATAGCAGGAGTTTCTCATTCCTTCCAACAAATTGCAAATGCTTTTGGACATGCATCAATTGCTTTCATTAACAACTCTCTGCTGTTTTATAACATTATCATTTTCTTACTGTATGTCATGTCAGTCAAAATTAACTATGCTTGTGAATGCTGAATAGTCATTCCATATAAAACTAATAGCTCCTCATCTCAATGCTTGAGTCATCATACAAAAATGTTGAACTAGTTGTCAAAATCTGTCAACCATTTAAAAAAATCTCTTATCCTAAATTGAACAATTTCTCTCAGGTGACCTCAGCTTTTACTAATGAGAAAGGATGTGCATGAATGATTTACAGTATGTATATATATATTTTTTCTTTTGCACAATGCAAACAAATTAGAATTGCAAAGAGCTTCAGTTAAAATGTGAAACATGCATATTCAGTGTCTTGTGCTAAATACAGTAATGTGTAACTTTACTGTAGTTTTCAAATGGCTGTGCAAATAGTATATAGTGCTGTCTTGAGCATTTTCAAGTATAGTGTCACCAAGATCTGACTTTTTTGCATTTACAGAGTAAACTGTTATAATGAAAACACGACAAAGCCATTTGATTTCCTTGAATGATGTCAGGACTTTTTATCTTGATGACACTGACCCTTTCACTGACATGAATACTTGGTTTTGAGGAATGAGCAAGTGACATGCTTTTGCAGGCTATCAACTAGGTTTTGCAGTTTGTACCAATGGTTTTGAGAACTGTCAATAACTGTGCAAATATAGATAGTGATGTGAAAATGCACCAAAGCAACTTAGAAAAACTGTAATCAAAAGAATAATGGAAAAGAAAATGACAGTTTCCACCAAAACACACAACTGTTTTCAGCATTGATAATAATAAGTGTTCCGATTTGGTTGTTCTGTTTCTTGTAAATGAGTACTGGTCTTCAAAACACTGTTCCATGTTCCCGCAGTTGCTCCAGAGCTTCAGAAGGGACAGCAGTGGAGGAAGGTGGCCAGCCGAGGGACGGCGGCAATGATGCAAATGTGGTGTGTCAGGCACAAGGCGTTCCTCGTGTGCACTTCACCTGGGCAAAGAATGGATTCCCCTTGGACTTGGGCAACCCCAGGTTGTCATTAGTACAGTAGCTTCATCCAGCCTTGGTTGTTCAGACTTGTTGTATTTGGTTTGTTGATCCTAAGTCCTTTCGGAAAATGGAAAAAGACACAAAATATTGTCGTAACAATAGAACACAACAAGAGACTTAGGGTTTGGGCTAGTTAACCAGTAGATCCATCTATCCATCCATCCATCCATCCATCCATCCATCCATCCGAATCATATATAGGTATAGGTATATACTCACCTAAACGATTATTATGAACACCTGTTCATTTTCTCATTTATGCAATTATCGAATCAACCAATCACAAGGCAGTTGCTTGCATTTAGGGGTGTGGTCCTGGTCGAGACAATCTCCTGAACTCCAAACTGAATGTCAGAATGGGAAAGAAAGGTCTACTTTCATCTGCTCAGTTACTGTCATATTCACGCACAACCATTTCTTAGGGTTTACAAAGAATGCTGTGAAAAGGGAAAAACATCCATGTGGCAAAATGCTTTGTTGATGCTAGAGGTCAGGAGGAGAATGGTTCGAACTGATTCAAGCTGATAGAAGAGCAACTTTGACTAGAAATAACCACTCACTACAACTGAGGTATGCAGCAAAGCATTTGGTGAAACCACAACACGCACAACCTTGAGGCGGATGGGCTAAAACAGCAGAAGACCCAACCGGGTACCACTCATCTCCACTGCAAATAGGAAAAGGAGGCGACAATTTGCAAGAGCTTCAGCCAAAATTGGACAGTTGAAGACTGGAAAAATGTTGCCTGGACTGTTGAGTCTTGATTTTCTGTTGAGACATTCAGATGTTAGTCAGAATTTGGCGTAAACAGAAAGAGAACATGGATCCATCATGCCTTGTTACCACTGTGCAGGCTGGTGGTGGTGGTGTAATGGTGTGGGGGATGATTTCTTGGCACACACTTTAGGCCCCTTAGTGCCAATTGGGCATCGTTTAAATGCCACGGCCTACCTGAGCATTGCTTCTGACCATGTTCCATCCCTTATGGCCACCAGTTTCCGCAAAATATATAAAGCAGAAAATAATTAAAAAAGGTTATTTGGAATAATGGTAAACATTTCTTGAGAGCATATTAGACTGTGTGTGTACTTGCATTTATTTGCATACACAAATGTAACTGGCCTCTCTAAGATACAGATTTGTTTTCTTTTGCTGCCTTGCAGTGCTTTAACTTCCTTTGAGAATACTGGATGTCTCATTTGAGTGTTGGTGTGACCATATACAGGTGACGAGGGAGAAGGACGGTGGTGACGGGTACGTCCACACCAGCATTCTGACCGTACGATTAAATGTCAGTGCAGCTCTGGACTATGCCATCTTCTCCTGCACTGCCCGCAACAGCATGGAAGAAGACTCTCTTGACATCCAGCTCCTCAGCACCAGTAGTCGTATAAACAGGAAGTGAGCGGTTCAGAGGCCAAGCTGGAACGGTCAGCTTTAGCTGCATTCTCAGGTCACCTTCTCTTGAACCTCTCTGAAAGGTGAAAGTGAATTAGCATAAATGTGTGAATAAATAAAAGCATAATAAATGAAAACAAACAGACACCAGTGTCTAGGCATCGCGATTCTTATCTCCAACTCATAAACGCACACAATGATGAAGAGCAAGAGCCATGAAAGAGAATTCTGCCCTACAGTGAGATTGTTTTTCTCGACCTGAGCATCAATTAATTATGAAGTTGTGGTAATCAACATCCGCTCGTTTTCAGTCTTTCCTTTATTTACAGAACAATTTGGGTGGATGAATCTATCTACCTCTTCACACAATGACTACACCCTCTCTCTTTTGTTATTCTAATTGTTACTTTTTTACGTTCCAGAACCCACCGCATTTTCCAGCACTAAGAGTATTATTATCAGGAAATCTCTTTTTAAAAATGCGCTCTCGAATTACCCATTTGGAAACGTGGCTTTAAATACTACACACACATTGTTAACACGCGTATAATGGAGAATTTGTTACCAAGGTTGTTATACAAAAAAAAAAAAAATTAAAAAGAGATGCAATTCTGAAATATTTTATTATACAGTGAAATATTTTTTTTACTGATGCCTGGCTATGATAACTAGTTCTCTGTTGTACTGTCTTTCTTTCATTGCTCTCTGCTCTCTCTCTCTCTCTCTCTCTCTCTCTCTCGGGGAATCGAACTCGGGCAGGCACGTTTTAATGTTTATCATAAAAACCATGAAATACAATCCAATATCCGGCTCTTTTTGTCCACACCTCCTTCTCTGATTTTATTGCGGTGAATATTCATAATTAATCTGACACAGCGATAATAAATTTTATTTGCCTCTTATCAGTCAGTTGACTGGGGAACAGAATGGTGCAGATTTTTGCTCCCTGCTTTGCTATTTCGGATTGACCCTTCACCCTCTCCCAAGAGTGCCAAAAGGATAATTAACCAGTTTCATAGAGTGTTGACACACATATTTCTTTCTGTCCGTACAGTAGCCTGTTAATTTGATCTCTCTGTCTCTGCTCTCTACACCTCTTAAATAAACATTCTGGATGCAGTGCTGAATGATTTAGGCTGTAGTTGTTTTTCTTATTTTAATGAGCTTGTGTTTTCTGTCTCTCTCCAGGACCACCCGACCCCCGTCCCGACCTGAAGCTGCTCCGTCTCTAACCATAACTCTGTGACTCTGGAGTGGATGCCCGGGATTTGACGGCGGTTTGACTCAGAACTTCCGTGTCAGGTGAAGTTGTCATAAATGCCAGCCTGATCTCAGTGGGAATTCGTATGAATTTTACGATGATGTGGCTTAATTCGTAACAGATTCATACGACCTCACTCGTACAAATTAGTACGAATTTGCTAAATCGTACATATTTTACGAATGGGCCAATTTGTATGAGATTTGTGCAAAATGACCTACCCCTGACCCCAACCAGTAAACCTAACCATCACGTGGGTTTAGACAAATTGATATTCGAATTCGTACTAATGAGGTTGTATCGAATCAGCCACTATTTAAACATTCGTTGAATTCGTACTGAGTTGGTTCGTGAAGATATGCTAGGGTAGTAAATGCAGCTATGAGGTTTTAAATGTGGAGTTCGTTGTGGATATGTTTTATCTCTCCGTCTAGTGTCCCAACACTGCAGACATTTAAGTTGGCTGATATGAATGTTTATCTAAGTCCATGGCATCATCATTTCTATATGATTCCATGATAGGAAAGGTATGTTTATTTGGTACACGCTTCCTTTTACAGTCCAGTTACCCATGTGAAATACTATGTTACTGAATTTTAGTAACTACAATTACTGGGTAATAACTAGTACTAACCCTGAACCTACCCCTAAACCTACCCTGTTCCATGTACTTACCTTATATTAGCCAGTACTTTCTAGGTAAGTACACTAAGTACTGTATACTATAAAAGGAAGCGGTACCGTTTATTTGAGAGTACTGTAATTCAGTCCTGTCTGGTTCAAAAGTTTGAGATCACATTTAAAGTGTGAAATCAAAATCTGATTTAAACTTCAAATATATTAAAAATAAAGAGTAAAACTTTATTCCTCAAAAGTGTAAAACCTTCAAAAAGTGTCAAACCTGAAAAGGGAACATCTCAGGGTTACATATGTAGTTTTCTGAGAAGTGGACTGAGCACTGCATCATGGTGCTGTCCCTTTCAGGTAGGGTACACAATAATACTGCACTGAGAATCCCTCAAAAGGGAGCGCAGGACATTTATGACCTAAAATTAATAAGAAATGATTATATCCTGCACTCAAGATGAGCACCTTGAGTGCAGAAACTTAAACATTTCTTGTCCATTAATTCATTTTTTTGGATCGTCTCTCAAATCATGCTGCACCACATGATAATTAGGTTTTACAAACCAAACATCAGATTGTATTCACCTTTTGACACAAATTACTAATGAGCATTCATTTATTCATATGTATTAAAAATTAAGTAGAATGAAAAAAATGGAAGCAATTTCAACAGTAATTTGATTTTTGGACCCATTGTATGAAAGTGAAATATAAAATAATTTAAGAATTTTAAAAAAATCAATCAGGAATAAAATAAATTCAAGTTTAATCCAGGTTCACAGGTTTAAATTTGTATGATAATAAATAATAAAAAGGACATCAATTGATATATATATTCAGGGTTTTTCACATCGATGTTTATGTGATAATACATGGATTAGAAATGTAAAATAAATAAATAATAAAACATATTCAAGTACAGTGCTTAGCATAAGTGAACATATCCATCCTAAAGTCGACTAAAAGAGGAATTCAAAATCATCTTTTGGAAATTTATCTTAATGTCTTAATTTAAAAAAAGAGGAAAAATCCAACCTTTGAGGGACACCAATTTTCTTTGTGAATGAATAAAGTATCTTAAAATAAATAAATGTTCTTTCTTAAAATACAGGGTGGATAGGTCGACACCCCAATGTTAAATTCACTAGAGATTGTCATGGGTTTTATTTCAGGTTAGCCTGCTGCGCCTTATTCACGGCAGCGCCATCTTTGATTTTTAATGAGAATGAAAGCAAGGCTGTGAGGGATAGACATGCATCTCTTCAATGGGCTGTACTGTTATTTAATGTGTTTTCGGATTTGTTTTACTTATGAAACACTGAAAAATATCTTTCTAAGAAATGTCAGTTGACAGAAAACTCCCGACAATGTAAGCTGTGGAAAGTTGTAAGTAATCTAGGAGCTTTGTTCAGCTTTTACAGGGGATGCCATGGGAAACATGGTAAGTCTATCCCTCACAGCCTCACTTTCATACCTGTCATGGCGCTGCTCTGAATAAGGTCTATAGCTGGCCTATAGCATTTGGTTTGCATTGAGAGATGTTGAAGGTTGTGTGATGATATGGGGCTATTTTAATCCCAAAGGCCAAGGGAACTTTATCAGGATGCATTGTATCATGTATCCATGAAATAACTGGCCTTTAAAAATAAAAATCTGGGAAATTAACATACAGTGGGGTGTCACTCCTGACTTCTACATCAGCAGAGGCAGACAGATTACACAGATTTTTACTTGAGTAAAAGTACAGATACCCCTTGCTAAATTTTACTCAAAGAACAAGTAAAAGTATTACAGTCAGATGTCTACTTAAATAAAAAGTATTGAAGTACTTGTTTTTAAAAGTACTTTGAGTATCAAGAGTACAAGAGTACATTTTCTAAATATTGCATTACTACTGCCACAGTGCTCACATTTATGAACAGAAACGTCCTACATGGAGTTATGAAAAATGTCAATGTTAATTCCTTTTGGGAATGTAAAAGGAATTGAAAGTAAAATCAAGTCATTTTCATCTTTTTACCATGTTGCTTTATTTAACATTTTATAGAGAATTTCAGAAAGTCCAGAAAATTGAAATAGTCTGGCGAGGTGGTGGCTCATTCCCAGAATGGTACCTGCTGCGTCTTTCATCCATTCTTTCGTTCATGGTTTAATTTCTTATCTAAATCTGACCGTGGAGTTGACTTTGGCGGAAAGCTAAAGGTGATTGCTGATAGGCTGTCCCAATCAGTGGTGCCTGCACAATCCAATCAAGTTTGAGAGAGAAAAAACAGATTGAGTGTATCCGAGATTTTTTTTTTTTTAGAAGTAATGACGGGTACTCGAAGGGGTTATGGCCAGAAATGTAGTGGAGTAAAGAGTACAATATTTCCCTCTCAAATGTACTTGAGTAAAGTCATGAGTACTCCCCAAAAATGATAGGCCTATTCCAGTAAAGTACAGATCCCTCAAAATTGTACTTAAGTACACATACTCAATCAAATGTACTCATTACTGCCCCGCTCATACATGCTTAAACAATCGCCTGATGAGCTGAATGAGCCCTTCTCTGATCACTGCGATCGCCTCTATAATCCTGTAGAGTGAAAAAATAAGAGGGATTCGGGCTCGAATCCCAGACTGGGCGTGACGTCATGTGTATTTTACGCTCTGGCAGGTTTGTGTAGCTGTCTAGCCATTGTCGCCGTTCTCCGTATCAGAGAAGACAACCCGAGCGACACAACTTTAGTCAATTTTCCACAAAAGTAGAAGATGGATTCAAAGTGTAAATGCATCTTGTTGAAACCAGGCTATTATTTTCAGTCATGTACTAACGACGCGCTATCCCCTCAGAGGAGCAGCTGAGCGCCTATTCATCAAGCCAGCTCGCCGTCATAATCTCATGAGTCAAAGTGAAAGTAAGACGCAGACGATTAACACTACAATCTTCATTAAAAGTAAAAAACTAAATGATCTTACCTGGGCTGTTGCCACTCTCTCTTGTTGCTGTCTTTTGTTAGATTTTGAAATTAGCCGATGAGGCAATAAAATGCAGCTCATATCTGTTGCTTTCGGATGATGTGCACTTCATTAAATCTGTGTATATAGCACGGGAATTGAATATGAGATTAATATCCGTTTTGCAAAAACCCATTCACTGTGGTACCAGGTGTAATAGATATAATCGTTTTGATAAATCAGATAGCTATCCGATCTGAAAACGCATGAAGTGGCCAGGTGTAAACAGTCCCAAAGAACCGGCTTGTAGTTCATTCCAAACCGGCAATGCAAACTCCACGTAAGACAAAGAAAATACAACTTCTGTCTGTCCAGTGCCAGGCGTCAGAAGTAAGGCGAAGTTGACATCGGGAAGCTTTTAACAAATGGAGAGATCTCTGGTCTGCCTAGCGCTAAACGGGTCCTATACAAAGTAATAACTTATATTGTTCATGAACATGTTTCCATAATAACACAATCATAAGTGGATACAGTAAGCACATAAAACAGTTCAACATGGAGATAGATTGGAACAAAAACAGAAGTTTTCTACTACCCATGTTTCCCCTCACACACAAGTGTGTAATTTACTCAAATGCCTTTCCTTATATATTTTAAATGACTTACAGATTTATAACTTTATTATCTCATTATGATAACAAAAATGTGTGATGCTCCTTTGGTTATGAACAGCTCGTGCAAACGTGTTGCGATGTATGTGTGTGTGTGTTCCGAGCGCGCACACCTCTGGTTGCAGTTTTGCTTGTCGCCAGAGGGAGCATAGTTCTGCAAAAACTCAGGATACTTGCGTATTGCACATTTAACCCTTTACCTGGCACCCCCCTTTTTAATAATTGACATTAAAATTGCACTATACAAACTTAAATGGTTGTAATTCAAGTATGCTTTGGAATATAGACCTAAGATTGGTCTTGTTTTGAAGAAAACAATCAGCAGATTATTACTAAAGTGAAAGTATTTCAAAAAATTTAAGTATGAAAAAGTTATGGAAGTTATAATTTACAGTAAATCAAATATACTTTATTAATATATATATTTTTAATATGAAATAAATATTTTACAAAATGTTTTACTATAAAATTACTATAAAATGCAAGCTATGTATCTAACCAAGTTGTGTTCCAAATTTGAAGTTGATATCACAAAAATTTAAGTTCCCATGACATTTTGTTTAGGCGTTATACCAAAAATAGCCACCGGGTGCCATTGAATTCCATTAAATTTAATTGTATGAATTTTGCCATAACAAATTAATAAATTTCTATCCAAATATCACTTCTGTCACTAAATATGGAACCTTGAGACTCAGATATGTTTCTGACAATATGTGTTTTGTCAAGATTAGAAAAGGTTTACATAGATAAATTATGAAAGATGATTCCCAAAAGGGGAGGGGCCTAATAAAAAGTACCGTTTCTATGGTAATGCAACGTCCAATTTCAGAAACAGTTTTCACAGATGAATTACTGAGTTCGTAAGCTTTCAAATGATACCTAATTTATGATAACTACTAAATTATGTGATATAATAATAATAATAATAAATATATATATATATATATATATATATATATATATATATATATATATATATATATATGATACTTTTTAGAGGACTTCTTACCTTTACTTTTTAAAATATAATTTTATCTTTTTTATTGACAAATACTAATTATGTTTTATTATGAACTTTTAGCACTAAAAACCAAAGTTTCAATTATTAAAAGTGTGTGCGTCTGGACTTTTTGTGACAAAGGTCAGAAACTCCTGTAATGACGTTGATTTTTTTGAGGCGCACTCATTGTCATAAATTCATACATTACTGTTCATTCATAATTTGTAAGAAAAAAACAGACCTTAAAATATCTGTTTAGGGAGTCTTAGACCTTTCCAGTGATATATAGTTTGTCATGACTAGATTAGGATTTAATAGTAATATAGTGAAGTAAAATTAGATTGCTCGTATACGGGCAAGTGACAGTTAAGGGGTTAAAGGTTGGATTTTATTAAGGCATTTAGATCCATTTCCAAAATATGATTTTTAATTCCTTCAACTTTTGCATGGGTGTGTTCACTTATGAAGCACTGTATGTAAACATTAGCTTCATGTGTTTTATTGGCAGGTACCAGTGGTCAGGATCGTCGAGTTTCATGTATGTGGACGTGTTTCCTCTGACAGCTACAGTGTATACCGTCACAGGCCTCAACCCTTCCACTGCGTACAACTTTTTCAGTCAGACGCTCTCAATACAATGGGAGAGAGCAGCTATGCAGACAACAACAAAATACTGACGGTCACCACTGCTGGTAAATTCAGCTCAGCCTGTCTTATAAAGCTTTCCCGAACACATAAACTAGATTATTCATCATTTTGGGTCTCGACCACGGTGGGTTTTCTTGTAGGTTTAGATACAGGCTTTACTTTTCCGCTGATTTGATGAGCCATTCATCAATCTGACCGATCACATCTAATTTGTAAGGCAAAGATCACGGCTGAGTCTCATGCAAATAAGCCGAATGACTGAATGTCTACACCAATCAGTGCACCAGTGTGTTTTCTAAATGCATATTTCAGTCTGTATTTTGCCCGGTTGCGCGAGGGTGAAAAAATCGAGCGATAGACAGAGAGAGACAGAAAACAAAACCGTGTGATGTATGATAAATGATGATAAGCTACATTCCCTCGGCAAACATAATGAATTCTGCAATTGTAATGTCATAGCATTTGATTTGCAAAACAAATTAGTCATGAGCACAGGCAGCTGACGGAAGTACAGAAAACACAACATGGGTCTGCCACAGAGTCAGTAGAAATGACAAACCTTAGTTATTTAAGAGTTATGAGCTATTTAAAGGGAAAGCCTGATAAATTTTTCTCGCTTCATCATTACAACCCATCTAGACCCAGCACAAAAGGAGACATTTTAAGAGTGTCCAAGCTGCTCTTTACATACATACAAACACACACACACACACACAGTGAGTGACCAGTGACTGTCAAGAGTAAGAAAAAAAACACAAAAAAAATGTTTTTGTGCTAAAATGTCTTACATTTTTGTAATTGCCATGTTTGATGTCATTTATGTCTATTCTGCTCATCAAGGTTGCCTTTATTTGATCAAAAACACAGTAAACCGTAATAGTGTGAAATATTAAAACAATTTAAAGGATTCGTTTACTTTTAAAAAAAAAAACTTTTGCTGATAATTTACTCACCCCATGTCATCCAAGATGTCCATGTCATTCTTTCTTCAGTCGAAAAGAAATTAAGGTTTTTGATGAAAACATTCCAGCATTTTTCTCCATATAATGGACTTCAATGGGAACCAAACGGTTCAAGGTCCAAAAGACACTTTCAGTGCAAACTGCTCAAAGGGCTTTAAACGATTCCAGATGATGAATAAGGGTCTTATCAAGCGAAATGATCGCTCAGTAAAAAAAAAAAAAGTTTAAGTTTTAATAGCTCAAATGCTCGCCTTGCTCTGTTCTGTGACAAGCACGTTCGTAGACTCAAAATGATTTTTTTTTCACAGTCAATTTGTTCGTTTCCGTTCGTTAATTGAACCAAATGACTCGAAAAAGATTTTGTTTATATTGATAAACGAGCTCGAAACAGGAGAGTCACTAATGTGCATCACAGAACAGAGCAAGGCGAGCATTTTGTGCTTATAAAACTTAACCTTTGTTATTTTATCAAATGAGCGATCATTTCACTTGATAAGACCCTTATTCATAGTCTGAAATCATTTAAAGCCTTTTGAACAGTTTGCCGTTTGTACTGAAACGGTCTTTTGGACCTTGAATCGTTTGCTTTCCATTGAAGTCCATTATATGGAAAAAAATCCTGGAACGTTTTCATCAAAACCCTTAATTTCTTTTCGACTGAAGAAAGAATGACATGGATATCTTGGATGACATGAGGGTGAGTGAATTATCAGCAAAAGTTTTTTTTTTTTTTTTTTTTTAAGTGAACTACTCCTTTAAACAGAGCTGTTTTATTTGAATATATTTGCAATTTATTCATTCATGTGAAGTTTCAGCATTATTGCTCCAGACTTCAGGGTCGCAATACTTACCAAATCCAATCTATTTTGCTGATTTGCTGCTCAAGAACCATTTCTTGTCATCCATTATTGTTCAAAATAACATTCTTAAATGTTTACATTATAATGTAACATCGTAGCAGTATAAATGTCTTT
>JAQIUQ010007159.1:190000-392500 GCA_030378365.1 Hybognathus amarus
CTCCTTCCTGTGACCTTTGCCCTCTAAAAGCCCCACTCTCCTTTGTTTTTGTTGTTTTTTGGCCTCCAGAGGACACCAGGAGCATTTCACAGGAGACGAAAAGCGAGGAGCAGAGGTCAGTCATGTTCTGTTGCAAATATGCCCACTCAGATCCTGACCCTGAGGTGTCTTCACCCTGAAAAACTAAGAGACGAACTAGTTTCTGATGAACATGTGACTGCAAACTTGTTACCTGGTTTCTAGGTTGTTATTTACTGCCATAGTGTAATGCGTGGGATAAGGAGAGTGAACAAACCCCTACGCCTTAATGTGAGCAATAGTAATGGTGATGTGTGGCTTAGAAAGCCACACTAACAAGCAAGACTTCAGCATGCTGCGATGGCTCGAAGGCATTCAGAACAACTTCTGTCTGTCTGGGTGAGCCTTCCTGCTTCCAGTGGCTATAGAAGCCCTCAAGATGGTGTATAGAAATGCTGCTTAGCTTGCATCTCCATAAATAGACTCCAGAGAAGTACTGAGTTTTTATTTCACCAGCCTACATTTGACAGAGTCATGAGCTTAAAAAAAGGCAGAATAGACAAAAGTTTTTGGAGTTTTAGTTGGATATTAAAAAAGAGAAACCTAAGCCTTAGGTGTGCAACTTAACTTAAAGGAGTAGTTCACTTTTAAAAAACTTTTGCTGAAAATTTACTCACCCCATGTCATCCAAGATGTCCATGTCTTTCTTTTTTCAGTAGAAAAGAAATGAAGGTTTTTGATGAAAACATTCCAGGATTTTCTCCATTTAATGGACTTCAATGGGAACCAAATGAGAGTTTCAGTGCAGCTTCAAAGGGCTTTTAACGACACAGACGATAAAATAAGGGTCTTATATCACGAACCGATTCGGTCATTTAAAAATACATTTCGTGACTCTTGACTCTACTGTTCAAACTCGTTCATCAAAATGAATAAATCTTTTTTTTGAGTCATGACTCAAAGGGTCCAAGATAAGACCCTTATTCATCTTCTGGTGTCATTTAAAGCCCCTTGAAGCTGCACTGAAACGGTCATTTAGACCTTGAACCGTTTGGTTCCCAATGATGTCCATTATATGGAGAAAATTCCGTAATGTTTTCATCAAAAATCGTCATTTCTTTTCAACTGAAGAAGAAAGCAACGTGGAGATCTTGGATGACATGGAGGTGAGTAAATTATCAGTAAAAGTTTTTTTTTTTTTTTTTTTTTTTTTTTTAAGTGAACTACTCCTTTAAGTGCATGTAACTTTAAAGCTACACTGTGTGATTTTTACACCCATCTAGCGGTGAAAAGGTATATGACCATCCAGTGAATATTAGGGTGTACTCACACTAGCCAGTTCTGAACCGTGCCCGAGTGCGTTTGACCACCAAAGCGCGGTTCGTTGGCTAGTGTGAGTGCTCCGAACCGTGCCCGGGCAGGGCTCGATCGGCCGGCCCTGGCCCGCTTGGAAGAGGTGGGCCAGAGCACGGTTCAGTTGAGACTCGGGCATGGTTCGCATGCAGTGTGGGTAGCACTGGAACAAGGGACGCGTGACGTGCCAAACCTCCTCATACGAGCAGCACGATTTTGTGAAAATTTTCGCAACACATCTGTTTAACAACAGGCTGTGAGAGGGCAGTGGACCAAACGACACAAAATTATCCACAAAGAAAACAGAGCGATGGACTTCATTTGCTGCGTCCCAATTCGCATACTATTCCGTCCTAAATAGTATTCAAAAATAGAATTAGTACGTCCCAAACCGTAGTATGTTGAAATGAGTGTTTCAAAGATACCCGAATGGTCTACTGTTTTCCGGTCAGAATCCGAAGTGTAGATCGGTGCACACTCTAACGGCTGATATTGCCCACAAACCATTGCGCGGTGGACGAGGATTGGTTAGAACTACAAACACGAGTAAAAAGTGTTAAAAAACTACAGACACGGAGGGCGCGCGAGTCCCGCGCTGGTCCCGCGGCTGTGTAGAGAGGTTTAGATAAACAGGTTTGAGTGATTAATTATCAGTATCTAACCGGACGAAAATGAATTTATTCAATGTTGTCCACATTATATTGCATATGTAGCAGCATTGTGAACGTTTGTAAAGACACGTTTAGCCATTACTTTTAAATGCATCATTATATTCAAATTGCAAACACGAGGAGAGTATCTGCATGAAAGACCCACGACTGGCAGATGAACGTGCTCTGAAACGGTAGGAAATCAAATTAGATAGAATGGAGGATTTTAACTGTGACAAGATGATTGACAGGGCAGTTTACGAGTGACAGGATACACGCAGGACGCGACAGAGCCGTCCGTCAAAGATGACGTGATAGTATGTTCCCAAAGCTTGCCTACTCTTTTTGCTGCACACTCAAAAGTATATACTTTTTCTTCACAAAAAGAGTACGTACTTTAGGGCGGTAGTATGAGTAGGCGAATGTGGACGCAGCAATTGTGTTCCGTTCAGGAGAGCACCACTCTTCTTGTTTATCCTGAAACCGTCGCACCACAATGACGTAACTGTGCTCCGGCACGAATGTTGAAACCCTATGTGAGTGCAGGCCAGCGGGGAGTGGGGAAGGGGGACAATCGTACTCGGGCCCGGTTCATGGCAACCGTGCCTAGTGTGAGAACACCCTTAGTTTCTGTTCCTCTCAATTCCAATTTCGTTTTAACTCCTACGGTGGCCAGTGTAGTCCAAGATTAACATGGCTTCCATTTCGACCTCGTCCATGAGTGTTAACCAAGGGGGTAATCCATCAGCCGGACGCTGAAGCTGCCTCTGGGGGCCGCCATTGTAGCGGGCTATCTCCTGCTGTTAGCATCCCATTGACTCCCATTCATTTAGGCGTCACTTTGACAGCGAATAACTTTACATCTGAGGCGTCCAAAGACTCCATTTATCCATTATTTATTTCTAAAGAAACACGACAATGTATAAAAGGCTCCATTACTTTGTATGTTACGTTATGGCCCCGTAGAAGCCGTTCTTGTAAAAATAGGCAAAAAATTGCGTCATAACCACTCGACTGTCCGTCGCGCAGTGGAGAAGTTACCGTATACACAGGAGGAGAAGCTCGCACAGCCTTGCAGGCAATCTTTTACTGTCTTAAAGTCAGCCCATGGCATAGATAGAAGCAAAATGACAAAATAATTAATCAGAATACTTACAAAAAGTTGCTCCAGGTCGCGCTTCGCCGTCTCTGTGCACGATTAAAATTTGTGTAGGCACAGCTACTAGACGATTTACAACTGTCAGTCAGATTGCTCACGTGACATCTACGTCATTGAGCCTGCGCAGAACGCTCGACTATCAGGAAGTGAGTGCCCATGTTGAGCTTCAGCTCTCTCCGTTGAAATCAACGGTGTCGCTGTGTCCATTTCTTTTACTGTCTATGGTGTTAACTCGAAACGTAAACGCGAAAGGCGAAGCTTGAATTAACGGGTTCATCCCTCTTTGACTAATGTTACTTTCAAGATGGAGGGGCAACATGGCGACCAACATTAGAACCCCTTACCCCTTATATTTTAGACTTGTAACGGGACAGTTTTCAATGGAAATTGTGTCACTCGCCTGTGCGTTGTCATATCTGTAAATAGAAAAAAATCTGCTCCGTCTACTTTGAGGCATGTGGAAGTGGTAAAGGTGAGTTGTCACAAGCAAAAATGATTCTCCCATCTCAGGGAATCAGCCGTTTAAAACAAACACTGAACAGAGGAGCGTCTGCTGGCAAAAAGAGACTGTGACAGAGCTTGTAATAAAACAAGAACCAACATTAGCTTGGCTTTTCAAGATGGCGAGAACTGAGGGATGCGAAATGTTCTCAAAGGGACATGGAGTTGGTGTTTTTATTCCTCAACATGTGATGTATTTTATTGAAGATATAAATTGCTATATCTACCTCTCTAACAGAGTTGATTGTAAAGCATTATCTATTGTGAAGGGTAATTTCATTATGGTTGTTGTAGCACTGTGCTGGAGTTTTGAAGTACGGTCTATTAATGGGTAAAACTACAGTAATGGCGCTTTTCCACTGCTGATATGGCTCAGTATCAGTTCGACGTGGCGCGGTTCAGCTCGCTTCGCTTTTCCACTGCAGTTAGTACCTCTTCAAAGTGGGTGGGATTATAGTCAGAATGTTATAGTTTATCCGCTCCTCGGCAACCAACGAGAAGGAACGTCTGCACTTCATCCACTGACCACGATTCAGCCATTTCTTTTTTTTTTGAAGTTTTTCTTTCTTTTTTTCTTCAAGCAAGTCAAGCAAGTAGTTTTGAAACAGGTGCGACACCGATGGCTATTACTGGCTATTTTAATCTAGCGGGTTTGTTGTCTATCAAATACAAATACAATGACGCTGTCCAATCAGTGATCTGCAGTGTTTTCACGTCACATTTTAGCATCGGTACAGTGCGCTTGCAACCTCAAAAGAGGTGGTACCATTTAAAGCGTGCCGTACCGTACCATGCAGTGGAAAAGCGCCAAAGCATGCTGTACCGACCGTGCCGTACCATGCAGTGGAAAAGTGCCATAACATTTTCAGCTAGTCAGCTTGAGATCCTCTCCATCTAAACAGATTTATTTGCATTATTGTTATTTTTCTCTTAAGCCTAGTAGTGAATATTTTATGAGCAGTAGGATAACCATATTCATCCGCAAAGTCATGCAGAGCCGAAGCACAACCAAAACAATGTTCCTCTGCAAAATACGTGCAGATTAGTTTTTTAACTGTTAGTTAGGTCCAGAAGTTACATAGTGTACCTTCAGATTTGACTGAAAATGAAATTTGTTAAGCAGCACATATCCCAGGATTTTCAATGAGAAATATACAGTTATATATTTGACCCTTTGGGAATTGATCATGAAAAGTTGGCATTACTTAGTGGTTAAGATGATTATAATTGAAATACGGGTTAGAAAGTGGATCAAAATGATAGACTATATAATATATTAGTTTGTAACATTAAATAATTAAAATTATTTTAAATGTATTAACATATTTTAATATATTGATATAGAATAAGCCTATATGTGTGTGTACAGTATATACATTTTAATTAATGCCAAAATCACACACACACACACACACACATATGTGTGTGTGTGTGTGTGTGTGTGTGTGTGTGTGTGTGTGTGTGTGTGTGTGTGTGTGTGTGTGTGTGTGTGTGTGTGTGTGTGTGTGTGTGTGTGTGTGTGTGTGTGTGTGTGTGTGTGTGTGTCGTGTGCGTGTGCGTGCGCGTGCGCGTGCGCGTGCGTGTGCGTGTGCTGTGTGTGTGTGTGTGTGCGTGTGCTGTGTGTGTGTGTGTGTGTGTGTGTGCGCGTAATTTTGCCATTAATTAATATATATATATATATATATATATATATATATATTAATGGCAAATTAATCATATATATATATATATATATATATATATATATATATATATATATATGATTGTGTATGTATACAACATGCATTAAGTGAATAAATTGTAATTGAATATTTAATTTCCCATTCATTTTCAATTTTCCAGACTTCCAGACTATATTTATTGACTGCTTTTGGGAAAATCCTCGCTGGTTGCAGAAGTCCTTCTTTCTTGTCTGGTTTTCTAACTTGCATTTGTGATTTGTGAATGTGAAGTTTCTCTGTTTCTGCAGGTCCATGTCGAGCAGCTCAACACGCTATGCGAGCAGAGAGCTTATCAACGCCTCGGCACAGCGAACGCTCCTCATCGACAGCAGCTCTGAGCCTGACAGCAGCGTCTATGAGAGCTACGGACGGGTATATCAATGGACACTCACGCAGCCAATGGAAAGGGCTGTTCTTGCAAAACGTTCAGATAAAAATGCATAACGTTCAGATAAAAATGAAAAAGAACGTTAGCTGCCTTGTAATGACAAATATCCCACCTGAATTCACAAACAATATTTATTGCTACTGAAGATGTCCTTTCTTTTTCCTACATCTCAATAGCAGCAGAGTTCTCATTATTACTACAGTCCTGCGCTGTATACTCACCCTGAAGGACCCGAGGATCATGGTGAGACTAATGGGGATATGCACACTTTATAGGGATTTAAAGCTTAACTTTTATATTTTTAGGTTCAAATAATCTCCCTTTCTCAAATAACGTCCTGCCTATTTAGCAAAAATCCCAGAATAAATGACATATTTAACTTCTATTGTCACTGCCACAGTGTTCAGGGCGTTGTAGGTGGTTGCCAGGGCATTGTTATGTGACTGCTAATGTTATATTGTTTTTGCTCATTGCTATGCAGTTGCTAAGATGTTCTGAACGGTTGCAGCCCATCACTATACAGTTGCGAGGGTTTTCTTCGTGTTTTTAACTCATCGCTATGGAGTTTCTAGAGTTTTCAGAGTGTCTGCTGCTCATCGCTATGCAGTTGCTAGGTGTTCTGAGAGTTTTTAGCTCATCACTTTACAGTTGTTAGGGTGTTTTAGGAGTTTGTAGCTAATCACTATACATTTGTTAAGGTGTTTATTGTGTCTGTAGCCTATTGATATGCAGTTTCTGGGGTGTTCTGAGTGTTTGTTGCTCATTACTACGCAGTTGCTACTGTGTTCTGACTGCTTGTTGTCTGCTGTTCATCGCTATCCAGTTGCTAGGGTGTTCTAAGTGTCTGTTGCTCATCAGTAAGCAGTTGTTAAGGTGTTCTAAGTGTTTGTTGCCATCACTATGCAGTTGATAGGGTGTTCTAAGTGTCTGTTGCTCATCAGTATGCAGTTGTTAAGGTGTTCTGAGTGTTTGTTGCCCATCACTATGCAGTTGCTAGGGTGTTCTAAGTGTCTGTTCATCAGTATGCAGTTGTTAAGGTGTTCTGAGTGTTTGTTGCCAATCACTATGCAGTTTTTAGGGTGTTTCGAGTGTCTGTAGCCTATCGATATGCAGTTTCTAGGGTGTTCTGACTTTTTGCTCCTCATCGCTATGCAGTTGTTAAGGTGTTTATAGTGTCTGTAGCCTATTGATATGCAGTTTCTGGGGTGTTCTGAGTGTGTTGCTCATTACTGACACAGTTGCTACTGTGTTCTGACTGCTTGTTGTCTGCTGTTCATCGCTATCCAGTTGCTAGGGTGTTCTAATTGTCTGTTGCTCATCAGCATGCAGTTGTTAAGGTGTTCTAAGTGTTTGTTGCCATCACTATGCAGTTGATAGGGTGTTCTAAGTGTCTGTTGCTCATCAGTTTGCAGTTGTTAAGGTGTTCTGAGTGTTTGTTGCCCATCACTATGCAGTTGCTAGGGTGTTCTAAGTGTCTGTTCATCAGTATGCAGTTGTTAAGGTGTTCTGAGTGTTTGTTGCCAATCACTATGCAGTTTTTAGGGTGTTTCGAGTGTCTGTAGCCTGTCGATATGCAGTTTCTAGGGTGTTCTGACTTTTTGCTCCTCATCGCTATGCAGTTGTTAAGGTGTTTATAGTGTCTGTAGCCTATTGATATGCAGTTTCTGGGGTGTTCTGAGTGTTTGTTGCTCATTACTACGCAGTTGCTACTGTGTTCTGACTGCTTGTTGTCTGCTGTTCATCGCTATCCAGTTGCTAGGGTGTTCTAATGTGTCTGTTGCTCATCAGTATGCAGTTGTTAAGGTGTTCTAAGTGTTTGTTGCCATCACTATGCAGTTGATAGGGTGTTCTAAGTGTCTGTTGCTCATCAGTTTGCAGTTGTTAAGGTGTTCTGAGTGTTTGTTGCCCATCACTATGCAGTTGCTAGGGTGTTCTAAGTGTCTGTTCATCAGTATGCAGTTGTTAAGGTGTTCTGAGTGTTTGTTGCCAATCACTATGCAGTTTTTAGGGTGTTTCGAGTGTCTGTAGCCTATCGATATGCAGTTTCTAGGGTGTTCTGACTTTTTGCTCCTCATCGCTATGCAGTTGTCAAGGTGTTTATAGTGTCTGTAGCCTATTGATATGCAGTTTCTGGGGTGTTCTGAGTGTTTGTTGCTCATTACTACGCAGTTGCTACTGTGTTCTGACTGCTTGTTGTCTGCTGTTCATCGCTATCCAGTTGCTAGGGTGTTCTAATTGTCTGTTGCTCATCAGTATGCAGTTGTTAAGGTGTTCTAAGTGTTTGTTGCCATCACTATGCAGTTGATAGGGTGTTCTAAGTGTCTGTTGCTCATCAGTTTGCAGTTGTTAAGGTGTTCTGAGTGTTTGTTGCCCATCACTATGCAGTTGCTAGGGTGTTCTAAGTGTCTGTTCATCAGTATGCAGTTGTTAAGGTGTTCTGAGTGTTTGTTGCCAATCACTATGCAGTTTTTAGGGTGTTTCGAGTGTCTGTAGCCTATCGATATGCAGTTTCTAGGGCGTTCTGACTTTTTGCTCCTCATCGCTATGCAGTTGTCAAGGTGTTTATAGTGTCTGTAGCCTATTGATATGCCGTTTCTGGGGTGTTCTGAGTGTTTGTTGCTCATTACTACGCAGTTGCTACTGTGTTCTGACTGCTTGTTGTCTGCTGTTCATCGCTATCCAGTTGCTAGGGTGTTCTAAGTGTCTGTTGCTCATCAGTATGCAGTTGTTAAGGTGTTCTAAGTGATTGTTGCCATCACTATGCAGTTGATAGGGTGTTCTAAGTGTCTGTTGCTCATCAGTATGCAGTTGTTAAGGTGTTCTGAGTGTTTGTTGCCCATCACTATGCAGTTGCTAGGGTGTTCTAAGCGTCTGTTGCTCATCAGTATGCAGTTGTTAAGGTGTTCTGAGTGTTTGTTGCCCATCACTATGCAGTTGCTAGGGTGTTCTAAGTGTCTGTTGTTCATCAGTATGCAGTTGTTAAGGTGTTCTGAGTGTTTGTTGCCAATCACTATGCAGTTGCTAGGGTGTTCTAAGTGTCTGTTGCTCATCAGTATGCAGTTGTTAAGGTGTTCTGAGTGTTTGTTGCCCATCACTATGCAATTGCTAGGGTATTCTAAGTGTCTGTTGCTCATCAGTATGCAGTTGTTAAGGTGTTCTGAGTGTTTGTTGCCCATCACTATGCAGTTGCTAGGGTGTTCTAAGTGTCTGTTGTTCATCAGTATGCAGTTGTTAAGGTGTTCTGAGTGTTTGTTGCCAATCACTATGCAGTTGCTAGGGTGTTCTAAGTGTCTGTTGCTCATCAGTATGCAGTTGTTAAGGTGTTCTGAGTGTTTGTTGCCCATCACTATTCAGTTGCTTGACTGTTCTGAGTGTTGGTAAATGCATCGCTATGCAGTTGCTAGAGTGTTCTGAGTGTTTTTTGCTAATCGCTATGGTGTTCTGAGTGTTTGTAACTCATTGCTATGCAGTTTTTTTATGTTGTGAGTGGTTTTAGCTATCACTATAATGTTATAAGTGTTTGTAACTCATCGCTATGCAGTTTATATGGTGTTCTGAGTGGTTATAGCCCATCGCTAGGCAGTTGCTAGGGTATTCAGAGTGTTTGTGTGTTGCTGGATGCAAGTTTGTGAGATTTGTTCACCGGTTTTATCACCTGCCTGGCAAAATCACTTAGAAAACGAATAGCTTATCTCACATCAAACCACATGACTTGATGTATCATTCACGCCTTTTGCACAAACAGCATGCAACTAATTTAACAGTTAGTTAGGGATTTGAACATCTCTTATGCCGGGTAAACACTTAACAACTAGCTGAAACATTCTAAGATTGAACTGAACACACTTACAGAGTTTCCATCGACTGCAGCAGATTTTAAACAGACCTAATGCGACTTGTTTGTGCATGCTCAGTAGTAAGTATTGGAATTACATTCATGATCTTACAGTCGTTAAGTGTGTCCCCGACTTAAGTATGCGTAATAGTAATGGTGATCCTTGCCTACAGAGAAATATATTCTTTCTCTCTGAATGTGTGAGGGGAGTCTTTTTATATAACTTTATCACCCAAATTCTCTGCTTTTAAAAGCTCTTTTGTTTTATGCAAAGTGAGTGTTCAATATTTGAGCAAATGTTCAAACGTTTTTGCAACTTGAAGGTTCACGGCTGAAGTATTGATGTGCTGAGTTTCCTTCCCTCCAGATGGCAGATTCGGGCACCAGCCCTCTCGCTCATGACTATGAGGAGGTTAGAGGCTGGGGGATGTCCCAGGACCTGCAGAGCTACTCACTGCTGCCCCCTGCTGGCCACTCGGATCCACGCGTTCCAGTCTCCAGATACCATGAGGTGGGTGTGTGAACCAACAACCAGTCTGGAAAGATGCATCTAATGCCATCTAATTCACAACTGTAGAGTTCACATCTAAATTCCCAGTTTTAATTCAAAGGATACGTGGTGTATAGTACACACAAACTCTGAATTATGGTATTGCAGAATAATTGTTATATAATAGATTCTGTCAGTTTGCTGTTTCTCTTTTGTTTATGGCTGTCGTTTATTGCACTTTTCTCCACAGGGAAGGGTGTACGGTAAAGCTGATGTGGACGTAACAGCAGGAGTTTATGATTCTATGGTGTACAGACGCAGGAGGGACACAGACTTGCCATTTGAGCTCAGAGGGGAGCTTGTTTAATAAGAGTGGGGATGGTGAATGCACCAGTCAAGAATGGCTTGGGTTTACGTGTTGATAAAAGATTTTCCCTTTTACTTTTTCAACAATTTGACCAAAATATGTTGCATTCTAGACCTAATTTTTTTTTTGTTTTTTTTTTTGTTTTTTATCAGTAGCAGTAGCACTATACAGTATGTCCCCTTTTTAAAACATCAAACAGGGATTCTGAAACACTCCCCTTGTCTGTCATGGTTCGGACAAGCAGATAGCCCCGCCCCCAATCTAACACCATTGGATCCTTGGAAATCATCCAATGAATAACTTACCTACACAACTGTTCAAACTTTTGGTTGTCTTGGTTCTCTTATACTCACATAGACTACATATATTTGATCAAAAATACAGTGAAAACAGTAATATTGTGAAATATTATTAGAATTTAAAGTCTTTTTTTCTATCTGAATACATTTTAAGTGTAATTTATTCCTGTGATCAGCTGGATTTTCAGCATCATTATTCCAGTCTTCAGTGTCGCATTATCCTTCGGAAATCATTCTAATATGATGATTTCATGCTTAAGAAATAGTTCTTATTATTATCAATGTAAAAACAGTTGTGCAGCTTCATATTTCTGGTGGAAACTGTAATTTATTTTTAATGAATACAAAGTACAAAAGAACAGCATTTATTTTAAATTGATATTTTTGCAACATTATAATTAATGAATTAAAATGAATAAATAAGGTCTGCTAAATGCATAAATGTAAATGTATCAAATCACCCTAATTTCTGTTTAAAAAAACGTCTCTGCTAATTGGCCGATGTGTAGAAAAATATTTTAACATAACCTTTATAAAGGAGTCCATTAGTATACATTAATATCAATTACAATAGCAATAACAATGTGCAATTACAAGCTACTCTAGTTTTTGCATATTAGGTCATTCATTTGTATTACTAAGAACTTGATTATCTGTTAGATACTAAGTGTGACCCTTGTCTGTACTTTAATATGTATCTTTCTGAGGCCTGGTTTAGCATTTACTTAGTGTTCTCATCTACATTCAGTAATAAAAAATACAAAAAAAAACCCTGATACGAACAAATGTGTTATGTAATGCAGCTTTTTAAGCGATGAGGTACACTATCAAACATACTATTATTTATACTTAACTTAATCGTTTTTCCTGATGGCATATGTTCCTCTTGGGATTCTTGGAAAGCATGGAGCTTTGTCCCAAGAGGAAGTCTTTGAATGTGAGAATGGGGATAAAAGTCTCAAGTCCTTGAGTCTGCGGAAGCCGACAACAATAACATCCTCAACAACAGCTTTCTTTGACACACATTTGTGTTGTTGTGTATATGTCATCACAAGCAGCTAAACAGGGAAACTAGGCAAAAGGTAACATGCTTTTATTAGTCTGAGAATAAATCATTGGCTTGCCTTAAAGAGAAAACATTTGAATCATTACATTTATTTACCTTAATGTTTGTGAAACATTAGATATTTTGCAGGATGTTCATTCTGCACTTTTTTTATATAATATGAAAAAAAAGTGCCGTAAATGTCAAAAGACTTGAAATACAGCACTCTCTAAGGGGCCGTTATACACAACACCGGTTTCAACAAAAATTGGGAAACTTCTTATTCGTTTGGTCGGTCATTTACATGACAACGACGTTTTGGGGGCCTAAAAAAGCAATCTTTTGAAAACAGATTTAACTGTGCAAGTTTTTGAAAACAATATCGATATTGTCACAAATTTGTGAAAAACAGTGACGTCATGCGTATTATGTGTTCAGCCTATAGGCGTGTAGTTTTTATTTTAGAAAGTGACATCGCCAACTACTGGCCTGGCATGAATAATGCTGCGTTTTCTGTGTGAATGGGGAGATTTCTTTTTATTTATTTTTTTTAAGTTGTCGGTAAACTTTTCCATTTTTAGTACATAATTTCGTGTAAACGTACCTAAAAAATTATAAATAGGTGTACTATTTGAAAATCACTTAAGTGATTGTCTAAGTTGGACATAAAATAAACGACTAAATATCCAACAGTTCATTTTGCATAAGTTTAACAAAAAGAAATTGGTATTTGACCAACATGTCATATTTTTATATACTATACTAAGATATCCTTAATATTTTCATAAAATTTTAATCAAAATATTTGAGAATGGAGAAATGACACTGATCAGTTTCAGGAACTACAATTGTTACTCATTTCATATCAATATTTTTAACAACAAATTAGGGAACTGAGACTCAAAGAGAGGGGAAAATTGTGATTTTAAGGGCTTTACTGAGAGGAAATATTGAAATTAAGTGTGTGTTGTTGCACATAATTAATATAGATGGAGATCCATTAGTGATTAATGTTCTGTTATGTTGGAATTAACAGGGGATTCTGCTATGTTGCCATTTTGTGGGGTACCAAGTATCCCATGGCCTACTTTTGTGGTGCTTTTTTGTTCCTTTCTAGATTTCTGACAGTCCATTGTCTCTATCTACCTTTGTTTTATGAATAAAAAGTAGTTTTAAGATTAAACACCTCCTTTGTGCTCCAATGAAGAAAGAAAATCATACCGGTGTGGTTATTTCTGGGTGAACTGTTCCTTTAAAATCCATCTTGTTTCTTCTGTCTGCTTTGCTGGATGCTTTCAACTAAGCTGGTTTATTAAGAGTGGATGGTAAATTACAGGTTGGGAAGGATGCCAGAGCGTAACAGCTTGTTTAATTGTAAATCAAAGGTAGTCTATAACCCATTGTCTTCTGCGGCTCTAATTTCTGAGATTTTATTGCTGTCGTTTGGCACGTAGAACTAACACCGCTATCTTCCTCCCTTTTCTCCTATGCTCCTTAATGCTGAGATTCTCCTTCATGTCCATGGAGACCCGGCCGTGACCTTGTGCCCTGGCGCCGGCGTGACAGGGAACAGACTTCCAACGCTGCTAATGTGAAAACAACTGTTCAGACACCTGGCTTGAGGTAGGTCGATCTCATCTCTCTCTTCTGTAGCCACAATCCACTTGCCCTGTTGACCGGTTCACCAGCCATGTCAAACGCCTCAAGGAGTCACGCTGTCTGGAGATGGGAAGTTATTGTTGCCATAGTTACTCTCCCTCTCCACCGCGTTTAATGTTGTCCACCTTGCCGGTGCTTTATGATGGAGGAAATACCTGCGTTTTCAGTATTCCATGATATTTAGAGGATCTGGGCACAGTTGTTTCTTCTAAAGATTATTTCTTAGATTGGAATGAACCCATCAGTGATTATCTTTAGCTTCTAAGCAGATGTGATTTCACATGAAAAAAAGTTGTTTTTTTATGCTTTTTCTTCTCATTATCCTTTATAATTGGTCAAACTCAGATTGATAAACCACAGTCTTACAACAGCAAAAGTATGCAAATGAAGGACGAGGTGTTGATTGTCAAGTAACCCAGCAGGATATTAAAAGAAAATATAACCCTGTATATATTGTACTGTTTTCCTCTTAATATATAACCAGATTTCTTTTCATATAAAAAAATTGCAACAGACTCTGGGTCTCAGTTTAGCACTTTCAAATGTGATCTTTTAATATTAAATGAAAAAATAATAAATGTAATATTGAATATTTGTATCTGTACCTGTATTTGTACCTGAATTCTTGAAATGTTGGGATGTTTTTTTTTTTTATTTGAATACTTTCAAATAAAATGTCAATATTTTACTCACAATTATAGAACATAGACAACATAACAAAAGTTTAAAAATAAAAAAAGTAAAATTTAAACTTTTTTTACAAATTTTATTGGAATATATATATATATTTTTATTAATTATTTTTACACGTTTATCCACTACATGAGCTCATTTCCAATTTGATGCCTGCTACAGGTCTCAAAAAGTTGCGACGGGGGCATGTTTACCATGGTGTAACATCTCTTCTTTTCAAAACAGTTTGAAGATGCCTGGGCATCGAATTTGTGAGTGTCTGGAGTTTTGTTGTTGGAATTTGGCCCCATTCTTGCCTTAAATAGGTTTCCAGCTGCTGAAGTGTTCGTGGTCATCTTTGGCGCATTTTGTCGTTAATGATGCGCCAATTTGGCAGGATCTCTTCTACAGATGTAGCCATGTGTAACGAGGCCAGCTAGTAGTTGCTGTGTGTGTAAAACCTCACTCCCCGATCTCAATAGGTGCTCTAGCGACAGACGCTAGAGGCTGCAGTCTTTAGCCTCCTTGTTAGAGCGCCAGACTCTCATGCCGGAGACCCGGGTTCAAGGCCCGCTCAGAGCGGGGTCGAGTTGGACCCGGGTGTAAGGGGTTACATTGGTGCCGTGACCCGGATGAGAGTGAGGTTTAGGGGGGTGAGTGTAACGGAGGCCAGCTAGTAGTTGCTGTGCGTGTAAAACCTCACTCCCCGATCTCAATAGGCGCTCTAGCGACAGACGCTAGAGGCTGCAGTCTTTAGCCTCCTTGTTAGAGCGCCAGACTCTCATGCCGGAGACCCGGGGTTCGGAGGCCCGCTCGGAGCGGGTCGAGTTGAACCCGGGTGTAAGGGGTTACACATGCAGTTGTAATAGTTGCAGTATGTGGTTTTGCATTGTCCTGGTGAAATACACAAGGCCTTCCCTCAAATAGACATCACCTGAAATGGGACCATATGTTGCTCTAAGACCTTTATATAGCTTGCAGCATTCATAGTGCCTTCCAGAACATGCAAGCTGCCCATACCATATGCACTTATGCACCCCATACCATCAGAGATGCTGGCTTTTGAACTGAACGCTTATAACCACGATGGAAGGTCTCCCTCTTCTTTTGCCCGGAGGACACGGCGTCTGCTGATTTCCAACAAGAATCTCAAATTTGGGCTCGTCGGACCATAGAATACTTTTCCACTTTAGAATAGTCCATTTTAATGAGCCTTGTCTTACAGGACATGGCAGCGCTTCTGGACCATGTTCACATATGGCTTCCTTTTTGCACTGATAGAGCTTTAGTTGGCATCTGCAGATGGCACGGCGGATTGTGTTTAGCGACAGTGGTATTCCTGGGCCCATTTAGTAATGTCATTCACACAATCATGCCAATGAATGATGCAGTGTCGTCTGAGGGCCCGAAGAACAATAAAGGTCTCCGGCCTTGTCCCTTACGCACAGAGATTGCTCCAGATTCTCTGAATTGTTTGATGATGTTGTGCATCATAAACTGACCGTTCTCTGAGATTTGTTTTCATGATAATCGAATGCAAAGAGTTTTATCTCTAAAAACTGTTTAGCGTATAACGCTAGTATATGGGGGCATTTACAAAGTAAAAAGAAATTGCTAGTTAATACCACTAAAAAGGCTCAAAATAGCCCCCATGCTAACACAGTAACAAAATGAGGGTCCATACATGAAAAACGAAGTATTGAGAACTTTGTAAGTGTACAGACTGTTTAATAAGAAGATATTTTATAAAGACAGTTCACTTTGTGTATACAGACGGCACCATCTTTGGAAACCAGTCTCGACAAGTCGAACCACGAACATAGTTTTTTATATATATATATATATATATATATATATATATATATATATATATATATATATATATATATATATATATATATATATATATATGTGAATGATGTTAAAATATTTTAACCCGATACCCTAACGTCCTATTAACTCTTTCCTCACCATTGATGGACTTTTCTGTCATTATGTACATTGTACTCAATCTACTCTGTTTTGATCTTCGTGTGAATCCTATCCAGCTGATGTTTGATGTTTCTTGGGGTTTTTTTTTCCAAAGCAGAAGCTTTGTTATTTATTTTTATATATTTTAGCCTATGTTCAGATATTCATACAACAAAATATTCTGAGGAGCCATGAAATTTGTATGATAATGATTAAAAAAACACTTGCATGGAAAGAGTTAACTGGCAAGTTTGTAGAGTGTTAGTCAGGCGTAGTCTACAGTACATAAAACACCATATCTAGCTCATAATATACAATATGTTCTTATTTTGTAATCCTTTGATAATTACTTAAAGAAAAAAATGGTAAGTCTATACATTGAGAAAAATTGCTTATATGAGATATAATGCTAATAGCACGGTAATGTATAAGGAAACTGCTGCAGATAGATGAAAACAATCAGTTCTGTATGAAAAAATGCATAAATCCCATACTTCTGCTTCCTTTGTATGTTCTCATTCCCCTTTTGAGCTGAGAGCCTAAAGTCACGCACACACAAAAACACCAAACAGAGCCCTCACCCCAACTTCACTTGTTATATTATAATCTGTCACATGATCATAATGAGTCCTCCTTGCACTCAAACACACCCACATGCTCAAGCACACAAACAAATTCAATCAACGTGTGTGTTATCACACTAATTGAAAAGAACACAATCCTTCATTTGGATCATCATGTTACCATGCAGTGCGGTGAAACACTGTTTTGCCTTAGGGTAGATCTTCTCCGATCTCTATTGTTTAACCATCTAACGATAGTGAAAGTGCAAACACTTTATATTAGTGCAGCCATAGTTTATTATATCTTAAAAAGTAGGAAATATAAAGTTGAATTTGCTCGTTTGGGCTATTGATCCTCAAAATGTGCTATACACACTCACCTAAAGGATTTTTAGGAACACCTGTTCAATTTCCAAGAGCTCACCAAAATTGCGGACAGTTAAACACTTGAAAAGTGTTGCCTGGTCTGGTGAGTCTCGATTTCTGTTGAGTCAGAATTTGGCGTAAACAGAATGAGGACATGGATCCATCATGCCTTGTTACCACTGTGCAGGCTGGTGGTGGTGGTGTAATGGTGTGGGGATGTTTCTTGGCACACTTTAGGCCTCTTAGTGCCAATTGGGCATCGTTTAAATGCCACGGCCTTCCTGAGCATTGTTTCTGCCCATGTCCATCCCTTTATGGCCACCATGTACCCATCATCTGATGGCTACATCCAGCAGGATAATGCACTATGTCACAAAGCTCTGAATCATATCAAATTGGTTTCTTGAACATGACAATGAGTTCAAAATCCAGTCCCGCCCTACATTTTTTACTTGTTCGAGTAGGCATTTTACTTTATATTACAATATATCAATTTTCTAACTTGGAGAAAATGTCAGTTTAGTTCATTTAATTGTATTTCAATTAGCTCAATTAAGAATTTACTATTTATTTAAGCTACTTTAAGTCTTTATATAAAAAAAAACCTTTGATACTAATTTGTGGTCATCTTATAACAAAAATAAGCAAGAATAAGCTATTGTCTTGAGAGACCCTAGGAAATTAGACTTTGATTAATTTCCATATAAAAGACAGCGAATTAATGAATATTTCCTGCAAGTCTTGGTTGGTAAGTGCATGTTGTCATTTCCTCATTTCCACTGAAGCATTAGCTTAAATCAGGATTGGTGTCCCACAATAAAGCAGTTTTTAGCTCTGTCAGCGTGATCAGCGACAGCCAACCAGCTTTCATGCACAAATCTGTCGCAGGGATTTGTGGGTAGAGCGCTGTAATAAACTACATCCAGTAGGTTTACTGTAGCTGCAGCTGTGCTCTCATAGATTATGTCACCGCTGTTAAAGGCCCACAGAAACGCTTGACTCGGCACTTTTTTTCTAACTTTGAAAAGTGACAAATTACTTTTATCTGCGAAGGACAGATTAATCTATTTTTATATGTGTATATAAAAAGATGACTTGTCATTAATCACAATCCCAGGATATTCATCAGGGACGGAAGCAGGGGAATCCGGCTAATTTATGGTGTATCTTTGGCGCTTTTTGGGTGAGGTAAACTGTTCTGTCTAGGCTACAGTGTGTGTTGCTTTATTATTGTCTTAAAGATTTGTTTTTGATTTGAAATGTTAGGTTTTAGTTGCATGTCCTGCTGGTCAAAACTCGCATCTAACTCTCTGGTTCTGGCAGCGTGTTGCTGGGAAACTCTGTTTGTCTCAGCTCATAAGCACTTCAGCGCAAAATAGTAGCATTTTATAATGTGAATTTGCATGCTGGAGTTTTCTGTCAAAATTGCCTTTTCACACTACAGATTGTAATATTACATGAATAATAAAGCAAGACAAACTAAGGTAATAAGAATTTTGATTGAATTTGGCTTGCAGTCTATCTCCCATTACTCTGCGGCCCCAGTATGTTTTAGTTCCTGGTTTCTGCTCATTTACCATCTGAAAATGACACAAAACGCAGTACATTAGCAATCAGTGCATCATGGAGTTGGCCCAAACAGTGAGCAAACACAAATTATTCTGTAATCACAGATGATAAAGTTCTGCAAATGTGGTTACTCTCAGACATTGCCCAGGAGGCTTTTCTCTCAATCCACAGGTTTTGGGTAGAATTTCCAAATGCAGCATTTCAGCCTTGTTCTAAACAGTACTATGTTTATTACATAATATCAGACTATGATATATATTATGAAAAGTGAATTACTACCAGGTCAAAATCATACAGTAGAGTCAACCAGAATGTTTATACCACCTCCAACACGATCAACACGATCCGCTCTCTTTCAGTCGCCATTGCTTGTAGTAGCCTAAACTCACAACAGTTGCGAGGAAATTGTAGTCCTCAAACCGTATTAACTTTGTTGCCCTTAATCCTGTAATTGTGGACAAATGTGGGCACAGAGGACTCACTGTCTTCGATAAAAGTTTTGTCTATCCTTTATGGTGTGTTTGTTTTTGTTTTGGGGGGTATTTTTGAATTTATTTACTTCAAAAAGTACAATTTAAATGCTTATTTAAATGCTTAAAGTACAATGCTTATTTTGATAACTGTCCTGTTTGCATGTAAATATATGTATGTATGTATATATATATATATATATATATATATATATATATATATATATATATATATATATATATATATATATATATATACATACGAATTCAAATGAATATTGCTTGCTATTAAAGACATACTTTTACTTTTTTTATTTATGGAAATGTCCACATTAGTGAACGTATTTAATTATGCATTTTTTATGCACAAATTTAATTATGCAATATTCTTTACAGAAATAAATCCAACAGTTATACAGTATATGAACTGACTACTTGTATGCAATGTAATCAAATTACCTTCCTTTCTGTCTTGCAGGATTACTTGCAGATAACTTGGTCCTTTTTTTAATCTCTTCGAGATTAAGAGCAAACCCTCACAAAAGCTACCAATGAAGTCTCAGCGAATCGTGCCATGATCAGGTAAAGTTTCTGCAATATTTCAATCCTTTTTTGTAATCATTTTACTCATCAAATGCTCTCTCCTGAATCATATGATCTTATAACTCAGATTTTAAAACAAAAGACTCCTGTGTGGTTAAACTGATGCATAAATACATTTGAAATATACATTAATGAGCACATATATTTTTTAAAGAACTTAAGTGTTTTAGCTAAGAGAATAAACAAAAAATTAAATAAACTAAAGTAATTAAAATAGTACAGTACCATTAAATAAAGTGAGAGTGATTGAAACCCACAGTCTATGGCAGGCTAATCTCTCTGACACATGAATTTCCTATTTAACATCATTCATAAATATAAATATATATATATATATATATATATATATATATATATATATATATATATATATATATATATATATATATATATATATATATATATATATATATATATAAATACATATATATATATATATATATATATATATATATATATATATATATATATATATATATACTGTATCTTTTTTAAAGACTGTCTGACAACCAGAAAGACGTTTCTGCACAAGCGCTGCTACTGAACACCTCAGAAGATTTCAACCAGGTAATTACCTCTAAAACATGCAATAATAACCCAGACGTGTGTTTCAGCCAAATTGCTGTAATCAAAGACTCATCTGGTGGTGTTTTCTGTTACGCTTCTCCAATCAAAATCATTTTTATTCCTGTATTGTACACATTTGTAATGTTTTTCCCCTCTAATTATATTTTATGAGAATAAGTTTCATCGATGAGTTATTGATCATATTTATTCTCAGACGTCTGTCAGAGCTTTCGAGCAGTGCAGAGTGGAAAAATGGAACACAATGAAAATGGTCTCTTATCATTTATCTCCCCATAAGGTAAAATGGGAATCATGTCCGTCTGTCCAATATGTCATAGGATAACTTTGTTTGAGGAACAGACTTAAATACATTATGCATTTAAAACTTCATTTTGAGGTTAGTCTTCTGAATCAATCAGTTGATGCAGTTCATAAAACTGGGCTGAAAGATGCATTCACAAAATGACATTTGAGGCTCAAAATGAGGCTCCAGTGTTTAATGACAGAATTAATGAACTGTAGAGAAAAGGTACGTTTAAAATGAGTTCACAGAGACAGAGATGAATAAGTCTAAATGTTAATGCACTTGAATAGATTTACGGGGTCAACACACTCGTATGCATGCTCGACATGCATACATGGTTTCTGTTGTTTTATAGCTAGTTATATTTTTATTATTTCATAATGATGGGTCTGTCCCATCATGTGATGACCGTGACAAATTATGGCTACATTGGTCCCTAATTGCCACTTTTTCTGTCAAATGCAAGGACATGCACTCAAAGCTAAGTGGTGCTCCATAAACGTCCTTGTTAAAACTCTGTTCTCTTCATTATGCTAGGTAGTGCTAGAGTGGGAAGAAATTAACTAGATCTGTCCCACTTCAGTTAATAAAAAAGCTTTTGGGGAAATTACACTTTTTTTTTCTTTTTTTTAGGCAGTCTGGATTACTTTCAGTGGATTGACATGACGAGACCATTGAGTCCTTGTAAAAAAATTAGTTATTTTAGTAAGTTATTTTGATTATGATGATTACAGGTGCACATGAATTAAAAACAAATATATATATATATATATATATATATATATATATATATATATATATATATATATATATATATATATATATATATATATATATATATATATATATATATATATATATATATATATATATATATATATATATATATATATATATATATACTGTATTATAAATACTGCATTATTCCCAAGAAAAAGAATTGTCCATTAAGATTTCATGGTGATTTTAAACTTTCGATTTTGTAGTAGGTTGGATGCCTTTTTTATGATAAAACAGCAGGGAAAATATATAACCGGCTTACAATAATAGAGTAAAGCCCAATTCATGCCAAGAACGTTAAGTATAAAGATAACTATACCAATAATGAATTAGCATCCACACCAAGGAATGATAACATTGTTTATTATAAGTGTGCTGCAATTATGGCTTCTGTCGCTTTAAATTCTCAAGCTCTTTAAAACAGGATGGATTCTGGTTGGCTGTCAGTGTTTTTATTGTTCATCAGCTGGACATAAAATTGCTCTGAAATCAATTCCAATGATATTGTTCCCCTCTGGTGTATAGTGTTGTAGTTGTAGTGTGGACTTCTTTTAGAGTTTTTAGAGGGACCATTAAAACTTTATAGTTATTAGTGGTGCTTGCAAAGCAATAGTTATAGTTATTGTCCTTGGCGTGAACATGCCTTAAAGGTACAGTTAGAGACCCAAAATTTAAAATTCTGATGTAATTTATTCACCCTCAAGTTGTTCCAAAACTGTATGAATTTATTTTTGCTGCTGAACACAAAAGAAGATATTTTGAAGAATGTCGGTAACTCGAACAGTTGATGGACCCCATTGACTTACACTGTACTTATTTCCATTCTGTGGAAGTCAATGGGGTCCATGAAACCATTTGGTTTCAACTGATTCAACAACTTGGTGGGCAGGGCCGGATTAACCATTAGGGCAACTGGGCACTTGCCCAGGGGCCCATGACATCTAAGGGGCTGATAAAATGTATTCATTGCAAGTTTGCCATGCGCACTTGGGGCCCAAGTAAGGGGAAGATTTTATTTATTTTTTTTACATTTTAGATAACAGAACATATATTTTCACCAAGAGCCTGTCTTTTTAGCCAAAAGACGGCCTTCACAAAATAGCTACAGTGGCGTAGGTCGTAGGGCATGAATTGCTTGAAAGCAGCTTTAGAGTTTGAATCCGCCTTTTGCCGAACTCTCTCTTCTCCCTTTTCCAACACATATGAGATGTAAAATGTATAACCTAACATAAAGGTCTATAGCGTTATATTTTGCCAACTAGCTAAATTCGAAACCATGATATGGCTTTTTGACTTTATAAAACAGCACAATTCTTTAAGAATAGGCATCCTGTTTGTGCTATGTGATTTAAAGAAAAGTGTGCACTTTGCTCATGCGATCATCATGGTCATCTGGTGTTTTCTCCCAAATAAAAGCTCAAGGGTTTATTTCTTGCAAGTGAAGAAATTAGGACAAAAGTATTTTTAAATTATATAGTGTATTATATCCTGTATTATAGTGTAATGTAGGCTAAAATATACTTTTGAAAGATTAATTTTCATTTATATATTACATTTATAGGCTATATGGATTTTACGTCATAGGAATAATTATATAAATCCTTATTACATTATTATAACAATTGTTTGGCATCCTAAAACACCATTATAAAAAAATAGTGTTATTTTATTCCGAAACTCCCTAGAGGCACAGAGATCCACCCAACATAGTTGTACAAATTCCTATGGGAAAGAATGACCATTTATGAACTTTACTCCAGCATAGTACAACAAAGTTCCTTTTAAGTCAGTAAAAATGCCATATTAAAATGAAAATACACTACCGGTCAAAAGTTTAAGGTCGGTAAGATTTTTATGTTTTTAAAAGAAGTCTCTTCTGCTCACCAAGGCTGCAATTTTTTGATAAAAAAATACACATAAAAAATTAACATTTAAATTGTCATAATATTACTGTGAAATATTATGACAATTTAAATGTTAATTTTTTATGTTAATATATATTAAAATGTAATTTATTCCTCTGAAAAAAAGCTGAATTGTTCATTACTCCAGTCTTCAGTGTCACATGATCCTTCACAAATCACTCTAATATGATTAGGGATGCACCGATATGAACATTTTGGCCGATACCGATAACCAATAATTCTTTACATTTGAAAGCCGATAACCGATATATTGGCCGATAAATCAAAATTAATTTTTTATATACTTTGATAGCCTGTATACATAAACAAAAGGCTCACAATTAAAAGCCTTGTCTCAAACACTTTTAACATAAATCAAACATACTACAGTATAACCAAGCTTCCTTAACTTTTCCTTAACTTCCTTAACTTTTAAAATTAATTTTACACTGGGCAACTTTCTTTATTAAAAATGGTAACACTTTATAATAAGGTTTAATTTTGGTAGCATTAGTTAGCATGAACCAACAATTTTATAAGACATTTTTAAGAAAGTTGTATCTAACATTAGTCAGAAAGTTGTATCTAACATTAGTCAGTGCACTGTGAACTAATATGAACATACATTAACAATTAAGGCTATTGCTCTCTGTTACTTAATGCATTAACAAATGAGACCTTATTAAGTGTTATCAAAAAATCTATTGCCTAACAAAAAATAAAATAGCCTCCCTAAATATTGCAAACAAGTCATTAGATAGGCTAACATTGGGCTGCATATAAAAAAACAAAATGCATGTGCCATGGATCAATAAAATGGAATCGCCTCTGCACGGACAATAAGGAAATTATTTGAATCAAACCATGTCGTTGATGAAAATAATACGAGAACAAAATAATGTTTATTTATTATAACGCAATGTTTTTGAAAAAAAAAATAAACAATTAAACAATTTTAATATTACATAGGCTAGCCTAATAGTAAACATCTTTAATAGCATTACTGTTTCAAATGACATTGCTGTGTGATCTGCGCGAGCTGAAGCTGAAGAGAACGAACGTGGAACTGAATCGCTTTGCTAGAAGGTTAATCAACTCGACGGTTGCTGAAGAATGCAAACCCAAAGAATTTTCAAATTTATTACAATGGTGAATATAATTATATGACAGTGCAAATCATAGCTTTTAATGTTTTGCATTGTTTAATCTGCGCGCGCTGAAGCTGAAGAGAAGGAGCACCGGGGAACTGAAGAACTTTTCTAGGTTGTTTAAATCCACGAAACGCATGATATGTGAGATTAATCTGATATTTATATTACATCAGCTTTATATTACGACTTATCTGCACAAAAGGACGTGAATGCACAATCGAACTTGTGCTTGTCATAATGTGAAGCTAATCCCTGTTCTGGACGCGCTATTCCACAACAACGCGCTGAAACGGCAACTTAACCCAGATAATTCACAACGTTTTATTACAATAGTGTTCTCATTATAATGGCATGTATATGACATGCCCAATTATAGTTATAAAAGTGCATTGCTGTTTGAGGTGAGCTGCGCGCATGCTAAAGATGATCTGGATCACCGGTATACAATGAAGCGCGCGGCGCTCATTAACTCAACCAAACGCATCCTATATTAGATTAATCAGATATATAAGCCTACATACACAAAATAAACATATTACAACTTACAATGGAACAGAATGCTGCGAACGCTCAAGAGAACTTGACTGTGCTTGTCATGAAGGCTAACTCCACACAGACGCGCTCTTTCCGCCTCAACGGGCTCGTCGCGCTGAAACACTGGCGAACAAGAATTCACAACATTCTTTTGCATGCGTGTTTTTATTATAATGTTATGAAGCCTATGTGACAGATTTGTGCTGCACATGTTGCACTGAACTGTATCTTTCTTTTTGAAGTGAATCCAATCATTCAGAACCGTTATGGTGAACAGCGCGCATCTCTCAACTGAAGTAAATAATCTATTATTCATCGGCTTTGATATATCGGCCCAATTTTCTTATCGGATCGATAACGATAACATCAAAAAAGACCATTTATCGGCCAATATCGATATGTGGTCGATATATGAGTGCATCCCTAAATATGATGATTTCATGCTCCAACATTATAAACATTCTAACATTATAAATGTCTTTACTGTAACTTTTGATCAATGTAACTCATCCTTGATGAACAGAAGTATTGATTTCTTATTTATTTCCCCCAAAAATAAAATACAAATTCTTACTGACCCCAAACTTTTTCAAGTGTTTAATGTAACAAAAGCTTTCCATTTCAAAAGCTGTTCTTTTGAACTTTCTATCCATCAAAGAATCCTGAAATAAAAACGTAAAAAACTGTTTTCAACATGGATAATAATCATACATGTTTTTGGAGCATAAAATCATCATATTAGAGTGATTTGTGAAGGATCATGTGACACAGAAGACTGGAGTAATGTAAATGGAGTAAAACTGGAGTAAAGACTGGAGTAAAATTCAGCTTTTTTCAGAGGAATAAATTACATTTTAATATATATTAACATAAAAAAGTCATTTTAAATTGTCATAATATTTTACAATATTACTGTGTTTTTTTATCAAAAAATTGCAGCCTTGGTGAGCAGAAGAGACTTCTTTTAAAAACATAAAAAATCTTACCGATCGTAAACTTTTGACCGGTAGTGTATATATGACAACATTTACATTTGGCCTGTCTAAGAGGGGGCCTACAAGACATTGTGCCTAACTATCCCTTTAACCTTTGTCATGTCTAGGAAACCGATATTATAATGATCAGTAAGCAACCCCCAGCAACCACCCATAGAACCCTAGCAACAACATAGCATCACCCAGAAAAAAAACAAAAACATTTTTGCATATTTAAAAAGTCTCATTTTAAAATTGACAACACAAAGGGAAAACTGTGACAATATGCAGCATTCTGTGGAAGGAAAGGAATCCTAGGATTGCGGGGGTTAGTGTTGACTACGTGACATGGGGACAGGCGTTCTGAATTCTGGAAATCTTCTTTTGTTTATTGTTGCAGAACAGACAGTTTTCAGTGTGATTTATATAATGTGTAGGTGTTTAAATATTGAGGACAATAATAGCAGATACTATGTGGGTTCAGTCAATCATGTGTAACCCCTGTACTATCGAATCAGAGCAATGAAGATGTTGATCATTTGAGAATTGTGTAATCTAATGTCTTTCTCAAGAAATGTTGAAGCGTGTAGGAGGAGGGTATCCAGAGACCGCTTGATGTTCATTACAACTCTTTTGATGGGGCTAAACGCATCTAAACCGAAACAAATGTTTCAATAGTTTTGTGATTGTAATCTAAAGAAATTGTAGGCATTGTAGTCCTTGCTGTCATGACAACCTCTGGAACGTAGTGTTCTATTTTCGTTACCACATTAAGCTGTGGGTACGTGGTTTCCTTCCTCTCGATTTCAGAGAACTCTGTATACTGCTGCATGTCACTCTCAGGTTAGGGAGAAGAGTGCAAACTAAGAGAAAATATTCTCAAATAAAATATTTAATATCTCAGCTATTTCCACTACTGTATATTGTTACGTTAATGTAATGTTATTAAATGGCGGGCAAATTAGACTTTTGGGTAACACTTTATTTTACGGTGTCCGTGATACAGAGTAATTACTTAATTAATTACTTAGTAGTAAACATTGTAATAACATGTAACAAAATGTAATTAACATGTAACGAAGTTATGGAACAGCCTGTACTTACAGATTGTAATTACACTCATGTAATAGGCAGCTACTGTTACACATGTGTAACAGGCCGAGTCGGTTACATACGTGTTACCGACTTGGTACAATGTAACAAGTACTTAATATGTTACTAAGGTAAAAAGCCTGCAGTTACACATGGTCATTTTGTACCTTCTAAAATAAAGTGTATCAAGTACTTAAGTGCACTTCATGAGTATCTACATTCCTTATCCATCTGAATTAACCCACTAGTTCACAGCTTAAATACATGCAGTAGCTTCTTAATTACATTCAATTTACATAATATTACACAGGTATAAGCTACGTAAAATAAAGTGTATCAAGATTGTACTTAAGTGTACTACATGTGTATCTACATACCTTATCCAGGTATAAGCTACGTAAAATAAAGTGTATCGAGATCGTACTTAAGTGCGCTACATGTGTATCTACATACCTTATCCATGTAGTTTAGTTTGAATTAGGCTTAACTCTCGTTCACAGCATAAATGCATGCGGTAGCTTCCTAATTACATTGCAATTACATAATATTACACAGGGATAAGCTATATAAAATAAAGTGCATCAAGATTGTACTTAAGTGTACTTTGTGTATCTACATACCTTATACACATGAAATACACTTAAGTACAATCTTGATACACTATTTTATAAGGTACAAAATGACCATGTGGAACTGCAGGCTTTTTTCACACCTTAGTAACATATTTAAATAGTTGTTGTTACATTGAGTAGTACAACATACTTTTTTTATATAATTACATTGTACCAAGTCGGTAACACATATGTAACTGACTCTGACCTATTACACATGTGTAACAGTAGCTGCCTATTACATGAGTGTAATTACAATCTGTAAGTACAGGCTGTTCCATAACTTCGTTGCATGTTAATTACATTTTGTTACATGTTATTACAATGTTTACTACTACGTAATTAATTAAGTAATTACTCTGTATCACGGACACAGTAAAATAAAGTGTTACCGACTTTTGTTTAAGTCTGCTGCTTTACAAATTATAAAGATACCAAAGCATGCGATCAAGTCAGATTTTCAATTTTTTCAAAAATTTTCAAACAATTTTTCCTCATAAATAATAATAATTACAATGAATCATGTAACACATTGAATTATACATTGGATTTTGAAATAGAAATACTAAAATAGTATTTTCTTGTAAAACACACCACAATAATCTGTTTTATTTACAATCTTTACTTTCCGCAACTCCTTCCAATTCCCTTATCTGAACGACGTGTATTCAACATACATTTTAGACCTTTATAGTGATATAGACCTTATAGCCTTATAGTCTATATCAGCAAGTTATCTCATTTGAATCTTATAATGATATTAAGTTGAAACTTAAAGGGGTGGTATAATGCTCTTTTCACAAGATGTAAAATAAATCTCTGTTATCCCCAGTGTATATGTGAAGTTTTCGCTCAAAATACCCTACATATATTTTTATATAGCATGTTATATACGTATATGGCATGTTAAATGGTCACTTTTGAAGGTGAGCAAAAAAACTTTTTGTGTGTGTGTGTCTGTCTCTTTAAATGCAATAACAAACACAGCGGTCATTTTGATGTTCCTAAATCCGAACCGCTGAAGACGCAGTGGCTGAGTTTTGTTTTCGAAGGGAATATTCCCCACGAGCGACGACAATGCTCTCATGTTTGCGCGATTCAGCGAATCTTTCTCACCAGACTGCTTTATAAATGAGGTCAGTATAAAGCTGGTTTTGCTAAGAAGCTGACTTACTCCTGAAAAAGATATCGATACCAACTATTCGTGTTCTCGCTGCACCTCCAGAAGAAGTGAGTGTAAAGTTTCATTAACTTTTATATTAATCTTTGCAAATTCGACTTCACGCTCATGATGAATGCGGCTAAGGTTTACACTCAGGATACATTACAGAATGTTTTCTATGTACGACGTTCTCAATATAATTCATAATCCCACGTTTATAATGAACAACGCATTATGGTTGTTGTGTTATTAAAAGCTGAGTACGTATTCATCAGTAAACACCGCATTACGTACATCTCACTAAGTTACTCTAACGTTACTCTGTTCAGTACATACAGAGATTCAGGGCTGTCACTTTACGTTCGAAATCGATTGCGCAATCGATTCGGACTAACACAACACAAGTGTCGAAAACGAAAATAGGAATCGGATTTTAACGGCCTTTCCTTTCAGAGCCGCGTCCAGCTCGTCACGTCACGCCTAAAACAGTCTCATGCCAATTCGTCATATAACTGACGTTTTGGGACGTCTTTTGACCAGATATACGACTATACGTCACACAGCAACACACACACATAACAGCAAATTGTACTTCTGCATAACGAAAAATGTGAATTCTGACGGTTTCCAGAAAGTCTCATGCATACAGATACAGATTCGAAATCGATTTTAACAGCCTTCTCTCAGAGCGCGTCCAGCTCGTCTCGAGACGCGCTCGCAACGAACGCGCGTCACAGCAACACACAAACACACACACATAACAGCAAATTGTACTTCTTCTAATGAAATGTGAATTCTGCCGGTATTCAGAAAGTCTCATGCATACAGATACAGATTCAGGCTACAATCGCCTATGTTGGCAAAATTTGTTTGACATTTAAGTAGTAATCGAAATAATAACTCTAATCGTAAATAGAGCCATGTTGAATCCTAATGTTTTTCATTGATGTTATGGCAGTCTTTTTTCGAGAATGTTACACTCCTGTTTGTCATTGTGCACGAAGCTTCATGTCAATAAAACATCAGAAATATTCAAGTGCGCGTCTTAAGCGCCCTCTTTAGGCCTACGTTCGCCCTTATGCGGTGTCCGTGGATTTGCCTATATTTGGCTAAAATGGAAACGTGTTTAAACATGGAAAATCGATTTTACAATCGATTCAATGAACACTTATGTCTCAAAAATCGATCAGGATTTTTTGACAAAAGTGACAGCCCTAACAGAGATACATGAAAGTGGCATACAGAAACGTCCTGTTGGAGCCTTGATTGTCGAACTTCTTCGGGCCGACATCTTGTTCCGGGTCCGACTCCGGGTCCGATATGGTTGCACTCCTGCTGCCATTCTTACTCCAAAATATACCCTCTACTGCTGTCAAGGCAACACTCCATAAGCGTTGTGTCAAAACCACTGATTTATTTAATCATAATTATCAAAAAAGAACAGAGGGGCGGGGTGAGGTGATCGGGGCTCATTATCATTTAAAGGCATATGCACTGAAACGGAGTGCTGAAAACATAGCTATTTTTGATCAGTTAAAATTAGTGTTTTCTTACAATACTAATGAGAATTTTAAATTACAAAGTGAGAAATTTTAAATTACTTAAAATGAGAATTTAAATTACAATGTTTTCATTAGACCCTTAGAACCATTAGAAGATTCATATTAACTTGAAAAAAATGGCATCCTTAACCCTCTGGTGCTCTTCATGTTGAAAAATATTAGATTATATTCACCAATGGTCGCGCGCGTGAACTCGACAATTGACTACTGTGGGCTTCGACCAAAAACAGGCAGCAAATAGAGGTATGTGAGCTGGCTGAATTAAGCTTTTTCATATCTTTCACATCTACTGCAGTCAGATTGACCATGGTCACTCTTAATAACACCACTCACATGGCTATGCACTCGTAATGACAAATCAAGGATGTTTAGAGGCTGAAAGCAGGTTTAGAACATGCCCCATTGAAGTCATCAGAGTGCGAATTTTAAAAAGACGATAACACTGTGTAGGCAACACCGATTTTTGTCGTTTTTGTCTGTACTGACAGCAATCCAAAAAAAATAAAAAATAATAAGCTCAAAGTTAAAATTGACCGGAGTTCTCCTTTTAAGGTGTGATCTACAGTATAAAAAGACACCAAACTTATCACTCAAGACTTTAGATAGTTTAATGGTACGAGTACAGTTGGGTTCGATACGCAGTTATTTGCGTTTCCACTTTCAAAATTTGTGAATGGTACCAAAAAGCCGGAACCGTACTGTACCACTTTTTGGGTACCCTTCCGTTGGGGTACCTTGCACAGTGAAAGGGTACTAAAAGGTGGAGCTAGACTCACTGCAGAACGGTGATTGGTGGACAGAGTATCGTCACTCGCGCTTGCTACAAGGGCATAGAAGCATACAGTTGAAATAAAATACTACTGTTATTGTGTCACGAAATATAGTTTTAAGAGATTTTTCAGGCGAGAAAGTAGTTTTTTAAAGCTCAAATCTGTGGTTTATTTATAGATTTATGATAATTTGACTGAGATCCATTTCAAGCGATCACCGGACGCTCGCGCTCGTGTCCCCGCCTGGAACAGCCTTTCCTCGGCTAGTCGTTCTGATGTTTGCCGCTGACTCGGACGTCTCTGTAGTGGTTAAACATGAGATATAGTTCGTCTTGTATAAACCTAACAGGTGATCTTTGGTCTCGTGAATCTATAATTCGTTCCCTGGCCAATAGTTTTGGCAGAAGGCTACGTGAAGTTTCATATCTTTGAGCGCTGAATTTGTATATTTGACTGACTGAATTGTTTCTTTATGTTATTTAAGCTTTACTGTATATCTGTTTGCACCTTTTACTTATACTTTTATAATGGCTATTATTGATAAAACTGAAATTCCACAAAAATAGATAATTTTGTCATTTTTTAAATTTTATTACAAGATAATCTGTAATGTTGTTAATTGCAACATTTGTACCAATGCGATATGCAATACATTACATATTGCCTGGAATATGTTTAATATTTTTAAATTTAAACGAAAAGAGGCAGGGTTGTGTTTTATATTTAGTTTTGTTATAAATATAACGTTACGTACATGCAGTGAATATAATCAATAGGCTATGCGTTGCCTGAACCACATTGTGTGCTTTTTAATGTTTAAAATGTATTGAAATGAAATCGAAAAGAAGCAGAGTGGTGTTTTATAACATATTTCGTTTTATTATTGCCTAAAATATACATACAGAGATAACCGGAGTCGCAGAGCCAGAGTGAGCTGAGTGCCCTGTTCAATAGCAGAATTACTGGACTCGCGTCCTCGGGATCATTCTCCTGAGTCAGACTTTGCGATGGGTACTTGGTATTGAGAAACGTCTAATGCCAGCGCTTGTTTCTAGTGACAAACATGCTGAGAAGCAAGAACAAGATCTGCTGTCTGTCATCCATTGTTGTTTACTATGTCGCTTTCTTCGCGCGAAAATGACGTCGATCTGCTCTTTCCAGCAAACACCACGCCTATCAAGTAAAGGCCATTGCACACTCGAGTCCGAAATTTGCATCCGAAAATTTCGCACGTATAAAGAAAAAATTCGACCTCACGTTATGTCAATCATGCTTGCACACCGCCTCCGAAACTTTCGTCCGTCATAAAATAAATCGGATCGGGTTCGATTTTTCTGCGTTTTTCGCATCCAGAGCCAGCATTTTGAGAGGTCTTTTGACAATTCAGGGCCGGGGGAGCTCGTCCTCAAATCATTGCACATTTTGCGCCGTGCTTTCAGTTTCGGTTTTCAGTTCGATCAAGTGTTTATGTTCTCTTCTCTATATTGGATTATGAAATTAATAATCAGATTGAAATTTAGGATCGAATAATTAAAAGACCAATGTATTATTTGGACACAATATATCACAGACTAGTTGTTTTGTCTGCCCAGCGCTTCAACTCGTGCCAGCGCGCGGGGGGGTGTGTTTGTGTGCGTGTGACCATACCTTAGACATACTGCCAGATCTCCGTTCAGAATCGATTAGTTCACCGAAATTGGTGGTCTTGTTTTTAATATGTGGCTCCAGAATCGCTAGCAAAGCATCAAACTGTCCCACTGAAATTCTGAAGTAAATTTTGAATCGCTTCGGGATAAATTCGCAGCGCCTTAATAAGGAGGTGAAAATCTCCTTGCTCTGACGATTTTCAGGATTGGATGGACGTAGGCTAATATTTCTCTTTCTTCTCTTTCAATAAGAGAGAGGCAACAAAATCATCCTCACTGTCTGACGAATCCATTTGGTGTTTTGCGTTTTCCGCAAATGTTTAATGAGAATACGCATCGGACTCGAGTGTGCAAGGTTTCTATGTGTGACGAATTTTTAGGTTGACGAACACGAAAAAACGCATCCGAAAGTTTCGTACTCAGTGTGCAATGGTCATAAGGGTACTGTTGGCGGTGGAAACGCAAGCCAGATCATGATGTACCCGACCCGTACTGTACCGTACGCGCACCGCACCGTACCCCTCAGTGGAAACGAGCCATAAGTTAGAAATGTTCGTTTTAGGTTTATGTTCAAAAACTGAATAAATGGATTATAACTCTTGCATAAATATAATTTCGTTCAATAAAATCCCCTAAAAATACAAACTAGTAATTAAAAAATACTCTCAAACTAAAATATAGTACATTTATTTTCATTGAAATACGTAAAGAGCAATATAAGGGTCAATGTGAGTCAATGTGAGAAACTTGCTTAGCAAATATGTTGTTTTTTCTACATTGGTATAACAAAAGAATATATATTAAATTGATTTTAATTTGTGTTCTGCATAATACAGGCTTTATTTTGATCTCATGGAAGATTTCGAATGGACAGACATGAAGAAGAGCTGCCTTCGCAATCAGTTAGCTGATGAAACACACACAATGTGAGGGAGGCTGGCATGAACACAGTTTGAATTGTAGACAATAGCTGATGAGACGGGCATGAAAGAGGGCTGGCAGATGTGCATGGAGTGAGAGGCCTCGGCACCAGTGAGAACCACTGAGCGTTAGAGGAAGTTCAACAAGGGCTGTGGTCAATCCTTACCCAACTTCCATTTTCTCTCAGTTACGAGAAACCCACAGATGCTGCACTCTGTTCAAATCTGATTGGATGTGATCATGCAAGATCGAAATGAGCATCAAGGTAAGTCAAAACAAATATTTTGTCAGTATTTGTAGGTAGACTTGTTTTCAGGAGATTTCGAGCTTGCTGAGGATGAAATACAAAGCATTAAGTGAAAGAGAGATGCAGAGATATGCTTTGTTGAAGGCACACGTGCTCCAAGCATGTGAGGTCACCGTGGACCAGCCTTTCGGGTTATCTGATCCATCGATCATGTAAGACCCAGAGGACGATCTGTCTTTAGAAACAGGTAAACACACTCACTCACCTGCAGTTACACAGCCACAGTTCAATACAGGCTCGCCCTCCATATATCAAAGTGGCTACTTCTAATGAAAAAAAAAAGGTCTTGGAGGCCACAAAATAAAAGATTCGAATGTATGGAAAAGGGACAAATAAATGTGTAGTATATTATGATTGTTTGGAATAGTTTGAGAAGATAAAGGCTTCAAGGCTTCTTGTGTGTTTCATGTATTAATGGTATGGTAATGTTTCACTCTATAATCAGAAGGAAAAAAAAAAACGAAGGAAGGAAATTAGGCATATTTTAGGACCATATCACATTGTTAGATTTAACATGAAAATGATGTCACAGACACTCTTAAAAATATACAGTGTTTAATTAATTAACACCTTGTGAGGAATGTTACTATTGCCAGTCTCCAGGCATTAATAGATCAGATCCATTGAGACATTCACTCCATTTCTTTGTGAATCAGAATCATCTCTGCATTGAATAGTTATAAAAGATGGGAATGATTAGCTTGATCTAAACTTTCAACTCTAATTTAAAGTGAATGTTCAGTGAACACACTTGCAGCATTTCACGCTTTACAGGAAGTATTGCAGAGTACTTTTTTATTGGCACAAAATGGAGAAAACTGTATCACAGTTTGGTTTAGCTTCTTTATTCAGAAATGTTTTGGCTGGATCCTTGATATGGTGCATTAATCATCTTTTGACATGTCAACAATCATTACTCGTCTTAATTAAGTTTATAACTTGAGTTCGATACAAATAAATGATGGCAAAGGCTTCCTGCTGAGTTGTGTTCTCCATGTGCTGAACATACATTGGGACACATTTCTTCCGGCTTAGAGGAAGCTGCTTCTCATTGCACATGGGAGATCATTGCAGATCATTGCACATGTGTTGTGATTGTGTTACCTAATCAGAGGAGACAACATGAAACTATTCAAACAGCACGATAACTTATGTAGAGATGACTATTTAAATGTCAACCCTTCAAAAAAATGAAACGCATCTGTATTTGGTTGTTACTGATTGTATATTATCTTATTAATGAGTGCATTTAGTAATGTTACTTAACGTTTTAAAATCGCTTCTTCACATTATTAGAAAAAATGTACTTTATTTATTGCATTTAAATGCAAATCTCGGTATCACTGTATGTTTCTACCCTATCTCACGACCAATTCATACCAAATTCGCAAATGATTAAAAAGTGACTAATTCGTAGAACCAAGCTTACTCGTATCGAATTTGTACGATTTGTCCAAACCCACGTGATGGTTAGGTTTAGGGGTGGGGTAACGGGTTAGGTAATTCGTATGAATTCATACGAATTTGCCAATTCGTAAAATATGTACAATTTAGCAAAATCGTATTAATTCTTACGAGTAAGGTCGTATGAATTGTTATGAATTAGCCACCTCGTAAAATTCGTACGAATTCCCGTAAGATCGGACTGTGTTTTGACTCTGGCACAACTTACCCAAAGCATTTGAAATTACAGCTAAACTACCATTCAAAAGTTTGTATTATATTTTGCATAATGCTGTTCTTTTGAACTTTCAAATGAATCAAAGGATCCTAAAAAAGTATTATAAAATAGTAGCCAGCACAGACTAATTTAAGCATCGATTATAATAATCATAAATGTTTCTTGAATAGCAAATCAGCCAATGAGAATGATTTCTGAAGGGTCATGCGACACTGAAGACTGTTGTAATGATACTCAAAATTCAGCTTTGATCACACTAATTATTTACATTTTAAATATATTATTATAGAAACATTTCTTTAAATTGTAATAATATTTCACATTATTACAGTTTTTACTGCTTTTTTGTAATAATGTAGCCTTGGTGAGCAGAAGAGGCCTATATATATATATATATATATATATATATATATATATATATATATATATATATATATATATATAATATTTTATATAATATCTTTTTCCATTTTTTTTAATAATTCATGGCTTATATTAAAGGTGGAATACCTAAGATTTTCGCATTAAAATATCCCAAAATCACAAGGCCAGTGTTATATATTTAGTTAAGATGATGATAATTCCATATTCCAAATGTTCCAAGCAATGTTTGAATCGTGAGAAAATTGAGATTTGTAACCAAGGAAACGGGGCGTGTGAGCAGGGCTGAGCTGGGAGCTCGCCAGTCAGATCGTGTCATATCGCGCGTTACCTCGGTTTTCCGCTCGTACTACGTGTAGTCCTGGACAAATGCGGAAGTTGTAGTTGTGCGTTAGCGTCTATCAAGCAACAAACGTCAGCTTGTTTCGTGCATTTGTTATGGAATGGTGCACAATTATTCTTTTCAATTATTCTCGGAATGTGAACTGTTGGCTGTAAAGGGGGTCGCACACGGACGAGAAGAGCCGCGCCACGTCTAGGACAAAGTCCAGTATCGCACAACGGATGCGGCACTTTCTCATCAGTATATGGCCAGCAATATTGTTATGTTTAATGACATGAAAGGAAGATAATGTCTGTTCTATGTTATGATTGTACTGTACAATTAAATACAATCGTTGCCGAGTCTGCAGTCTGAAAACTTTACCTCAGAGCATCCGTTAACTGAATGAATTGAGAATCTCACCTGAAAAATCTAATAACATCAGCAATTGTCATTCAAGCAGCTGATTTCTGTAAATGAATGCAAAACTAAATGCATATTGCAGCATAGGGCGAAGTCAGGATCCATTAACAACGATTTGACTTCAAACCCTCTCCACCATAGCTTCGTCCAGTGACTCGTACAGTAACATCTGTGATAACTAATTTACTTTTAAACCTGACTTTTCTTGTGGCTATTTCAGTTTGAGAAACAAGCATGTCATTAAACGCAACATTTATAGAAATCTGAACTTTACCTCATCTATGACAACTAATTTTCGATTCCCGTCTGACTGATTTATCCACGGTGGAGTTGAAAACAACAGTTCCCATCATTCTGCGTTCCTCCACGTCATCATCAAGCAAAGCCGTTGTTGTTGTTGTTTTGCATGTAGCGCCTCTCTAGCGGCAGCTTTAACAACTTGCATTATATAGAAAATCTAACATGGAAAAAATAGTAACTTGTAATTTTGGTGTGCATCCTTGTAACAAATCCTTGCTATCATTGGTTCATATTCAAAGCCATGAGTTTTGGCCAAGTCTGCTGCAGTCTGTTCTCCACACCTATACAGAATTGATATTTTGGTCCCGCAGTTGTTTGATTATACTAATGGAGAGCTTGGTGACTGTAATGGCGGCCTGTCATCTGATTTGTCATAATCCAGTGTTTGTATTAAGCACTGTTGCTAAGTAACCCCTCCCATCAGAAACACTGGAAGCCTTCTATTGTTTGGCTTTAATGGATCAAAAGGCACACATTTCTAAAACAACCACATCTCAGGATTGATTGGCTAATGGTAACGTTGGGAAATGTCAAGACCTTTCATCTCAAACGCTCTCATTACATGGGCAGAATGTTTACGGGCAACATGAGAAGCGTAAAGCACAATGACACACATGGTTGCTAAATATTCACAATTAAATCTAAAATGTTTTTGAAAGAAGAATTTATAAAGCATTGATAGACATTAATAAGCAGTTTTTAAATACAGCTATATTATGAATATTTAACAGCCTTTAAATCTCCTTTATAAACGAATAGTCATGAATAGTCCTCACTTTATATGCCCACGAACATAGTTAACTGACCACTACTAAATGCTTTATAACTACCTAAATTAACACTGAATTACAGCAGAAATACATGTTAATAAAGCATTTATTAACACACTAAGTAACCATCACTATATGTCTGAATAATAAGATGTATGAATGTACATTTAAACAGTTTATTAATAATTTTCTTACACGTTCTAAGTAATCGTTTGAACCACTGAAAACACTTAAATAACTGGTTTATAAAAAATGCAATTCTTCTTTTAGAAATGATAAATTGTTTATTAACAAAGGAGGAAAATATAATTATTAAACTAATTATCTATATGCTTTTAAATCAAGAAGAAAGCATTTATAGTGTATTTATAAACCTCTTATGTCTAATGCTTCATGAATGATGAATTACTGTTTACTCATGCTTAATTATTAGGCATGTAGTTCAAATGAATTTTCAACATCATTACTCCAGTTTTAGTGTCACATGATACTTCAGAAATAGTTTTAATGTGCTGATTTGATTGTTCCCTAAATTAAAGTGTGATCAAACATGTCTCTCACGTATTAAGAAAGTCACAATCTAGAAGTAAATTGGGTTGTAAAAGGGGAATTTCACATTGCTTTAAAGGTGCAATAGGATAAAGAGAATAAAATCCTTAAAAAAAAACAAAGAAATCTCATCCCAATATGTCATCTAACTGACACTTTTGATCATGTCGTCAACATCTGACGCTTTAGGCAACCTTTAACGTCATTTAGATGACGCTATCCTCAGGCGCGTCATCTAACTGACACTTTACCTTTAGCATCAGTTAGATGACTCGGGGAGGTTTGGGTCTGGGGTAGGGTTAGAGATTAGACCACTAGGATGGTGTCATCTAACTGACGCTAAAGGGTGCCTAATGTTGATGCATGGTCAAAAGCATCAGTAAGATGACGCCTTGGGATGAGAATGGGCTGTGAATAACAGCAGATGTTTGAGAGGAAATCACTAAGTTTGCACATGGAACATGTTTCTAACCGGTTTGTGTTTCTCTCTTTCAGATTATGTTGCGAGGATGTCCTTTTTTCTGTTACTCATCTTCAGAAGTGAGTTTTCACTCTTCTGCTCCTCTCTATTTCTCTCTTACACACACACACTCCATCTTTTCATTACGTTACACGTGGGCTCTACTCTATAAACATTTGTCAGCATAATCTGATAAAGCCTATTTTAATAAAATCCTACATTACCAAAAACCACAAATGACCAGCGGGTCTAATATGTGGGCTTTTTTCAGATGAAAACTTCAGATAAAAGATTGATTATAGCCTTTCTGCAATAATCACAGCGTTTGCCAGTAGGATTGCTCAGTCTCATGTGGCCATTCATCTTGTGAAGGGATTCATTGGAAAAAGTCGCATAGCCGGAAAATGCATACAAAAAATGCTGCGACTCATCTCTGCTAGACCACAATTAGTCCTTGTTCTGTGGCAGGGTCTATGAGAGCCCGGCCTTCATTACAAACCACTGCACTCTACATCACCACGCTGTTATTATGCCAGACTCAGAATACATTTGCATTCATCTGCTGCATGTGTAATCTTGAACTCTGAAGCCAGCCACCATCATTGTGCTGAATGTGTTATTTAAACACTCATAAGTCATTATGGTGTCAGATGGAGATGTTGGTTATGCTCTATAAAAAATACCTCATATCGTCTTGTGACAATCTCAAATATTTGTCTCTACGGTCTTTAATGAGAGTGCCACTGAACACAGCCTATCACATTCTCGCTCACTCTGTAATAGGCCTATATATATTTATTTCCCAATTTGACAGTTTAAGGTTAATATAATTATAATTCCTAGTCATCGTTAGTTTCCTTGGTTGTTAATTGATTTAAGCACATGTTCTGTTTTCCGTTGATTACTCTGTATTTAAAGGAGTAGTTCACTTTTAAAAAAACTTTTGCTGATAATTCACTCACCCCATGTCATCCAAGTGTCATGCTTTCTTTCTTCAGTCGAAAAGAAATTAAGGTTTTTGATGAAAACTTTCCAGGATTTTTCTCCATATAATGCACTTCACTGGTAACCAAACGGTTCAAGGTCCAAAAGACCGTTTCAGTGCAAACTGCAAACTGTTCAAAGGGCTTTGAACGATTCCGGACGATGAATAAGGGTCTTATCAAGCAAAACAATCGCTCATTTAATAAATAAGTAACAAAGTTTAAGTTTTATAAGCTCAAATGGTCACCTTGCTCTTTTCCGTGATGCACGTTCGTGACTCTCCTGTTCGAACTCGTTCATCAAAATAAACAAATCTTTTCCTGAGTCAATTAATTCATTTTGTTCATTGAATGAACCAAATGACACGAAAAAAGATTTGTTCATTTTGATAAACAAGTTTGAACAGTTTGCAGTTTGCACTGAAACTGTCATTTAAACCTTAAACCGTTTGGTTACCATTGAAGTCCATTATATGGAGAAAAATCCTGGAACGTTTTCATCAAAAACCGTAATTTCTTTTCGACTGAAGAAGAATGAATAGACATGGATATCTTGCATGACATGGGGATGAGTAATGAACTACTCATTTAAACCCTCATTGTTTATAATACACAAATGCATGCATTTATAATTTCACAATATGTTCTTTGCAGTCTTCTTTTTATCTTTATATTTTTTTAATATGGTGTCTTTGCATTCATACCAACTTTAATTTCTCACTGTTACTTTGAAATTCATATTTTTTAAGCTTTAAATTATAGTCAGTTCATTCATTCAATAGATAGGGGTTCGCTAATGCCCTTTTTCTGCTCTTTTTATACACTATAAATAATATCATAAGATAGCCATCAGCCTTCAAAATAATATTTGAATTGGTGCCAAGGCACATTGTTGAAAATTCCCCAGGGAAATCAATATCCCAAATCTTGAACAGTATCCCAGAAAACTTACTTTAAGGCAACTCTCACAAAATATCTGAGCATGATCAGCATCCAAATGACCACACGTATAGATAGTTCCCTACACAAGATTTCTCCACCCAAACTTTTTCTTTCTTTAAAGAAGTAGATGATTTATGTTACTTACTCACCAAAGCAAAAATGTGTGTCTTTTTCTGTCTGTAAAGGTTATGCTGCTGAGAATGTGACAGAAACAACAGCAACACCACCGGAAAGCCATGCACCTCCGTCCAACACCACTGGACCCATGGGTCATGGTAGGATTTTAATTGTATTACCCTGCATAGCAATCCCAGGATTCCCTATTATGTCTTATAGAATTGGTATCTGTTTTTTTAATGCTATGTTTGCTGTTTTGAATCTGAAAGTGTTTGCAATAGAGCTAAACAGATCTACAGATCAAGTACACAATGTGTAACGACATTCCCTGGTCTCCATTACCTTGATAACATACATAAAGTTTGATCTGTCTCAGAAAGAATTGATTTCTGATGGGATAATGAACCAGGGCGGTTTGTTTCGATTTATATAACCGTCTCAAATCTCAAATGCAATTCAATCACAAAAGTGTTCTCCTCGTTCCTCCAGTTAACCTGAATGCGACAGGGGTGACAATGAGTCCACAGCAGATAAACCTCACCGTACCTGTGGCGAACACAAACATCTCAACTGTGACCTCCGCCGTGACCCCCAACAAGACGTCTGCCGCACAGCGTAAGCTTTGACTGAAGTGCATGTACAGCTTCGATAAAACCACTCAAACAGAAGCTTTCAGTGAGGGATTGCGGGATTCGGGGAGGGTAACCGAGCCTGAGGATTGCATGAATAGCTGAGAGGCTTCCTCTTTACTCATGCAATTCATATCAAGGGCACACATAACTTAGAAACTAATTAGCAGGTAATTAGAAAAATGTTTAACGCACTTTCCATGCTGAGAGGCTTAAAGATAATGCGGCATTTTCGCGGATTGCGGAGCACTGTCGTGGAGAGCTGATATGCTTTATGAAGAATCAACCAACCATATATCCTGGGAGAGTGGTGCCATTGAAATATGCAAGAATTGAATTTGAACGACAGGGACGGAACAGAGAACGAGTTCTGCTGGAATTTAATTAGAAGCAATTACGGACAAATGCATAGGATTGAGATAAGGGGAAGCGTCTGCTTTTCACTCCGAAAGTCTTTGCTGTCAACTTACATTTATGGACAAAAACAGGATTCAAAAGCTCACTCCTATTCAGAATTTTGTGAGTTTGAGGAAAGAGTGTTCATGCTCAGATTAGGTTTCTCTCCTTGTCTTTCTCCCTGACCTCCTCTCCCTCTCATTTTCTCATAGCGACCGCCGTCAAAACCACCACGACCAAAGTAACAGAGTGGGGTAAACTTTCTCATCTTCCTCAACTTTTGCTTATAATGACTCTTCACTCATGATAAATTGATATATTGGAGGTGGCAGTTTCCCCTTGTGGCAGTTATATATATATATATATATATATATATACACTCACCTAAAAGATTATTAGGAACACCTACAGGCTAGAACAGCAGAAGACCCCACCGGGTACCACTCATCTCTAACTACAAATAGGAAAAAGATGCTACAATTTGCAAGAGCTCATCAAAATTGGACAGTTGAAGACTGGAAAAATGTTGCCTGGTCTGATGAGTCTTGATTTCTGTTGAGACATTCAGATGGTAGAGTCAGAATTTGGCGTGAAACAGAATGAGAACATGGATCCATCATGCCTTGTTACCACTGTGCAGGCTGGTGGTGGTGGTGTAATGGTGTGGGGATGTTATCTTGGCACACTTTAGGCCCCTTAGTGCCAATTGGGCATCATTAAAATGCTACGGCCTACCTGAGCATCATTTCTGACCATGTCCATCCCTTTATGGCCACCATGTACCCATCCTCTGATGGCTACTTCCAGCAGGATAATGCACCATGTCACAAAGCTCGAATCATTTCAAATTGGTTTCTTGAACATGAGTTCACTGTACTAAAATGGCCCCACAGTCACCAGATCTCAACCCAATAGGGTGTCTTTGGGATGTGGTGGAACGGGAGCTTCGTGCCTGGATGTGCATCCCACAAATCTCCATCAACTGCAAGATTCTATCCTATCAATATGGGCCAACATTTCTAAAGAATGCTTTCAGCACCTTGTTGAATCAATGCCACTTAGAATTAAGGCAGTTCTGAAGGTGAAAGGGGGTCAAACACAGTATTAGTGTGGTGTTCCTTATAATCCTTTAGGTGAGTATATATACTCTTCCTGGCAGTGGTAATTGGAGTTCTCAACGGGTTCTGGTTCGGCCCAACAAACCCGACGGGACCCACGGGTTCGGGTTGGAAAATATAAGCAAATGACTCGGGTTCGGGTCGGACCTCGGGCTTAATCTTTTCCACTCATTAAAAAAACAAACAAATTATTATAATCATCACTGCTGTTCACCGTAAAGAAAGTCTGGCTGCTGCGTGCAAAGTGCATCGCGGGTGGCTGGCCGAGAGGAGAACACGCTTCAGTCCATCCACTGTGGACGCACAGATCTTCCTCCATGATGCCTATTATATTATATGCCTATAAGCATAAGATTATGTTTGTAGGCTAGGCCTGTTTTGTTTCAAAACTCATAGCCCACCTGCTGGTTGGCAAAAACGCGGTCGGAAGACTAGGAAAAGGAAAAGAGAATCTGACCGCATGAGAAACCTGACAAGAGTCCCACTCGGTCGGGCTTCATCATTGGCGTGGCTAAAGCAGCACTGGATACAACGGTGATGCTGACCAGGCGATCGTGTTGATGGACTAAGTCAATCTTTCTAAGTTTGTGCATTTTATTTTGTGATTTCACCGGAATGAATAGGCGCCGCAACGGCAATAGACTGTAGAGCGTGTCCGAGTCGGGCCGCGGGCCGGGTTCGGGCAGATCATTCATGTTGATGTGTCGGTTTACATTCGGGTTCGGGCTTTAAAAGCCACGGATAATTTTCAGGCCCGTTGAGAACTCTAGTGGTAATTGATTTAAACAAAAACAGTTAGTTAGAAATTGCATGATAGTGAATAATGACATACTTTTCATTACATATTTTTTGGGTTAGACATCCCTTTAAATTCCATCATGGCTATAGCATATTTTAAAATATGAATAACCCATATCAGTCTCTCTCCACTGCTTTTTACCCATCAAGTCATTAAGTAATTTGCATAATCAGCATCCCATTGGCTCAACCCTGACTGAATCATATACATTTGTGTTGGAGGTAATTTAAGGTGGACGGGTAAAAGGAAAAGTCCTCTAATTATGTCTATCCCATTAGAAGCAGCAGGTCATGGATCCATCACAGTGAACACGAATATGCCAACACACACCCACACATATTCTAGTAGCTTATTTTGCATATCATAAAAATGAGTCCATTTACATTTTATAGGCACATAGACTGTCTTCAGGTCTTGTTTATTAGGGGAAAACTTACATTTGTACATTTTCCTCAACAGATAAGAGATGGGATGAGCCCTTTAATTACAGTAAGTATCTATTTAATCATTTAGTGCTTACTAATGCAGACATCACAATTACCACTGGAACAAACCCCTCACTTGAAGTATTAAAAGTTTGCCTGTAAATCACCCCACACCGTTTGTGCTAGACGTGGATGATACTTTATAAATCATGTTTTTTGGGAAGAGTTGTGTTAGAACATTTTGTAAGTGATTTGACGTTTTGATTCACACGTGATGATAAACCACCACAGTAATCTGATCACAGTGTTGTTTTAGTATTATTTACAGTATATGTTTAAAATAGCGTTTAGTACTAGTTTGAAGATAGCTTTTTTCATGTTAATGTTAGTTTGATTTTTTTCATTTCTAGCAATCTCATGCTTTTGTTTTTTGTTTTTTTAAGTTCCTTGTGTAGGTTTAAATTAATGCTATCAGTTTTATCAGTCTTATAGTTTTTATACAATTCCTTTTAATAATTTAAGTGCTTCTACTTAAACTTCAATTTCAGTTTATTGCCAATGCATCATTTCAAATTTACATTAAGTTTATCAACTAATATTTACATTTTATTTTATTATAGCTTTATTTTGTTTAAAGGTGCCATGTGTAAGAATTGAGGTTAAAATATATTTTCAACAGTGTTCGTGTTCTTTTACCATTAGCTAGTAGAGATGATCGGTTCACGTGCGCTAGGGATCTGTCGTGTGACATTTACAAGCGCCAAAACGGTATTGTTTCAATTGCGTATAACATTGACAGAATCTGAGAGCTGAGATTTTTTATATATTTCATAACTAACCTGCTCTGTCTAGTCTGTCGTTCTCCGGTGTCCTTTTCTGTGCGTGACAAAATTGATGTGTGGTGTGAGAGCGTGTGAAAAGTGTAAATTGGGTGTCTCACGTGATTTGTGAGAGTTGGCAGCTCTGAATGGCGCTAGCTTGGTCAACATCAGCGAATGCTGTCTGTCAAATTAATTCGAAATAACAATAAAAACGTTAAATAAACAAAATAATAGCCCGGGCTTTTATTTCTCATATCGTCTAAATGCACCGGCTTGTATTTGAGACAGGCGTCTATGAGTTGGCCTTTATAATTTAGTGTTGAGATGTTGTTCATTGAGTCTCTAATCTCTAAAAATCTCTAAATGCTCCACGTGAAACTGCGGTCTTCGAACCTTTTACTATCGTGTCAATTGATTTGATTAATATGCGCGAGGGAGTTGTTTGAAGACGTGAGTGACGCGACCGCGGCACAACTCAATTTCTGAGGTATACTGAAACTTGCATACCATCTGGTATGGAATACTGAGTATGATTTGATTTTTTTTTTTTTTTTTGACATATGGCACCTTTAACAGAAATGTCTTAGTTTTACTGCGTTTTCGAATTCCCATACTGTAGGTAGCTACTACATTTGATTTGAACCTTACTTTGTGGCTGTTAAAGTATGTTCTAGTATGATAGTTGGTAGTATGAAATGAATGATATTCGGACGTATTATGTCCATCATGTTGTCACTGTGGAGTTTAAGCAACAGAACATTGCATGGCGTTCTATTGTGCAGGCATGACACTTCGCAACGTTCTACTGTAACCATCAACTACGGGAGAACAGCTGATTTTCCGTAGTCATTACTACTTGACAACTAAAGAAAGTTAATGTTACGTTTTATGGTATGTAGCATTGTAAATTGTTTCTGATATCGTTAAATCTGGTATCCTTCAATTGCTTTTTAAAATCACTTTTTCTCTATTTTGTCAAATGAAATTATCCCCTACACCGTCCTCTTTATGCCTGGTTCAGATTACACGTTGCGATAGTCACTGTGTCAGATTACGCGATTTTGAATACTAAAATCTTGTCGTGTCGTGGACAATTCACAATGTCAGACTACACGTTGCTTCCTGACCAGTCATCGCATGCATTCTTTAACGACGCGTGATGTCATCGAGAAAGCGAAACTCAGCGAGTGACTTCCAGAAACAAACAATGGATGAAGCGGTGAGTGTTGTATTGGCTGTCCTGTGTTCAGAAAAAAATTTTAAAAAAGAAGAAAGAAAATCCAACAATGGACACGTTCCTGGATTGCTCGGCATTGCCTTTTCAGCGTAAGAAATACACGTTGTGGCGTGTGGACTGGTTGAATTGCGTATGTCTCACGGCCATTGCGTGAGACTTAACCCTGCTCGAAGAGGACAGTATGGGCTGTCAATCCTCCAAAGAGAACTTGACGTAAACTATTGTTTTCTTATATATTTTTACTTTTAGTTTTACCGTTAGCACCATAGTCTCTCTTTCGTTTCGCCATTTTTGAAAGTTGTGTACAGAAAAGATGTGCTCCTATTGGTCAGCCTCATACATGTGACGGAACCATCGTGAACGACCATTAAAAAAATTAAACATGCTAGTCTTTGTGTCGTGATGTTGTGAAGCATCGCAGACGCGACATAGGTTGTCTCCCACTATGACGCACTATACGAGATGATACGATCGAATCTTGCGTCCCGATGCCCGTTGTCGTTTACGAATCCCCACGACACCCTACGTCAAACGGATCGTGCCAAAATCGGGCTAAAAACGTGTAATCTGAACCAGGCATTACTGTTGCTTAGTGAATTTTGACTTCATTAGCTACTTCAGTTAACCGCTTTCTTCCGGCTGGCGTTGCAGGTCCATCAGCAGTCCCCCTGCAGTCAATCCTTTTATCCCTTAAAGGGATACTCCACTTTTTTTGGAAATAGGCTCATTTTACAACTGCCCCAGAGTCAATCAGTTGGGTTTTACCGTTTCGAATCCATTCAGCCAATTTTCTGATATTTAGAAGAATATCAGTAACCAGACAGTTTCTGGTCTCATTGACTTCCATAGTATTTATTTTTTTCCTACTATGGAAGTCAATGAGACCAGAAACTGTCTGGTTACTAATCTTCTTCTAAATATCAGAAAATCGGCTGAAATGGATTTGAAACGGTAAAACCCAACTGTTTAACTCTGGGGCAGTTGTAAATGAGCCTATTTCAAAAAAAGTGGAGTATCCCTTTAAAACTCATCTTTGTTCACCAAAATGACAAGTAAGCGAATACTCATGCCTTAAAATAGCTGTAAGACCATTGCATCATTTAGTATATGTTGTTATTTGAATATGCAAATTAAGCCCTACCGCCACTCACTCACACTAGCTTAAGAGATCCACTTTTTGATGACCACATGTTGACCTTTTTGGTTACAATATAGTTTGTGACATCAGAAACACCAGCGTTTTTGAGACTGTCTTTTGCACTTTTAAGGAGAAAATACTCAGCAATGGTGTTGATTTATGAATTTGCGCATGGTTTGTCTTAAAGCATAATAAAAACACCACATAGACATATAACCAATGTTAAACGCTTGATTTTCACCACAGGGGGACTTTAAAGTAGGCTACCTACTGTCATGATGTGTCCTACGGGATGGCTTCAGTTGCGTTGCTTCACTTTCATTCACAAATCCTCTCCTGTAGCCTCATGGGATAGTAAAATGTCCATCGATTGAATCTTGCCAGAAGTAGCACAGGTAATCCGGGGATTTTTTTTCCTGCTGTTTTTTTTAATACTATGAATTTGGACATACTACTCAGCTTGCACATTATTTTTCGCCTACTAAGGAAGTAGGGATTTTTTGGACGCAGCGTTTTAGTTAACAAACCCTGTCTTGTCTACCAACTAATCACGAAATGTGGCAGTTTCATTTTTAATATCACAACTGTGCTGTTCAGGTGTTAATTGTCTTCTGGCTTTTCTGGTACAGTGGCGTGAGAGCCGCTGACAGTGCGTCCGCACACAAAGACCAGAGGAACTCCATCTACCTGTCAGTGGAAAGCATTGTGTTTATAAGAAGCACAGACTTGCCGAGCATGAGCGCTATTACTGTCTCAAGTGCTGTAGTTGAAAGCTTATGACCTGGCGACAGTTGCTGTTTCAATCACTTCCTATTGTTAGGGCAGCTACAGGGCATCTGATGTTCAAGAAATATCCTCATTAGCCGTGACCCGTAGATGCCTCTGTTCTGCATTCATTCCCCAGGAACTGAGATTTAGAAGTGCCTGAATGTTCCAGTCACCAGTTAAGGGTGTTTTATGCTGGTTGATGTTCACTGTTACTTCAAAGCGTGTGTGTGTGAGTGTGAGATTTTGCTTTCTGGAAACCAAATGCTCCCACATAGTGAATAGTAAGGATGTTAAAACCAGAAATCAGCTACCAGACAACAGTCCCTTGGGGAAAGAGCTTATTAAACATACTTAATAATGACATAATAAAGATGCAAATTCCCATGATTTTTTGCATATATATATATATATATATATATATATATATATATATATATATATATATATATATATACACATATATATATATATATACACATATACACATATACATATATATATACACATATACACATATACATATATATATACACATATATATATATATATATATGAGGAGAGAGCTCATAAAATGTTTTATTATTTCTGAATGCGATAAAGTTAAAGATGTTTATAACCCTGACTTTTGCTGATTCTCCTGCTGAACGAGACACTTGATGATTTCAAGTCTCCCACGACATCCTCACAAACATGAATGAATTAAAATGATTGTGACTTTATGTGTTTTCTGACTGTTAGACCAGATTTGTGTGTGTGCTTTGCATTTAGATTTTTGCATAACATTACTTTTTTTTTTTTAGATTACAAATCTCTGCGTCAAGGAGGGTTGATTATTGCTGCAGTTCTTTTCGTGATGGGAATCTTGGTGCTTGGTTGTAAGTTAACCCAACTTCAAGTTTCAGACATGATTGCGTTGAACAGTCACGTTTCAATTTCTCAAACACCTTTCCTCACTTTTTTTCCATTGTTCCTTCGACTGAAAGGTGGCAAAGTTAAACGAATCCCACGGTGTCGAATTGGCAAAGGAAGGTGAGCAAAATCTCTCAAGCTAATGGTATACTAACAACACATATTATGGGATGCAGTCCATGCTTGTTAGCTCTCCTGTAAAACTGATTACAAAGGTACTAGTTAATTTAGGTTACAAATGCACATGCATATATTTGCGTATTGTGCAACAATATTAAAAGTAGTATGCTATTCTATATAGTCACTGTCTGCTACTTGAACGCATTCAGTGATTGGGCATCTAATAACATTTGACCTCTTTTGTAACTTCATGATGTATCTTTATAATCATTACAGACTTCATTGTGTTTAGACGCCATTGGGGATTTTATATGGATTGTTCCAAATCTTGATGATTTTAATCTTGCCACATATGATGAAAGCAAACAACAGTTTAACTTCAATGTGCTTATTACACACCCTTCTATCCCACTTTAAAATGAAAATTTAAAAATGAAAATACACAGCAATTGCATAGGCAGAATGTCAAGTGAATTGACTTGTGCTAGAGAGACAACAAAACAGTATATAATTTTAGTAATGTAAGAGAAGAGTAATGACATGCTTCTCTTTGAAAAGAGCCTTCAAATGGTCTCGACTATTAAGGTAAAAGGGTATAATTTTCTTTCTTTGCAAAATAGTTTTGAAACGGTAACGCTTTACTTGGAAAGAAATGTGATGTGAAAACCTGCTTTAACAGCCGATTTATGCTTTATTTAATTAAATATTTTAATGTCCTAAGGGCTATAATGTTAAATTAAAAGACTTTGGAGGGAAGGTTACATTTTGCAAGCAAGAAGTTATTGTGCACACACTTTTAAAGTTACCATGAAATCTTAAATGAAAACAGCTTCCTCTCCCTCTTCCAACAATCTCTTCTCTGATGATGTGTTAACTGGCATGAGGGCAGGGCAACCTGTCACTCACATGAGATCGGCCAATAGGAAATCATATCAATCCAATCAATTCCCGATGGACAAAATCAAGTTCTGCCCAATATATTTTTTTTCTTCTTCGAAAGGCGTTCCACTTAGCCTCGATGCCAGCCCGAACTCCGCTCACAACATTTTGGACGGGAAGTTCGGTCCGGACTCGAATCCATTGAGGAGTAATTATGATCTGGCAAATAACGTTCGGGCCAATCAAATTGCCAGGCGGGCTTTATACGATGATGGACAGGTGATCTTCAGGGACGTAATCATCACGTTATCAAAGAGCGGCGTGCTTGACTGGTTTCTCTCAGAGATGAATGCAGCTGGAGAATCGAGATGTATAGATTCCACTATCGCGTCTGTTATAAAATGAATCGACAGCACATTAATTTTAATAGACAACAGAAAACTGCAATCAAGGCATTTGTCGATTGGAAATATATCTTTGCCGTCCTTCAAGTGTAACTTATCAGCTGGCTCTGACGGTTTGCAAAGAAGATGGGAAGTGATGAAAAGCCTGTGGTCGTTGTGGTTTCTCCTTTGGTCGCACTCATGAAGGACTAAGTAAAAGAAGCATCACTCGTTATTTAACTTCTAAAATAAGTAAGTTCTGTTGACAACTGTGAAATGCAAAGTATTTGACTTACTGCATTGCTCTGATTGGTTGTAGTTCTACCGACTAACCAATTGAGTGCAGAGTTTTGTTTTTCTCCTGGTTCGGTTAAGACACGCCTCATAATCAAAGCCCTATGAATCGAGTTTCAGACTCATATTCTCAATAGAATACGAGTATGACGAAAGTCAGGCTACGTTCCGCTTGCATGTACTTCACAGAAGAAATCCGTAAAAAAAAATCATTTCAATAAAAGCGACTTCCAGGTGATTTATTAAGAGCAATCCCACAGGCAGTTATTAGTGCCAAAATCCAACACTATCTCACGACTGAGTGATTAAAAAGTGGGTAATTCATACTAATTCAAACGACCTCACTCATACGAGAATTCGTACAATTTGTCTAAACCCACGTGATGTTAGGTTTAGGGGTGGGGTCAGGGGTAGGTCATTTGTACAAATTCATACGAATTGGCCAATTTGTAAAATATGTACGATTTGCAAAAATTTTACTAATTTTTTATGAGTGAGGTCGTACGAATTGTTACGAATTAGCCACCTCGTAAAATTCTTACGCATTCCCGTGAGATGGAGATTGAAAAATCTGATCACAAATGAGATTTGTTACGGGTAAAAATACGTCATTCTAATTTGACGAATCAGGTTTTTTTCTACATAGCTATTGTTTCCTAGCCTAGAAGTCTCAGACGCACCATAGCGACAGCAAAATTTATTTTGCAGCAAAGTGTTGTCTAGCAACTCTCCATTGGCTTACGAAGTGGAAAAACCAAACTCTGGTCTGGCCAATCACATCGTGTATAGAGTTGGTGGGCGGGCTTAACACAATGACGACAGAGTTGTGACGGTTCTGCGCCGTGATTTCCATAGGCGACTTCCCTGTTACTTAAAAACAAACAAGATGCAGCTGGCGAACAGCGGTCTTTCGATTCGGCTTTGGCCGCGACTCGGGTGACTTGAATGCCACTTAAGTCATTCTTAAAAATGTTAGAAGATGTGTTCAGAGTTTTGACGACCGGATACGGCAAAAGTTTAATATATCAACTTGCTCTGCTGGAGAGAAAACCATGGGGAAAACGCATGGGACTCACTCAGCCACAGCCATTCATTGATCTGGTTGGTTAGCGCTATCCTATGGCATGCAGAGGGATATTGAAAGACAACCTTTTATCCCGCCCCCGGATTGAGGTATGCCAATTGTGAGTTCCCAGACCTAACATCTTGATAGGTCTGGCTTGCCAGGCTAGTTGTTTCCTACATAGATAAAAGATGCCTTAGAATAATCAAAATGACTTCTAAGTGAGCTGATTTAATTTAAACTGACTTATTGGCTTTGAAAAACGTTGTTTTCCCTCTTTTTAACCTTTTTTTTTTTTGTCTTTTTTGTCTTTTTTTGTCTTGATGTCTAGTTCATACGTGGTGACCAGAAGTTAACACTCTTCCCGGCATTGATCAGCCGGCTTGCCATTAAACAGAAGAACAGCAGGAGAACACAAAGGAGCCAGTCAGGCCTGTTTTGACAGCAGTTACAGACTTACATTTCCCCCCTTGTGAGAACATCATAAATACAAGATGGAGAGGTTGTGTGTGTGTGAACGTGTTCATTATTTCCAACTGATCTCCGGGTTTGTCACACTGAAGCGCCGGGGAATAAGATGTGTGCTTTCGTGCAGCACTGAAACGCCAACGGTAACACACCGGCTGAGACTCCGGCAGATCCCAACGTAATCACGCTTCTCAGACACAAAATCCCTTCATCCCTTTGCTCTCCTGCACCAAACTGCTCTGTTTAAGCGTCAAACTTTGTACAACACAGGCCTGCACTTGTGTTTTATTATTATTATTTCAATCCGTGCATCCTCAGGTGTGTCAATCATATGGAATTGGAGGCGTTGTGTATAGCTCACAAGCGCCCTCAAGAGGCTTCCAGACACATTTATCATGAGTTCTCCCAAGAGGAGAGAATAAAAACCATTTGACTCTGATTCATGTATCCCAATTCAACATCTTGTCCTTGTGAAAAAATACAGTGAAATAAGGGATAAGTTTCATATTTACTTATCTCGCATGTGCTCAGTTGGACTGTTCGCAGTGGAAAATGAGTAGTATACGATGATGTCAGGGAAAATGAAACTATCAAAACCATCTCTCTGTGATATTTACCACTGGCGTATCAGAAAACAGAGCAAGGTGTTTATGTAAATGTTCAATAGTTGAACATGCAAATTGTAAAAGGAAGTTTTTTTCTTCCATATTGCATAAAACAACACAGTCTCATCCCAATTCATCATATAACTGACGTTTTGGGACGTCTTTTGACCATTCGTCAATATACGACTATTTAGGGCCCCTTTAAACGTCGGTAGTCCGGGTCGTCATACAACTGACGCTTTACCTTTAACGTCAGTTAGGTGACGAGTTGGGTTTAGGGTTAGGTTTAGGTATGGGGTAGAGTTAACGTCATCTATAACGTCATCTACCGACCATAACGTCATCTACCGACGTTTAAGGGGGCCCTAAATAGTCGTATATTGACGAATGGTCAAAAGACGTCCCGAAAACGTCAGTTATATGACGAATTGGATGAGTCTGCGCTGCATAAAATGAGATATGCCGCAAATATTTATATTTTATATATATATATATATATATATATATATATATATATATATATATATATATATATATATTCCTGACTATATAGTTATAAATAGAATATATTCAGATTTATAACTATATATTCAGAGGTATAACAATATCCTGGATTTACATACAGACATACATACACATAATTTATATATATATATATATATATATATATATATATATATGTGTGTGTGTGTGTGTGTGTGTGTGTGTGTGTGTGTGTATATATAGTATATATATATATATGTGTGTATATATATATATATATATATATATATATGTATTGTGTGTCTGTGTGTCAATGTATGTATATATATGTGTGTGTGTGTGTGTGTGTGTGTGTGTGTGTGTATATATATATATATATATATATATATATATATATATATCAGATTTACATGTCTGTCTGTCTGTCTGTCTGTCTGTCTGTCTGTCTGTCTGTCGTCTGTCTGTCTGTCTGTCTGTCTGTCTCTATCTATCTATCTATCTATCTATTCAGATTTACATTTATATATTCAGAGTTATAATTATACAGTATATTCAGAGTTATAACATTATGTTCAGAATTACATTTATATATTCAGAGTTATAACATTATATTCAGAATTGAATTATATATTCAGAGCTGCAACTATATATTAAGTATTTGCATTTATATATTCAGATTTGTATCTATATTCAGATTTATATAATTATTTCATGTTTGCCATCCTCCTAAATCAAATACATAATAGAACAGTTGAGAACAATAATATTTATTTAAAATAAAAGTCTCATACAACAATAGATGAAAGGTTTTACTTATAAAATATATACAGCAGTGGGCATTAGCATTTAAACTTCAGTAAATCACACAAATAACCATGAATAACAGTAATGGTTAGCAGTGGTCACTTGGAGTGTTGTATACTAGGACATTATCCAACTGCTGGTCAAATGTCCTTCCGAAAGTCATACATATACGTTTTTGCTGACAGAATACCTTACATAACATGAAAGAAAATAAGCGCTGATGTCAGAAACGGCCTCCATTGACAGGAAATACAAAACAATCTCTTATGATTTTCCCTTCAAAGGCTGTCGAGAGCCACTTTTAAAAGGAAAATCTGCATCTGCACTTTCCACTCCATTCTTACATCAACTTAGAGAAACTAGTAACAGAATGTGAATCTATGTGAGCTGAAGGTTATCTCGCATTGCTGATTCATTTGTGGAGTTACTTGGGGAATGGGGAATATCAAACACACATTTTATTTATTTATTCCCATGCAATAAAGCAACCTGCTCAAGAGAAAGTCGTTGGAGTTAATGAAGCCCAACAGTTTTAATATATACATCTATAAAAAAAAGGATTTCAAATCGATTCAAAACAGCTGAAATGCTAGATTTATTTATTTAGTCTGTTTTCCCAATTCCAGTTATCTGAAATGCTATTGTCAGTAAGGACACATTTTAAGCGAATGGTTTACCAGAATAGCTATATTGCAAATCTTGATTAATATTACAGACTAATACCTTTATACACGCCTACACGCATCAAAGTAGCAAGCGCAAGCTGTCTGATGCACGCAAGATTGGTTTTCATTTAGATTTAAATAGAAAACCAGCAAGCACAAGAAAAAAGCTGGTAATCAAAGAGAAATTAGAGCTAGAAAAGAAATGGAAACGCTTTTAGAGATGTGGGTTAGCAGCCCTCCTCTGTCACACACAGATGCCAGGTGGGCTGACATAATTCATAAAAGTGAAAGTTTAGTCATTTTTTAATAACCATCATGTAATTCCAAAACTGTTTGACTTATGTTCTTATGTTGAACACACACACACGAAATAATTCTTTTATGCCGAGACCCAGACAGCAACATATAGTGTTGGCCCACATCTGGAACACATGGCAATCCACACGCACCAGATGTGGGCTGGACTGTTGGTGTCTGGGTATAGTAAAAGTCAATGGGGTCAGTGTTGTTTGGACCCCAAATGTTCTTCCAAATAACTTTTGTGTTCAACAGAAGAAAGAAAGGAAGTCATCCATACATTTTTGGGTGAACTAAGCATTTAACAAGACGTTTGAAAGAAGTGTTTGCTAGCATGCCGTCTGTGTAAATTCAGAATAAAGAGCCGAGATACTCTTCAGACTCAAAAAAGGGCAGATTAAAAGGGCTTTTATTGATTTCTGTTTCAACCTAAAAAATGGAAGGAGTAAAGAAAAGAATAGTGAGAGACAGAAAGAGGAAGATAAAAGTAAAAATCTCACTATAGTGTCTTAGTTTAAATCGATGATGCTTTAGACATGGTAGGATTCAAAATCAAATTTAAACTTGAAAATATACTTCAGCACTTTTGCTGGTGCCCTAATTTATGCTGATATGCTGATAATCTACACTCGTAGAAGAAAATGGTTCTATTTAGAACCAGAAATAATTCCATCCCCCGCTTCATATATGGAACTCCAAAATGGCTCCATATAGAACCATTTAAAATATAGAACCATGTTTTGTTTTGTTTTTTGTAAAAGGTTCTATTGGCCAAGTATGAAACCCCAGGGTTCTATATAGAACCCAGAGGAACCCTTTTTTTAAGAGTGTATAGAACCTTTTAGGGGTTCCAAATATGCAGAGCTGATAGAACCTTTTAAGGTTCTATATAGAACCCTTTCTTCTAAGAGACAAGGAACATGCTAAACATTTCACTAGTAGACTTTTGGATGCCCATTGTACGAGGGCTGTGTATCTTTCAAATCTTTATTCGCCCACCCATCGGATTGCCTCCATCCCCATTAAAGCTAACAGGATGAAACTTTAATCTGCTACCCAGCATCCCAGAGCTATTTACAATCTGCAGTGCTTTAGAAGAGTTGTCCGCCATGAAAGAAAAGGGAAAAGAAAACAACATCATTTACAGAAGTTGATTAATTCACCGTGTTCGCATTTCTCTCTCGCTTCTTTCTCTATTTTGTCAAATAATCAGAGCGATGGAGACCAGTTTTATTACTTTAGGGCACAGGGGACCGCTAACATCAGAGTACTGGAAAGAAAAACGGGAGAATGTTTGCTTAAAGCTGCAGCTTGCCTACCATTGGCTAGTCGAACAGACAGTCCCGCCCCCAAACTCACGTCATTGGTTTAGCCAATGTTGTTGTGTCAGGGTGTTCAAATAAACAGATACTGTGTGTGGAAAACAGCTATGAATAGGTTCGTTGTTAGAAGAAAGTATTTAAAGATGGAAAAATATTACACACGACACCTTTAATAAAAGTTCTGAACTTGGTTTAAATATAAAAATATTGCAGGTGAAGAGTGAAAATGTCCATTGAGCTGTATTCCACAGTCCAGGGACTTTCTCTGCGAGTGCAACATATGGCGTATGTGCAGGAATGCTACACGTTGTGCATTTAAAACCGATTCATAGAAAATTAATGATTGCAACACACTCTGGTCTATGGACGTTATAGAATCCGCTATAGATATAGATACGCTGGGATGAGAAATCACACGCTTGCGGCACGTCCCTGAAAGGATCCAGTGGAGAGAGGAAATGAAAAGGCCCTGACGGTTAGACAGCAGCTTTCTGTCCTTGCTCTACTGGCACAGAGTAGACCCTAGAGAAACACACAGAGATGAGAACAGTCAGTTCACTATGGAGACATTGATTCAATCTAAGACTTGCTCCAGCACTTTCCCCCGAAACAGTTTTTTTTCTATATTAAAACACATAATGAAATTGATGAGAAACATGGCACACACTGGATAAAAGCTTAATAAAAGAGGCGTTTATTTTGTAATGGGGCATATCATGAGATTAATCAAATATTATTTACTTTTTATAGGCAAGTGTGATACTTTCGCTGACTGTAAATAGTACAAAATAAGTTCAAGTTTTGGTAATTTGGCCTTTCAGTGCAGAAGGTTTCATTAGAAAAAAAAATATCAATTTGTGTTTTAATTCTAATGGGTAAATGATGACAGAATATTCCATCCCTTACACAAAAATAAGTACAAGGTTATTTAGTATAGTTCAAGTATATTTTTAAAGGACAAGTTCAGTATTTTACTGTTTTAAGGGAGAACTCTTGCGAACAATGAACCTTTGGTCTAATAAAACATCGGTACCTAACATTGGAAACATCGGATTTGTTTTCATGATAATCAAATGTAAAGAGTTTTATCTCTAAAAACTGTTTAGCATATAATGCTAGCACTGGGGGCATTGACTAAGTAAAAAGAAATCGCTAGTTTATACCACTAACAAGGCTCAAAATAGCCCCACACTAACACAGTAACATAATGAGTGTCTATACATGCAAAATGAAGCATTGAGAACTTTGTAAGTGTACAGACCGTTTAATAAGAAGATACGTTATAAAGACAGTTCACTTCATGTATACAGACTGGAGCCATCTTAGAATACAGTCTCGATAAGTCGAACCACGAACGTCGTGCTGAGTGAGCTGAACTGTATGAAGTTCAGCAAACTTCTGTACTGTATGAACGGCGTTTTGGGATCGACTTATCGAGACTATTTTCTAAGATGGCTCCTGTCTCTATACACGAAGTGAACTGTTAGTGTGGGGCTATTTTGAGCCGTGTCAGTGGTATAAACTAGCGATTTCTTTTTACTTAGTCAATGTCCCCATTACTAGCATTATACGCTAAACAGTTTTTAGAGATAAAACTCTTTACATTCGATTCTCATGAAAACAAATCTCAGAGAACGATTGACTAGGTACCGATGTTTTATTAGACCAAAGGTTCATTGTTCGCTGGAGTTCTCCTTTAAGATCGTTTCTGATGAAATGGTTAAAGCTAGGGTATACGATTTCAAAGGTTGTTTATTATTAATATTCTTGTTTATATGCTGGTTATGGTTATATAGTACAATCTTAACAATATGAATAAAAAAAGAATGAAAAAAAATCCATTTAATCTATTGGCTGTACAGCCGCAGGAGAAGTTGACCAATGTAAGCTGTCCGAGCCGGACAGCTTACATTGGTCACTGTTTAGATGTGCGCTCAACTCCTCTTGTCTTTTAAAGATCGTGTACCCAAAAGCACCAGTTTTTCTTTTGATATTTTTAAAGCAGCAGCAGGTCATCCATTTTCGCTACTTTGAAATCGCAGCGCAGGCTTAGAATAAAAAGACCGTTATCGGACGTTGATGTGGTCGCATATATAGTTATGTTTAGCATTATCTTTATAGTTATCGTGCTTGGTGTGAACAGGCCTTAAGATTGTTTTTTAGACAAATGCTGCTGTCCCAAGAATTTTTCAGTTTCCGTGGTTTCTATTTCATCAGAAATGATCTTAAAACAGAAGGCGCCTCCTAGTGGTCTAACCCTAAACCTACCCCAGACCTAAACCTACCCATAACTGAAGCGTGTTATATTAACGCTAAAGGGTGCATTGGATGTATACGCATTGTCAAAGGATGAGAATGCGTTCGATATAGTCTGTTTTGTGTGGTAAAAACAATCATAATGCAGTTGTGTTTCTGGCATTTTGAAGCCATATTCAAACATCAAAATATGGTCTTTTTGAACTGGGAGTTGAAATTTTATCTCAAAATATTTTAAAAAAGTAATCTCTGTTGATGTGGCCCATTTAAACATGGTTCAGACACACCAAGCTAAACATCTCCAAGACCTATTCAGTGTGTTAAGAAAGCATTGCAGTAGCACTGGCAAATTTACACAGCCAGGTTGATATCTGTAAAGACTAGGGTCAGCTATGAGTCACATTTTACTCAAGGAAATACATATACATGTGAGAGGAGCTTAACCCTGACTTGCGTTTTGAATAGAGAGACATTCAGCTTATAGTTCAGGAGACGGATGAATGGAGCTCTTTGTGACACATTCATGCTGTTCAAACACATGTACGTACGCTTGCTTTCCTCAGGTAAATGCTGTTTAATTTACCTCAGAGTTGAATTCGTTCACAGTTTGCCTGGCTTTATGAACTCTATGGCAGGATTTTTTGCCCCGCGAGGCATTTCGGGGTGCTTTTATCGTTTTTTTATTGAGTGTGCTTTCTGTGAACATGCTCAGAAAGGTTCAGTGTTGATCCACAGAGCCTGTGGTTGCTGTGTGATTAAGCCCCTTTCAGCCACCCTATCACTCAACACGAAAAAAGAAGCAGCCGTGGCTCAGCTAACTGCATTCCCCTGAGGTAACCTGTAATCCCGCAGAAGAATTTAACCTCAATAAAGAAAGAGAAGAGTAAGAGCGGGTGAGAGAGAAAGAGAGAAAACAGAGGATCTTTAAGCTTGCTGTTGGGAGGCAGGTGTCAGACAAACTCCGCTCCCTCCCAGCCTTCTCTCACATATCACCGTACTCAGCAACTCACTGAAACTGATTACTTTGCAAAACAGGTAAGCATAGCAGCCAAATTCAGTTACACAACCTAGCAGGACAACAGCGAAAGGCCACAAACTGGGGACAGGACGTAGAGAGAGAGAAAATGCAGTTATTTCCTTTTCGCTACTTTCCAAAACAATCTCAGAGAGACGGTTAAAAAACAGTTTTATCTTTTAATCACCCAACTGGTTTTGTCACCTTAAAGGGATAGTTCGGACAACAAAATACAATTTGTGTTATCATTGACGCACCTGTTTGACCTTATTTTGCAATCAGATTGAATGTGATCTGAACATGAAGCTTTTAAGCTTCAAAAAGGATGCAAAGGCACTAAAATATCATCATAAATGTAGTCCGTGTGAATCATTCTCATAACCTTGTTTGGATTGAATTCTAAATTAATACTAAATCCGTAAAACGATCCTATAATGGGAGCCCCTAAAAGGTTCTATAAGTGAAGCACCTGACCAGAACCTTACGGTTAATATTTTTCTTCTAATGGTACGTTCACACCGGACGCGAATAGCGCATCAGGCATGAATGATTTCAATGTTAAGTCAATGCAAAGAGTGCGTTACGCACGTAAAAAATCCCTGCGGCGCAAATGAGGCATAGAGCACGGCACGGTAGATATTGAATTGAGAGTTAGGCGCGAAATGATTTAGTTAGTGCTATTTGTGCATTCACGCGTTTGACGCGAATTCGCCCGGAGTTGAAAAATCTGAACTTTGGCGTCAAATTTGCGCTGCGTTAACCAATCAGGAGCCTAGCTGCTTACTCACGTGGTGAAGTATCTGGATGCTTCAATAAATTATTTGGTAATATGTCTAAATGCGTGTGGTTCTAATGCACAACAAAGCAAATATTTTATCACTCAAAACTTTATTTCAATATACACTCACCGGCTACTTTATTAGGTACACCTGTTCCAACTGCTCGTTAACACTTAATTTCTAAGCAGCCAATCACATGGCGGCAACTCAGTGCATTTAGGCATGTTGACATGGTCAAGACAATCTCCTGCAGTTCAAACCGAGCATCAGTATGGGGAAGAAAGGTGATTTGAGTGACTTTGAACGTGGCATGATTGTTGGTGCCAGAAGGGCTGGTCTGAGTATTTCAGAAACTGCTAATCTACTGGGATTTTCACGCACAACCATCTCTAGGGTTTACAGAGAATGGTCCGAAAAGAAAAAACATCCAGTGAGCGGCAGTTCTGTGGGCGGAAATGCCTTGTTGATGCCAGAGGTCAAAGGAGAATGGCCAGACTGGTTCGAGCTGATAGAAGGGCAACAGTGACTCAAATAACCACCCGTTACAACCAAGGTGGGCAGAAGAGCATCTCTGAACGCACAGTACGTCGAACTTTGAGGCAGATGGGCTACAGCAGCAGAAGGTGCCACTCCTTTCAGCTAAGAACAGGAAACTGAGGCTACAATTTGCACAAGCTCATTGAAATTGGACAATAGAAGATTGGAAAAACGTTGCCTGGTCTGATGAGTCTCGATTTCTGCTGCGACATTCGGATGGTAGGGTCAGAATTTGGCGTCTACAACATGAAAGCATGGATCCATCCTGCCTTGTATCAACGGTTCAGGCTGGTGGTGGTGGTGTCATGATGTGGGGAATATTTTCTTGGCACTCTTTGGGCCCCTTAGTACCAATTGAGCATCGTTGCAACGCCATAGCCTACCTGAGTATTGTTGCTGACCATGTCCATCCCTTTATGACCACAATGTACCCAACTTCTGATGGCTACTTTCAGCAGGATAATGCGCCATGTCATAAAGCTGGAATCATCTCAGACTGGTTTCTTGAACATGACAATGAGTTCGCTGTACTCAAATGGCCTCCACAGTCACCAGATCTCAATCCAATAGAGCATCTTTGGGATGTGGTGGAACGGAAGATTCGCATCATGGATGTGCAGCCGACAAATCTGCGGCAACTGTGTGATGCCATCATGTCAATGTGGACCAAACTCCCTGAGGAATGCTTCCAGCACCTTGTTGAATCTATGCCACGAAGAATTGAGGCAGTTCTGAAGGCAAAAGGGGGTCCAACCCGTTACTAGCATGGGGTACCTAATAAAGTGGCCGGTGAGTGTACAAGACATGTTTATTTTGTATTGAATGTTATTTATTCAAAAAGTAGATTATATGAAATTATTATGATGTAAAGACAACCATCATATGTGCATAAGTTTGTGTCTAGACGTGAGAGAAAAAAAATCACAGGACAGGTTAGTAACTTTTGAAGGCTGGCTCTTTTTATCATCATCATCATCATCAAAAAAAAAAAATACAGATTAGATGGATGAGGGCGAGGGTGATCCTCACTCCGATCGGGGACAACAGGTCATCAAACTGGGCGTCGGACAGACGCAGAAGTACCACTGACAGGGGCTATCATCCAGGGGCAGCTCCTGGAGCGAGCAAATGGTAAAACTCGCCGAACGGTTCTCGAGTTTGGAAACAAATATGGTGACGATGATCCCCACGCCGTTGTTCTACTCTCCGGAGCAAATACAGAGCAGTGACTTTCTCGATGAATGCTCGGTCGACATAAAAAAATGGCCGCCAATGGATTTCAATTCTGACGCACGTAGATTTCACTTCAAACTTTTGTTTTTTTATGTGCGTCAATTGCACTCTTGATACGCGAATTGATTCAAAGTGGTCAAGCGTCGAACTAGACGCGAATTTGATGCGGCTATTTGCGTCCGGTGTGAATGTAGCATAAGAGTGTACTCTTTTGATGTACTGTTTTCACATACTAAATATCATGTAATTAGGAATATTTGTACACAGTCTTCGGAGGTCATAAGAAACAAACCGTAATTTATGTCATAATTTACTGAAAGTCTTTCCCAGCATTAAGGCCTTGTCCCAAATGGAACCCTAAAGCACAATTTATATTTCGGTCCGGTCACTGTCCGTGTGATGTCATTTTCGGGCTCTGCAAAAGTGCAAATCAAGGGCACATATTGGCCGCAAAGAAAACTAAAATGAAAATGGGACACCATATGGCAAAGGTATTCAACCCTGCTCCTGAGAACACATTGTCCTGCAGAGTTTAGCTCCAACCCTATAATCAAACACACCTGAAGTCGAAAATCAAGATTTTCAGGATCACTTGTTCATGCACAGGCAGGTGTGCAGAAGAAAGATGGAAATACACTTTGCTGGACAGTGGGTTCCCAAGAGTAGGGTTGAAGACCCTACGGATTTGCATGCTGCGTCCGAAATTGCATACTCTCTTGAGTAGGTACTTATTTTGAGTAAGTAATTGCTCTAAGTAATTTACTTTACGACCACTAACAAGTATGTTTTATGTAGTATGAATGTGTGTAGTATGAAAGTAATCCAGACGTACTATATCCACCATGTTTTCATCATGTGACCTACGAGCGTCAATTACGTCGCATCACCTCCATTCACAAATCCTCTCCCGTGGCCTCATGGGATAGTAAAGTCTCTATCGAATCTCTCTGGAAGAAGTAGGTCACCTTGGTTAATTTTGCCTACGCTTTTATGAATTCGGACATACTACCTTGTCACGCTGTTTTTCGCCTACTATTTAGTAGGTAAGTATGCGATTTCACTTTTTTGATTTTAAATAGTGTGTAATATTGCTGTTGGTGCATGAACAGTAAGTTTAGTGTAAGCAGAGATATCGTCTTTTCAAAATCAGGAAGTATAATTGCCTACAAAAACGACTCAATTGGGACTACAGCTGGGTTATGGTACGTCACTAACCTACACATTTGCATCAACCCCTCCCTCCGGAATATGCAGGAAAGGGCATGTGCATATTTCTGCGGCACGTCGAGTGTGTTGTGTTCACGCAGCTGTCAGGTCTTCTGTGTTTGAGCTTCCCACAGACGCTATACTTCGACAACAATGGATACAGTTTATGTTTGATTATATTCCTGAAAGTGACGATCGTAATCTAGCTCTCTGTGCTGAACATTTACAGAAGACAGCTTCCAGAATCTCCATGAATTCAACACCGGATTTAACAAGAAACTGTTTCTAAAACATGAAGCAGATCCAACTTTAAAACCAGAGGCAGCAGTTGTTGGGCCACAACCTGTAAGTAGGCTAAGACTTCATCATTTTAAATGTACTTGCATGTATAATTCCCGACGTAGCCTTGTGTTTTATTTTTTTTTTTTTCAAATGCTAGCGCTGGCTTTGTAGGCTTTATGGGCTACTAGTTAGGCAATTTTGTGTCTACGGCAAATGCGTACAAACATTATGGACCTGAATTTTGTATAAGTACTGTTGTAAATGTATTTTTCATGTATATATGCTTTGTCTTTATTTTCGATTTGATCAAGAACGTAAACTCGCCAACGCTGTTTATGTTTAACATTAGTAGCCAGTCAGTGGCTATCGTTGCCAGTTAGATGCTATTGTGTAAAACAAACGTGTATAAAGTAAAAAAATATAGCAAATTATCATTCAGAAACCTTTATTAAGAGCCGTGTGTGGTGAGGTTCTGCTTGACTCGATTCATCGCGGCTTTCTCGGTCTGATACTGCAGTCTCGACATCATTATTTACGTGTATCCACCGTCTATGGTATCCACCTTTGGCATGCCCGTTCGCACCCATAAAGGTAATGGGCGTTAACCTTCTGGACAACGTGACGACAGTTTAGCCCAATCACAACACACCCACCCAAATCGAACCAATCTGAGCCCACTACGTGATTCTGAGGGAGTGTTTTCATAGACTCAGGAAGTGAACCGCTCGTTCAGGGGACAGAGGAGAGCGCGGCTTACAATAAAGGCGAAGTTTATGAAAAATAAGACTTTTTAAAAAAGAAAAAACACGGACACATGTTATATTGCACCCCATAAACACAATCATGCAAAGAAAAAAAAAGCAGTCAACCCCCCCTTTAACCTCAGTGACAAAAATCCATTGAACCAAAGAATCGGAAATTGAGTTTAAAATCGGAATCGAAAACCAAAGAGTCCAATTTGCGAAAGAATCATTCAGACTAATATTGTGAATTGAGTTTTATTTAGCAAACTGGATGAAAGCACCAAGGAAATCAAGGCCCTAATGACAGTATTTAAATTTTTGGGTGAACTGTTTCTTTAAATGCACAGGGGACTGAATGCTTACATAGAGAGGCAGTGAATAAAAAGTAATCTTTAAAATGGCACTTAACCAAAACATTAATGATTTTTGAGGGGTCACTATACATGCAATGTAGCCTACAGATAACTGGCATGTCATTTGTTATACTGCGGTTTGGAAGTGTGGCTGTGTTTGCACAAAAAACAATAATAATTCAAAATGCAACACATTGCAACACCCTTTCTCCCCCTCTCTCTCTCTCTCTCTCTCTCTCTCTCTCTCTCTCTCTCTCTCTCTCTCTCTCTCTCTCTCTCTCTCTAAGAAACTGGTTTGAGCGGTTTTGTCCCTGACTGTTTTTGTCTGATAACATCATGACAAATAGAAATGGAATAAGTCATTTTTCTTATTTTTTATTTTTTTTTTTCCATGCAACTTTTCATTTTCAAATGTGGCCATGGCATATTCCCACACAGAGTTTAGCAGGTTATATCTTGTTCATGTTAGTCAACGCCTGGCTTGTTCTCTGTCCTTTTTTCTTTGTGTTTCAGGGACTTATTTCTAACAGCTCAGGGCTTGAGGAGCGTTTGACAGATGGCTGGAAAGTAGAGTCATCGATGCACATGTACCAACCCGCTGCTAACGGTGGCCTATCCCTCCTGCATGTGGCCCTCTATTGTCTCGCATACTGCTGTCGTCATGTGTTTGGTGGGTTACCAGGGATTCAGAGATCTGTTACCCATCGGACTGGTTGGACCACCCCAAAAGTCTGACCGGGTGTGGAGCACTAAAGCCGCCTTGTAAATATAAGCACTTGAAGTGTCACTCAAGATAAAGTGTCTAGTAAGCTAAAGGTGAGAAAAGATATTTTTTCCCACCCATTTTCCAGTGAGTGCTGCCAAATCCTTCTTAGAACCAGTAATAAGGGACCATGCAGAGCAACTCATAAACAAGCAGTAGCAGTGCAAATAGCTTCAGCTTCAATATTTTCCAAATTATTAGTGAGTCCACACTGCATATGCGGGTATTAGTTTGTGGGGTGTACACACACATTTCTGTCAAAAGGATTTTTCAATATTCAAGCCACCATGAGTCTTTAATAACATTTCTTCAATAAAAGTTTGTCTGACGCACCGGTCATTTCGAAAATTGCCTGAAAGCCAAGCTAAATCAATCTTACCCCTGTTTCTCGGTTTTGCAGGTAGCGTCTGAAGAGGACAAAAGCTGTAAACATAAAAACAGATTTTTAGTTTAGTTTTTGCATTACAGGGCTTGGCATTGTTACATCATAAGTCTCCGAACCGAACGACCTCACAGAACGCCCTACTGTATGGAAATTGTGTTGCCTTTTTTGGTCAAATAAACCAGGACATTCAACACACATCACTTAAGTTTGGCTTTACAAGAATTCGGCCTACAGATTTAGATTCAGTGAGCTTGTAAAGAACACACATACATATTCCATAAAACATACCATATTCCGTATCCCATAAAATGTATAACTATAATTAAAAGGAAGTATTCCTGGGCTTGCATGTGATCTCATTAGTTGTAGGTATCATATGCAAAGTGTCTTTATAGCACAAGCTTTCATACATTTGCATAGGCACTGAAATATCCTTTACTATCAAATTTTATACATGAACTACAACATACAAATGTTTATGAATCCTTTTGAATTTATAAAATATTCAATTCAATGAATTAATAGGTTGATTTCAATGTATTACATTTAATGACAATAATTGAATTACTAAAAATGTCAATATAACAGTATATTGTGAATAAAATGCCATATTATGTTTTACTATTCCATTTGCATTTTGATTAAACCACATTAATTGAATGGCGTTAATTAAATATGTTCAAATCTGTATATTCTGTGTTTTGTATTGTTAATAAACAGGTTTACAGAATAGGTGAGGTTAGGGGTTTTAAACATAATTGTAAAATATACTAGGCCTACGCAGTTTATATTTTGAAAATAAATCAAACATTAATATTTTTATGACCCTAACCCTAAATGCTTTAACTTTATATGAACTGTCATTAAGTCCATATTGTACATTGGACTGTGTACATGGCATACATCCAAAAATAAACATGTAAATGTTATACAAATGCCTACGATACAAATACTAATGAGATCAAGCTGCCATTTGCTGGACAGGAAGTACAGCTCATACATCAAGAAACAAACAGCTCAGATATTTCATGTAAAATTGAATTGCATCTTGAAATTGCACGATTTTTACACACTATTTTGTGAAAGCTAGATGCACGACTTTATAGCACACATAGTAAATGCCTGTTTTAACAGACCCAACCTACCTACAATACACACAATGGCCAGAATTGTGATGCTAACGGCAGCTATGATGATTACCCAAGGTTCCACCTACAAATTAACAATAAAAACAAGGAGGATGTACATTAAATTTGTGCACATATTCATTTGACGCAAGTCTGAAATTTGTATTAATCCATATATGTATAATTTGATGGGTTTTTTTTTCAACCTCCAGCTTTGTCTCCTTTGGATTTATCTAATCCAGGACTTTCTTGAGGACCTTCTGATTCAACGCGTTGTACCCTCATTTCTCCTGAAAAAGAAATGCAAACACAAGGGCTGATATTCATGGATTTACTGTTATCGCATCAACAATGGTAACACAAGTTTTAATATTACTAATTAATGTGTTCAAACAGGGACCCATACAGCTTTTTTATTATATTGTGAATGTTTTCTGTGCCTCTAGTGGCACTTAATGGAGGTGCTAAAAATAGGATTGTTTTCAAGCAGATTCCCCAAACATTTCATCATCTGTCGTTGGTTAGCCACATTTTTTTATGGCTTTTCAAAATGATATCTGCCACATCACTAAAAAAAAAAAAAAAAAAAAAAAAAAAAGTTGCTGCCTTAAGGCCCGTACACACCGGGACGAATATGGCAGCACGCGTTATTCGTCAGCGTTTTTCAACGCGTTTTTTTTGTGTTCACACCCAAGCGACTTCGCTGACGATGAGCCAAGTGAACATACAAATTTATTCCCTAACATTACGATGGCACTAATTTGCTCTGCAATAAAACTTCATAACAGTTCTCTCTTATCAAGATGTCGCATTTGTCATATGTCACATGTTTAGACCAACGAGAACAGCAGCTCTACATTCAGTTTTGGTGTTTAGCGCCCCGAGTTGTGTTCTACTGCTCTGAAGAAATTCAAAACACGTGAGCAACAACGGCAACTGCATTGGTCGGATAGTTTCTGCTGCGCCGCGTCAAAACTAAAAAAAACGAGTTTTTTTTAAAAAAATGATGCTTTTACACGTGGCATTTTACGCATCGGTGCTGAACACTCACATTGGCGCCCTTTGTTTAGTCACAAGGCGTTAAACGTCGGCGAATAACTCACACTGAAATTAGTCCCGGAGTGAACAGGCCTTTACATTTTTAAGTACAATCAACTTGGGTGTTTAAGTAATTTCAATTTAAATTACATTAAACTTACTTGAGAAATGAGTTAACCCTCTGGGGACAAATAACTCGTCCCGCGTTCCGATCGTTTTTTTCTTTTTCACACAGCTGCAACATAGACTTAAAATACTCCGTCATTAATGGTCATATAAATAAAATCAATACATGATTATAAACTATAGAGGGTCTTCTTTTTTTGTGTACACTCTTATTAATATCAAAACCTTGTGTTTTTGTAAAATAGATAAATTAAACAGGGTGCGCTTTCAGCTCACTCTGTCTCCGCAAAAATCTTTCTGAAACGCGTCCGAAAAATCAGCTGTAACTCATTAAATACTTGTCACAGAGACACGAAAGATCTCTCTTTATGAAGCTGAAATGCTCTTCTTTTAAATGAAGCCATTTATATATATAAAAAACTATTCTCAGTTGATGTAATCTGTATGAAAAGGGAGAGATGCCAGTCTTTTCCCTTTCTCCTCATTACAGCGAATGACGTGCTAATGTGACCCCGCCCACTGAGAGCGCGTGCTATTCAAACACTAATGTTGAGGCAAGCCATGAAAGCGCCCACATCGATAAAAACATACAGTTTATTATGGATCTAACGTCGTCCTAACCTTTCGTCTTGCTACGCAGTGAGATCCTGGAAAAAACATTACCTCAGTTACCAGTTTCATTTCGAGGAGCACGGATTCAGCTGATGCAGTAAGTCATTATTCTTAAGTGCGTTGTTTCTAATCGCATTATTGAATATTGTCAGTAAACTACACAAAGACGGTTTAAATATCAAATGCGTGTCTGATAGGAAGGAATAGACGAATTCACAGACGCTCGCGCCGTGCGTTAATTCATTTAGCTCCTACATAACATTAGTAAGAGATAACATTAGTTATGTAAAACCAAAACGAGTGTTTAAATATGATTCGGGTATGTGAACGAACGTATGAACGAACGTTCATTTAGTTAGACAGTTTCTGCTCATATTATTTTCTTTTCAAGATGTTTTAAACTCTAACTTTGAACCAAACATTTCTACAAAACGGCCCATAACCTATTTGACCAGGATTTGTTTCCAGATATGACTAAAAATGGGTTTTGACTTTCATTTATACTTTTGATTTTATATTTATATGAAGAGTTTAGATGCAAAAGCCTCTGTGCCATTTGAAATTTTCTTCTATGCGTGTCTTTGTCTCTTTCAGGTGAGAATCACCTAATTATTCACTGATGGGGCTGGCCTGTTCACGCCCATTCGCATATTGCCTTGGCAAACAAAAAAATGTTTTTCACAATATAACCCAATTCACAGTTTTATGTGAACGATTAGGAGGATGATTTTCAGATCATTGTGAAGAAAAAACCCTAGGCAACAACATCAATTAGTCAAAAGTCTTGTGGACGCATATTTAGTATGTGTTTTGTGGCCTTATTTCAGAAACTTTCATTTTTAGTTTTTACAATAACCACGCATAAACAATATTCTCTCAAAATACAAACATGTACAAACATGTTGCTCATAAGTTATTGTTGCCCTGTTTCTGCTAAATATAGTGTAATTTCACCTGTGCCATTAATATGTTTATAAGCAGCTGAAAAAAACACAGATGTCAGGGCATGTCAGAACATCTCAAGGAGGCCAAATAGCCCTGGTCCCCAGAGGGTTAAATTGTGTATAACTTGTAAATAAATTGCTTATTTTGATGAGGCAAAGCAATGTAAAAACACATGTTATCATAACTTATTGATCTTTACAGTGGGCCATTTTTACTACAGTTTTAATAGTGGTGAGATGAAATCAAATGCCAGATTTCCACCCATATGAGCAGCGCAGCTCGATGTATCTAGGCCACATCTCTGAGCCAATTCTTCTTGTTAATCACTGATATTTCTTAGTCTTTTCTAGGAAATTAGCTGGGAAATGAATCACAATTCCGATCGTGGATCCCTCCATAACACCTCCCATCTGCCTCTGGCCAGAGCTGGTGAGCAGGGCCTGCTTTAACAGCTCAGTAATTCTATCAGAGAGCAATCATTCTGCTGATGAAGACGGACAGCTCCTCGCACAGGAGAGCTGAATGAGACTGCCAACGTCCATTAAGGGGACGGACAGGGTGCGGACGGAGCCTGGGCTATCAGCGGCGCTCTGCTGGGACACGCTAATTGATTGCTTTCAAGAATTAATGTGGCGAATGAGCTGGTCACGTCTTACAGTAACAACCTGTCTTCATGTTACATGTGCGACTGGAGAGGAATCCCACCACGCCTAGTGATGTCCCCATCACCATCCTCATCGTCACCTAGGTAAATGAGATAAAGAATATACAAAAATGTCTTATTTAAAAAAAAAAAAAATAAGAAGAACAAAAATATATTATTTTGCATCGAAAAAAGCTTTGTAAATTATATTTCATGACAATTAAAGGAGTAGTTCACTTTAAAAAAAAAGCTTTTGCTGATAATTTACCCCCATGTCATCCAAGATGTCCATGTCTTTCTTTCTTCAGTCAAAAAGAAATGAAGGTTTTTGATGAAAACATTCCAGGATTTTCTACATATAATGCACTTCACTGGGCACCAAACGGTTCAAGGTCCAAACGAGAGTTTCAGTGCAGCTTAAAATGACTTTAAATGACACCAGATGATAAATAAGCATCTTATCTAGCGAAACCATCGGTCATTTAAAAAAATAAATAAAAAAATTAAGTTTTGTAAGCACAAATGCTCCGCGTTGCTCTGTTCTGCTGATGAGCGTTCGTTACTCTCCTGTTCAAACTCGTTATCAAAATGAGCAAATCTTTTTTCGGAGTCATGACTCGAAGGTCCTAGATAAGACCCTTATTCAGTCGTCTGGTGTCGTTCAAAGCCATTGAAGTCCATTATATGGAGAAAATCCTGGAATGTTTTCATCAAAAACCTAAATTTCTGGCATCTTGGATGACATGGGGGTGAGTAAATTATCAGTAAAAGTTTTTTTAAAAGTGAATTTCTCCTTTTAAGCAACCCCTCCTCCCTAAACGCATTGTTACAACTTTCTGATTCCCCATTAGATTCTCCTTGTTATAGTATTTTTTCCACATTATAGAAAAATAAAATGATTCATTTATTGATAATATAATATATTCAATTTATTTGAATCGCATAAATCAAGGGAAGTACAACATGAAATCAAGTTTTAATTTCAATGTTATGTTTTATATAATATGCATATTACAAAAAAGAAAGAGATTTTTAGGGGAGTTATTGTACTTAATTGTCAGAAAATATGAGAGGTCATACCGTCAGCTCCTGAAGAATTCCCTTCTGTGTCTTCTGATGTTGCAGCTGTTCATTCAAATACATAAATAAGAGGTTAAGGATATAACCAATTATTATAAAGGGAAACAACGGAGTGTCTTCAGAGGTTATTCCACTGCAAGATAGTGAAGGTGAAACAGCTCCATTTTGAAATTATTAGTTTAACATGTAGCATTTCATTTGTCACTCAAGTGGCTGTAAAAAGAAAAAGTGTTTTCAAGACATTTTGGATGAAAAGTGCCTGCTAAATGGTGAGTAACAGGGGGATTGGTTCACAAGCCTGTCACTGATGGATACTTTAGACAGACATGAGAAGTAAAAGATGGATTGAGACCAAAAATAAACATCTGAATATCAGGACAGAGAGTTTTTAGATCAAAGAAGGACAGAATAATATAAGCGTATTTAAAATGAACTTACCTAAACCTTGAAGAATCAAAAACAGAATGAATAAACGCAGCATCTTCTTGTTCTAGGAAAAGAAAGAAAGGAATTAATTAGAACTACATTTCTCAAAAACTTTGATACAACACAGTCAACCCATGTGATCCCGGCCTATGTGTAACCTAGATAAATACCCATAGAAAAACGTTCTCTAATCTCAAACAGATACACAGTAATGTATTACACCATGGCTGTTAATAAACAACTAGGAATATAATCAGTCTCGAGTGAAAACTGACTAAATAACCAGACTAAACAGTACAAATTCACCAGAAGTCAGTATGTCGGCTTGATCTAATCCGGAATTTACTGAGGGCTGACTCATGCTTCATGATGTCAACTTTGTGGTCAAGAAAATATTTTTTTGAATATTCAAGGAAGAAAACCTAGCTGACCCAAAACTAAATTGTTTTGATCATTCATAGAGTCTAAGAAATATTGCAACAGACCGACAACACTTGTGGAAAAGAGAGATCAAAATGTTCAAAAACTGGAGTTGAAAAATACTCCAGTAATGGTCTTGTGAAGTCGCGACTACACAACATTTCTCGTAGTCTTAAACTTAAACTGAAGGCAAGCAGGTGTTGAGACATTTGAATGGGAATGTAAAGAAATTTGCCCCCTCTTTTCCTGTAACGGTAAGAAGTGATTCATTTCAGACTTTCATGTCATTTATGAACCTGTCTCACACCTATATGATTTAACAGCCTTCATTGTGAAACCATCTGACATGCTGCCAAATGACTTTAATCAATAAAACTAAAACACAAATAGACATGTACAGAAGGAGGAACATAGCCAAATATGTTTAAGGCTTTACTTCCACATGGTGCCTTTCCCAAAACGGCATGTTGATCATAATCTAGACAGATGTTTGACACACACAGCTGGCCGAGCGCAGCTTCCGCTGGCTGTTCCTCTTAACAATTACACCTATTTATTTTGCTTCCCACTTATGGACTTAGGAAATGGGAACTAGCCCGGGAATGACCTTTTCCCGAGTTCCGTTTAAAATGGTTAAATATAGCAGAGGCTTATGCCATACAATCAAATAAGTGCTATAGTGCCCAAGGTCCAAATTCCCCTTCTGTGGCCTGCATATCAATCTCACAAGCCTCTACTCTTCATCCAGATATTGTTATTGGTGCCCATTGTGTTGGGCTTCCACTTCCTGTGGCTTTAACAATATCTGGGATCTCCATGCAGGGAAGTGACACCAGGACTTTATACACCTGCTTTCTCCATTTACATTCTGCCACCCCAACTGGATGTTCACTTTGTATGGTTTCCCTAGCTGTGCAAAGCTTGTAATTCTATACTGTATTTTAAAAACAATATGCCTATAATTTATAATTTAATCAGTCATATTTTTGCAGACACAATTTGAATGGATGAACTATCTATAATAGAACAGATCCGTTGAGATAATACAGTCTCATCCCAAGAAGTCATATAACTGACGTCTTGGGACGTCTTTTTGACCATACTGTACGTCAATATCTGCCTTTTTAGGGTACCCTTGAATGTTGGTTATATGACTATCCTGGGACGTCATACAACTGACGGCTTTACCTTTAACGTCAGTTAGGTGACGGGGTAGGTTTAAGGGTAGGTTTAGGTCTGGGGTAGAGTTCAGGATCTGATAACGTAATGTAACCGACGTTTAAGGATACCTTAAAAAGGCGTATGGTCAAAAAGACGTCCAAGACGTCAGTTATATGACGTCTTGGGATTAAACTACACTGATTTAGACAACGACAACATGAAATGATCTCAATCAGTTGAAAAGATATTCCAACAATCCATATGAGAGTGGCTCTTTTAAGGATGAACCAATTAACTGTGATTCAGGCTTAATAATGCAATGAGAAAAAGTACAGTTTTGATTAACTTTGGCATTTGGGCGTGCATGTTTTATAATTCCCTTAGTTCAGAAATTAAAATCCTTAATAGCGTTAATATAACATTGTACATTTAATGTATTCTAAAGAATAACATATATTTCGAAATGTATAATATATATATATTTTTTTTCCATGACCTACAGTCATTTCATTTACAAGGTGGCGAGTACTCGGGAGGAAACAGGTTCCACACGAAGGCTATAGAATCGACCACATCCAGAAACGTACGGGCGAGTCGACATCTTGAAAAGGACGCGAACGCACCAAGGAGCGCCGTCACACCAGCAGCCGTCAAAGAGTCTTCTTTCTCCAGCTCGTTTCTCATCAAAAGGTAAGGAACAGCAGCACACAGACACCAACGCATTCTCACCCCAAGGTGTCACCTTTTGACCATGCTTCAATATCTGACGCTTTCCAGGCGCCTTAAGGAAAAGTGTCAGTTAGATGGACGACGGGTAGGCTTAGGTCTGGGGTAGGGTAGGGTTACATGCGATCCTAGGGCATCATATAACTGATGCTAAAGGGCGCCTGAAAGCGTCAGATATTGAAGCATAGTCAAAATGCTTCCCAAGGCGTCAGTTAGGTGACGCCTTGGGGGTGAAAGCGGGCTGCAGACACTACTGAGAGGCTCTGAAGTGAAAAGTGTCAATGCAATGTTTACTTCCGTTTTTATATCCGCGCTAGTAGGTGGCTCGCGGAATGCAAATATTGCATGCCAATTTCTTATTGGCTTGTTTTTAATTCTATCAGAGGTAATAAGGCTCCCTAGCGTGATACCAATTTGTCAGGGAACTCCCCGACGAGACGTTGGAGTTCCCAGGACAAAAGGGAACCTGTTCATCATAAAAAACGATAGAGTCTCATCAGAAAATTGTATTACCGTAAAACTTCAAACAATAGCCCGGGCTTTTATTTTCCCAAACCATCGAACTGGACCTGCTTGTGTTTGAGACAGGCCTTTATAATATAGAGTTGAAATGTTGTTCATTGATTGTGTAGGCATAGTCTCTAATCTCTAAAAATCTCCAAATGCTCCATGTAAAACAGCGGTCTTTCCATAGACTGTAAAAAATATGGACAAAGCGTCTGTGACGTCATCCATAGACTTTCTGAAGAACAGTTTTAAGGCTGTTTATGAGGGGTATGGGCGGCGCCATCTTGGAAAATCTTGGGAAATACAAAATACAAATGTTCAGAAAGGATACAGAGGTGGTATGATGTGTTGTGTAAGATCATGGCCGAGACGTTAAATTCCACTCTGCGCAGCCCGTTATCGGCTGTCAATCAAAGTTAACCGCCCTTATTTGTCATACATTTTATATCTAAATACAATCTAAACGAACGGGTTAGAAAAAAATCACCCCCTCACAGTTGTCAGGCACTCGGAACCTATCCAAAAATACAATAAAAGTCCATGGGACCAACCTGTCCCTTTTAGGACCTCCCTCTAGCGGATTTTCGATGTATTGCAGTTTTTCGCACTTCCGGGTAGGCTTCATTTTTCAGATTAGAATGTTGCCGCTGGGTCTTTCGACCTTTTACTATCGTGTCAATTTTGATTAATATGCACAAGGGTTTTAGTAGATTAAATACAACATGAGACTTGTTTGAAAAACCATGTTTATGGTCGCATATGCTTTACCCAAACCTGCAACCACACCACAGGCGTTAGTTTCCCACTTGCTCACCAGATGGCAGTGTAGTCTCCCTTCCAACATGTCTGTTTTCATGGGTTCCCTGAAACTGATTTTCTTGGCATCAATTTTGTGTAAGTATCACGATCAACCTCCATTAATTTGAAACTAAAACTGCATGAGAAGAATCATAAGTGTATATAGACACAGTAAATGCCAATTAGTAGATTTTATCTCTTCTAGATTTTTCCCCTGGTGCAGCTCTATTTCAATGTTGCAGATTTGCAACGTGTGGCCAGATAGGTACCACTGGATTCCACATGCTTTATCTACTAGTTAGCCTATACTTTGAGCAACAGTTTATACTAGGGTTATTTTCCTATCACCAGTGTTTACGTATTACTTTGAGGTGTCACTGAGGGTATATCATATGGAAAATGTAATAATTTGGAGTGAAATTACAAACAATCAGAGGTAGATTTGATCAAAAGCAATGGCACAATACCATGTTCATTTGACTGTGCAGTAAGGAAAGCTGATGTACTGTAGCCTAAATTCCATGGCTTTTTTATTAGTACAGATCATTGTGTCAAATCATTTTTTGCCAAACTATCTTACAGAATACTCTCGATGCAGGATTTGCAGTGTGTTATGGCAGGCAGATGAAAGATTTACTCAGCCAGGGTAAGATTTACTGATTAGACCGATGCAATAATTTTCCCATCAATGCTGAGAAACTTGGACAATGCAGTGGACAATGCAGACTGTGCAAGAATGGCTACATGCAAACGGCCTGCCTGAAGTGCAAAGTACTTCTGTGCTTTACAAAAGACAAAGGCTGTTTCTTGGAGTACCACATGACAAAGTGACTTGGAAACATGCCCTCCCAGCAAACAAATAGGTTCCCAGAACGTTCCTAGAACTTTCCCTTAAGGTTAAGGGAAAGTTCCCAGAACATTCTCCTTACGTTAAAAAAATGGAACCTAAAAATAACCTACACGGATTGTTCCTATAACGTTCTTGTTTGGTTCCCAATAAAATAACCTTTAAAGAGACAGGTGTCTGTTTGGGACTTGGCTATTATTTGAAGTTTTACGGTAACTTTGTGAAGCAACAAAGTGCTATGTGCATGGACAGTCAATGGAGGGACAGAAATCTCCTTCAACCCAGATTACAAAAACAACCTGAGTCAACAGTATAAAAGTAGCCCAATTCAGCGGGAAAACCACAGCCTTGGCAAGGCTGGGTAAGAGAAGTTGGACTTTCCATTTCAGTGGTATATCCCAACATACATACTGTACATTACACTGCTGAGAGATGAATTTAGATGAATTGTGGACTCTCAATAATGAAAGCAACACAAAACAAAAATGCCAGATAGTTTGCTTTGGCAAACAGTTTCAAACTATCAGAACAAACTTCGTTTTGGCCTGATTTTGTTCGAAATGATGTCACACAAGTTAATTATTAGATTTCGCGTGAAGCATCACGGCCTTTACTGCCTAACAGAGATAAGTTGTGTTTTGGTGACGTGTGAACTTGTCATTAAACACTTAATACTGAAAAATGAGCTTTGTTTGTACAACAACCCATGAATACTCAGGACTGTGCTGAGCGGAGAGTTTGCTTTGACCCTAACAAAGCAATATTTGATAGTCTAATTAGCAAATTATCATATAATGGTAACAGCAGCTGAACCCAGCCTGGAACACTTTGTCCTAATTACATTGTCATGTCTTCAACTGAGGCTTACATGTCTTAAATGTGTTCAAAACTACTAAAAAGTGAAAATTAAAGTAGTATCGTGGTAGTGATACCATGTCTGTCTTAATGATAGGCTGTCTTGGCAAACACATCCTTAAGGGACTGCAGTATCTGTGCAGCAGCCAGAAAGAAAAACAGACTGGCTCCGTAAAGAGAGAGAGAGAGATTGCGGTGGCTTTACTCGTCTCGTAATTTGGAATTTCCACGCTCAATTCAGGTCGTCACGGCAAGAGAGATTCTCTCAATTAAGCTGTTAATCAGAAGATGTGGGACTGGTTGTCGGAGCAAGCACAATCCAAGCTTGTAGAAATGTGACAGCAAATCTCCCATCAACAGTAACCTACAGCCGTCTGAAACCCCCTCAGACCCCCTCCCCAAATTCCAATTTGGTGCGCCCTGCTGCCTCGGAGAAATAATAAGCTGAACCAATTTGAAAATATTTATCAGTGCAGTCCAACGCCTGCGAGTTGACAGTCCTCCTGAAGCTTGTGTTGCTGAACAATTGGCTAATACATCTGTGTGTATTTGAATTCAAATTGAATTTGGTCTATTCTCCAGTTTTTGCACTTGTTTTGCCTCCACCTAATTTGTGCTTTATCATTAATACACGTAGTCGCACTGTGAAAGACATGAGCCTGCAGCAAAGCCACCAATGAAAAACCTCTTTCATACCTCATAAAATCATAAATCAACAACAGAAAAAGTATGACAGGATTATTATTATTTTTTGCCTCGTCCTACAGTGTGTGATTTCTGCGTCTTCCATTGTTCACACTAACAGGTTGAGCTGATGGTGGTGTGTCAATGTTGAAAGCAATGGGAAATCAGTCTACAAATGACCGCAGAAGTAGATTTAGACATACATTTCTGATTATATAGTCTTTTATAACATGCGCAAAAGGAGAAGGGACATGTATTAGGATGGTTGACAGGCTCAGCTGATTTCGTATAGACGTTATATAGGCAGATTAGGGAGCGGTCTAAAAAAAAGAAAAGATGTGAAAATTATTCTGTGCAGTGCAAAAATAATCAGGAACAGGAGCAAATAAACTGGTGACTAAGAAATCGCATTGCGCCAATCTTATGGAAATTAATTTCGTCTGATTGCTTACTTAGTCTGAGTCATCTCAAAGATACCTAGACCAGACGCATTAATTTCTAATTAAATCAGTAAGTACATACAAAATGTCATAATTGTATGGAGCATTTGGCACGACTTCTATAAGAGTAAAGTACACAGTGTCCTAACCAGACTTGACAATAAGAGTTTATGACTGATAAAAATAAAAAAATGCATGTGAAAGTATAAATTAAAAAACCTTTTCTTGTAAAACTCAAACCTCTAAAGCCATTATGATTATGCTGTGTAAGAGGCTGTTTCTTTCCACAGTCGTTAGCTGCCTATAATTTATTTTTAACTGAACATATTCCCCATTAATGCTAGCTTACAAAGTGTGAATACTTGTTCTGCCAGCTTTTTTACCTCTATATTTCAGTTCTACATATGGCTAAGTGGCATATGTGACGTGTTATATATGGCATCAAGGATTCTAAACATAGACAACCATCTCCTTATCTCTAGTTCCTCAGTGCTATCTTGTGTGAAGCAAAAACCTAAAAAAATGCCACAGAGCTAAACTTAATGGATACAGTTTATGCAAATGTTTAATTAGCCCTCAACTGAAAGCGAAAAACTTGTGGGATAGAAAAAGTTATTATAAGACACACAAACAAATGTTTCACAGGTGTGATCGCAGAAGCTTAAAAACAGAAAACTGAATTCCTTCTGGGTACTTTCTTAAAATACTCCACGAGAAAGACATTCAATGAAAGCACAGATCACAAAAACAACATACAACAGAAGTTAAAAACAAGGTGTAAATGAGAAGTTTGATAGTTAAAAATGCATCTCATTTACTCAACACTTAAAGTCCCTCTGTGGTGAAATCAAGTTTTTAGTGTTGTTTATGTCTATGTGGTGTTTTTAATGTGCGTTAAGACAAACCAAGTGCAAATGCAAAAGTCAACACCATTACAAGGAGGAGTATTTTCTCCTTAAACTGCAGTGAACCAAAGACAGTCTCAAAAACACAGTTTGAAATCGCTGGTGTTTCTGACATCATAAACTACGTTGTAACCAATCATATTGTGCCAGTGTACTTTAGCATAGCAGGGAGTCTCGAGAGATGCCAGGTTACCGTAGTGTATATATAAATATATAAATATAAATATATATATATATATATATATATATATATATATATACACTCACCGGCCACTTTATTAGGTACCCCATGCTAGTAACGGGTTGGACCCCCTTTTGCCTTCAGAACTGCCTCAATTCTTCGTGGCATAGATCCAACAAGGTGCTGGAAGCATTCCTCAGGGAGTTTGGTCCATATTGACATGATGGCATCACACAGTTGCCGCAGATTTGTCGGCTGCACATCCATGATGCGAATCTCCCGTTCCACCACATCCCAAAGATGCTCTATTGGATTGAGATCTGGTGACTGTGGAGGCCATTTGAGTACAGCGAACTCATTGTCATGTTCAAGAAACCAGTCTGAGATGATTCCAGCTTTATGACATGGCACATTATCCTGCTGAAAGTAGCCATCAGAAGTTGGGTACATTGTGGTCATAAAGGGATGGACATGGTCAGCAACAATACTCAGGTAGGCTGTGGCGTTACAACGATGCTCAATTGGTACCAAGGGGCCCCAAAGAGTGCCAAGAAAATATTCCCCACACCATGACACCACCACCACCAGCCTGAACCGTTGATACAAGGCAGGATGGATCCATGCTTTCATGTTGTAGATGCCAAATTCTGACCCTACCTTCCGAATGTCGCAGCAGAAATCGAGACTCATAAGACCAGGCAACGTTTTTCCAATCTTCTATTGTCCAATTTCGATGAGCTTGTGCAAATTGTAGCCTCAGTTTCCTGTTCTTAGCTGAAAGGAGTGGCACCCGGTGTGGTCTTCTGCTGCTGTAGCCCATCTGCCTCAAAGTTCGACGTACTGTGCGTTCAGGAGATGCTCTTCTGCCCACCTTGGTTGTAACGGATGGTTATTTGAGTCACTGTTGCCCTTCTATCAGCTCGAACCAGTCTGGCCATTCTCCTCTGACCTCTGGAATCAACAAGGCATTTCCGCCCACAGAACTGCCGCTCACTGGATGTTTTTTTCTTTTTCGGACCATTCTCTGTAAACCCTAGAGATGGTTGTGCGTGAAAATCCCAGTAGATTAGCAGTTTCTGAAATACTCAGACCAGCCCTTCTGGCACCAACAATCATGCCACGTTCAAAGTCACTCAAATCACCTTTCTTCCCCATACTGATGCTCGGTTTGAACTGCAGGAGATTGTCTTGACCATGTCTACATGCCTAAATGCACGGAGTTGCCGCCATGTGATTGGCTGCTTAGAAATTAAGTGTTAACAAGCAGTTGGACAGGTGTACCTAATAAAGTGGCCGGTGAGTGTATATATATATATTTTTTTTAATGAAAAATCTGGAACTTTTAGCCATATAGCAGGTGAATGACGCATATTACGATGTTACCTTTCTCCGCTGATGTTCTTAGTTGTTCAACGCTTTTCTAAGGATATTGAGGCAGTGGTCAGACTCTGAGATGGTGAATGGGAACATGGTTTGTGTAACATTAGCAAAACATTTTGAGCTGTTTGAGAAAATAGTCAAGCAAAAGGATTATCATATTAATTACAGTTATGTGTCTGACATTGTAAAGAGCAATACCATTGTCCAGTGTTTAGAAAGTTGGCTGAGTGAACCTGTCATCTGGGGTGAGTGGAGGCGGGGCTAATTAGCATATTAATGGTTCTGCAGATACTAAGGCCCCGTTTACACGATGGGAAAACGCAGATATTTCTCTGCGTTTTGCCCTCTCATTTACACGAAAACGCCGTTTTTATCACTGAAAACGATTATTTCTAAAAGCTCCGGGCAAAGTGGAGATTTTTGAAAACGCCGGGTATTTGTTATCAAGTGAACTGGGAGAAACGCCGTTTTAGGTTCTCTCTTGTCGACTTCTGAGGATTCTGATTGGCTTGCATGGCTTTATCCTTAACCCCTACACTGCCGCCAATAGGTTTGGTATAGTTATGATGGCGCTCGATGGCTTATTTATGCGAGTGTGTGAACGATATTATTTTTGAAAACGGAGAGGGGGAAATATTCGTTTTGCTAAATACCCGGCTTTGTGTAAATGTGGCCTAAATGAAGCAAGGATGTAAAGTTGCATTCAAGCTATTTAAATGCATTCAAGCTATTTTTTGGGTTATTTTAGTGATCAAAGATTAGAGATACAGTGATTGACTACAGGGGAACTTTAAGTTGCTCAATGTTGGTTTTATTTTATTTTATTTTTCTCTCTGTGGACACAAACAGAAATTTTGAAGACTGTGCTGGTTTTCCATTTTATTTTAATACTGAAAAAGGCACTATTGCAATATCATAAAACTAGTCCATACGACTGTTTTGCTATAATTTTTCTGAAGTCATCATCCTTTAGTCCCAATTGCATGGAAAAGAGTGATCAGCACAATATTCAAAGTGCTTTCCTTTTGCATTTCACCAAGGAACGAAAACTGAAATGGCATGAGGGTGAGTAAACGAATACTTATTTTAAGGCACTTTTCCTTTATTTAATTATTTATTGCCATGACAGGGTTGACTTGTTACAAAAAAAGCAACAATGAAGATGACAGGACCTAACAGTACAATAGAAAGGGATCAAACATTCATCAAAGGGTTACAGAGAAAAGGAGAACATACAAACACAGCCTAAGACGCACACTGTAACCACAGCAACCGACCACATGGAGCTCATGCAATACGTATATGATTATGATTACATAAGGTTTGTGTTAAACAGCAATTTGCTGACGGAGGTCTTGGTAAAAAAGACCGACAAGATAAGCAAGCAAAGAAAAAAAAACCCAAAAGTATTCGAGCATGATACGGCTCAGGAACTGTGGAGTCTGTAGAAGGGAAATTTTCTGAAAATTCTACATGTGAATCGAAACCACAGGTCTGGCGAGTGGCGCTTTGAATTTCTTACGTCATTTAGGGCGCCTGTTGACACGGAACTCAAAACCCTTAAAACTCAAACGACACTGTTCACAAACATGGCAGGTTAAAGAACGTTCTTTAGTGCAATCATGACATGTTGCACAATCTTCCTTCACTATCTGAAAGCTAACATGACTGTGCAAACAGTCAAATGTTTGGTCACTTTAGAAAAAGGTCTACAAGTAAGTCTGCATACAGGGTTTTTCTGCACTGTGACACAGATAGCCTTATTTACAGACACGCACTGTTGCCTTTACAAAAAAAATAAGCTAGAGCATTTATAGGATGGATTATTATGAGAATGAGCTTTTATGACACAAGCATTATAGTTGTAATGCAATGCACACTTTTTAATGGTTAAGAGAATGAAAACAACAATGGTAGAGCAGTAATTTTAATATTAATGAGCTTTTTTATATATCCACTATAACCTAGAAAAAGTAACTTGACAAAGTTTTGAAAAAAACTGTCATTACATAGGAGAAAACACCTAGAGCACTTTGTCTTGTTATTGTCAGTACACTGCCATTGACCATATGGCTTTCACTATACAAATTTCACAAGTGAAACATCCAACCGCCAACGAAACACTTCAACTGCTATAAATGTTATAAAAGACTTCTCTTAGGCATAAAATATTGATAAGAACAAAGTTTAATTACAAACTCACCACTTCCTTGGCCCCTGCTGCACAGAATAGGACAGGAAGCTGAGCTGACTGAAGCTGAGCAGAATCATTCTGTGAAACCTAAAAAGTGCTATCCGTGTCATCTTACGCGTGAGAGAAAAACTGTCTACACAAGTGGTTTCTTGTTCGTTTTGACTGCAAGACATATCAGAAGCTCACCATATATGCTGTAGTTATAATAAAGCTGTCTGTTATCAACATTTTAAGAAGAATAAACTAGAAATGTCAAGTAATTAACTGTGATCACAGTGTTTTTAAGACGGAAGGCAGAAGAACCTTAATTGGGCTACATCCTTAGATGAGTTATGTTGATTTGATCTTGTAGATATTTGTTTATGCAGTGTGCCATGAACACTTGGACTTGGACAGGCATGATTTCAGACTACGCAACACGTTTGTAAACGGTAACACTTTAGAATACGGTTCCTTCGTTAATTAATAACTACACAAGAACCAATGAGTAACACAATATTAACAATCTAGTAACTATTATTAACTAACAAGAAACTCTGATTAATGTACTAGTAAGTAATAGCGCACAGGTGAAAGTGGTAGTTCCCTATTAACTAATCAATAACTACTATTTTTTAATACTTCCCAGAGAACTACTGAAAAAGTTTATTAACAATCTAGTAACTACTATTAACTTAAAGAAACTCGTATTAACGAATTAGTAAGTAATAGTGTTACTACATACTTCTGTGGGAATCACTAATTATTTGGATTTGTATTATTAAGTGAAGATCATGGCAACTAACTAGTAATGACTCAAGTGTTACTAAAGACATTTTCTAAAAGTATACTAAAGTTCACCAAAAATCTCAAACGGTTGCACAAATCATGACTAGATCATGTAGTAACACTTGAGTTATTACTAGTTCCAATGATCTTCACTTAATAATATGGATCCAAATAATTAGTAATTCCCACAGAAGTATCTAGTAACACTTTCATCTGCGCACTATTACTTACTAGTTCGTTAATCAGAGTTTCTTGTTAGTTAATATTGTGTTACTCATTGGTTCTTGTGTAGTTGTTCATTAACGAAGGAACCGTATTCTAAAGTGTTACCTTGTAAACTTATTTGGCACGTTTTGTACAAAACGCCACGAAACCAGGACACTTACAATATAATCTGTGGCATATATAGCTAAGATTTTGCAGCGCCATTGCAACAAAGTATGTTTGCAATAATAACAACAATGGAAATGTCAAACTTTTCAAATCTTTAAATAACGAGCCAAATGAGCGGTCAGCTGATCCGCCAATGAGCGAGCCAAAGCTAAAGTGTCGTGATTGCGTAATTACCAGAACTTGTAAAATGTGTTCACATCCTCATAGAGCTCGTAATTGCAGCCTATAAGCTGGGAATTTTCTGAGAGCTTATATTTGTACCACCTGACCACTGCACATAATTTAGGCATTAATATGTTGACATAGAAACGCATCATTTCCAGTCCGAGGACGAAAACAGCTCTGAGTATGTTACGTGCTGAGATGTTTTCATGTCATGTTGTAATTACTGAACCGATTCTAAACTGTAAAAAGCCTTCACAGGCTTGTAGAACTTGTAATTACAACGTGTAAACTCGTAATTTTCTGAAAACAACATTTTGTACCATGTGGCCACTGTACAACCTGACCACTGCAGATTTAACCTGTGTTTGCTGTGCAGACCGATCGGCGCGTGAAATCAAAGTACCGCAAGAGTCGATTTGAAAGCACACGGTGCTTTACTTACGGTAATTACGACATGACGTGAATGCAGCATTGTAATCTCGAAATTACGGTAATTACGACAACGGCATTGGAGCTCACGTGCACAGAGTTTCACTTCACCTGCAACAGCAGAGGATAAAAGTGAGTCTTATGTGGGGGAGTGAAGTTCAGCAGCTGAATGAAAACATAAAAGCTTCAAATGTTCCGCTGCATCAAAAATAAAACGTTTGATGATGCGCTGACAAAACGAGTCAACATAAGTTCCATGCATCAAAAGTTTGGAAACCGAGCACAGACCAGAAGATCACGAGCCGTTCCTGTTCCCAGTTTGACCTGAAATTATTCCTCCTGTCAAAAGGATGCATGCATCATATTAAATGATCCTAATAATAAACACGCGATTGCCGGTAAATGTTATGCCCGTATGCTGAAATGTGCATGGCGAACAACACTTTGCATGTTGATAAAAGTGTGATGCCTAGCTGATAGGGTGCCCTCGAGACCTTCTTTAGAAAATGTTCCGGTGTTGAAATTCAAAAAGTGTGCTAAAAGTTGACAGTTTCGTTGTTTTGACCTCTTTAAACAAATGTGAAATGTGAACTCTGAGCCTCAATTTCCATCCCAATCACAAACAGGCACTGAACTACTGTTGGAAACTAAAACCCTCTTTAGGCTTCAGAGAATTTAAAGGGGAAATAAATGTGTTTTAAAAAAGGATGCAACTGTTCCTTTTTTGTAGATGACATAAGTACCCATTCTTGTTGTTTTTCACAGATGCATAATTTATTAGTCTTTGACACCCAAATTCATGCAATATGCAAAACACAAGTTAAAAACTAGACTGGTTAGCGGATACTGACCTTCATGTTTGATGCAATTGTTTGGACACAGAACACAAGTGGCAACATGTTCTGTTTACAGTCACTGAGGCCACTGCCGTAATTGATGACTGTCAGCAATGTGACGTCTGACTAATTTTAACTGAGAGTTGTGAACAAAGATGTCTTTCTTTGAGCCGCCATGTCGCCTGATTACCCTTTAATATATAACCTGGTGTGTGATGAGTTATGCCGTGCTTTGAGCATCTGCAGGTCGTGTCCTACAAATGAATCTGCAGTATAAACAATGCTGTCAAACAATTATTAGTCTTGTAGCTTGCTGCTATTTCATTTACTCTGCATTGCATGAATCATTTTCATTAAAGATATACCGCTTTTTCATATTCCTGAGGTAGCCAACCTAAATGTTTTATTAGAGAGAATGAAAACCCCTCCTTACTTTGCAGCCATCCACTCCTGCAGTGCTTTTAGAATCAGTGAAGAAAAAAGTGCCACTCACCAAATTTTAGTCCACTGCAAGTATCGTTCACATGCGCTTATGACTGGCTCTATTCTTACATGAGCTCCTTTGTAAACCTTCCTGGCAGAATGGGAACTTCCTGACTGTCTTAACCCGTGTGCTGGTTTGACAGGGCTGTGATGTGAATGTCTCATTGGCTGACGTTCCTCATGAAACCTGACACCTGCACAAGTTTCACCCACACCAAACTGACTGTAAAGAGTGGATTCGTATAGAGTGTGTTATTGACATTTATGGATAGGCCATTTCTGGACCATATATCAGTTCAAATTCTGGTTCTGCCTCATGCAGTCAGCATTTTCGCATGAATGATTTATACAGGATAGTTGTAAATGCTGGGGGAAAGATTCCATGAATCTCAAATGAATAGGAATTGATGTTTCGGGAGTGTTGTACTTTTGTATGAATTACATGTTTGACAAGACCTAGGATTGGCTTGCTCCCTCAGGTGCTGAATATCATGATGAATATCACAATGAGTTACTTCTATCTATCTTTCATCTGCTCAATATCATTTTCAGGGAACCGGACACTATCATTAGTACATTGTTTTACATTTTCTTCTCTACAAGATCCAGCAAAATCCGACTCACTGGTTTTATTGCGGTCATTAGTTTGCATAGTAATAAGCATAGCTGCACCAGTGAAAGTGTCACCGTTCTCATATTCTTCACATTGTGGTTTACTATTGCTGTGATCTCGTGTGAGTGACAGGCTGTCCCGTCTTGTCGCTGAGAACCTCAGAAAAGCAAAGAGAGATGTTGTTGCCAGAGGGAAGGAATGTATTTTGATTAACCCTTGCGCACTGTTTAATTTCTGGGTACGTCCTAGTTGCATCGGGTCAAATTGACCCTGAGATGGATTCAATACAATTCCCCAAAAATCACACTATGAAAAAACATCACACATCACAAAGAATAAATATCTGATTGTAATGATTTATAAAAATGCTTTTAACCACTGTTTTTAAGACTGCCCCTCCCCCATACCCATAGGACATTTGTGATTGCACATTTATAACTTAGCTATAATATCTTAGTAAAGTAATTTTGACAAACTATATACCATTTGAAAGCTTTCTGACTCTAGTTTTCATATTTGGTAATTGTTTTTCAAAAGACATGATAGAGCAAAAGATAAATAGCGATAGATTCTCCATTTCTGATATGGTGCCAAAAAACCTATATTCCGGTTCTTTACGCATGTTTATGTGTTTTGGAGATTGAATTCAAATACAATTTTAACAATACCGCCCAAACTTCTTCTGAATAGGATGTATACTTCAAACATATTGAAAATTATGGAAATATATGGTTCCAGATCACTCAAACCATATATAGAAGTCAAAGAGTCCTTATTTGGTCACCAGAGAAGCCTGAATGTCTTCTGGAAAAGTTTAGTCCAAAACATCTTAACTAAAAGCTAATTTCTTGATATCAACCTAAAAAAACATGTTCAGATGCTTGGCTTTGATTTTCTTAGATTCAGAGTCAACCAGAATTAACCAAAAAAGAAATAAATAAATGCTTTGTAAAATATATATTTTATATAAAATAAAATATACTTACTTATGTTTTAAAGATACTAAACTTAAGTCTGTGCTCTGAAGTATTAAAGATTTTTAAGTCATTTTCATGTCTATGCTCAACAAGTGGGACTGACAGTTTAATAGGTAAACGTTTTTTTGTTTTGTTTTTTCAAAAACGTAAAAGTTGTGAAACTTAGTATGACACCGGCACTGAGCTGAGTTGAAGAGCTCTGACATACAACAAAGAATTGTTATGCTGTTTCTGTACAATTGCTTTTGAATAGCTGGGTCAAATTGACCCATGAACATCAAGATTGTGTAAACATGTCTGTGTGCACATTTCATTACACATCAGAGTGTTGAAACTTTGCATGCATGTTCATGACCCCAAATTTCAAGAAAAGTAGCATAGGTTTAATAGTATTTCAGATAGCTTGGGAAAAAAAATGATAGCAAATTTTTTCCATCTGTGGTTAACAAACTTTTTACGTATTGAAATTAGTCGCAAATGGCTCCTTTGTAGCTTCATATGGTAGTAGTAAAAAAAAAAAATGTTATTAGTTTTGGTCTGTACAGTTGCCTCAAACCATTTAATTATGTGGGTCAAAACACATCAGCGTGTTGAACTTTGCATGTCTGTTCCTGACCATAATGAGAAAAAGTCACAAAATGTAAAAAAAAACAAAAAAAAACAAAAAAAAAACAATTGGCTATAATATATATATATATATATTTGGCTATATATATATATATATATATATATATATATATATATATTTTTTTTTTTTTTTTTTTTTTTTCACAGCTATCTATGTGTGTGTGTGTGTGTGTGTGTGTGGGTGGTGTTTCCAACAACATTTCCAAAACGCAATGATTAAAGATTATAAGGGCACATGAATTAAAAAAATAATTGTGTGCATGCATAAATCCTTTAATAACAAATAGTTACTTCAATATAATATAAAAATAGGAATTGTCAATTGTGAATTTATGGTAGGGAACTTTAATATTGCCATTGTTTTATGCTTGAGCAAGTACATAAACTCAAAGGTTGTTAAAATGCATAATTTTTATTAACATGTTTACCAGTACATGAAGCCTATTCGTTCAGTATTTTAGACATATTGTTGCTTTATTCCTCATTATGCCAGTTTCACAAAGTGTGAATAATTGTTCTGCCAGGTTTTTTTTTCTTTTTCTCACAGGTCTACATCTGGCTTGTAACCAGATGTAACACATGTGTTGAAATGAGTTCAATCCATGTTGTAATTACCCGAACCGATTCTGAACTGTAAAAAGCCTTCATATGCTTGTTGAACTTGTAATTACAACTGTGTTCAACATATCTTTTAAAAACAGAATATGTAAAAAAAAAAAAAACAAGCAAAAAAAGCTAGATGTTATGATATCAATATATATATATATATATATATATATATATATATATATATATATATATATATATATATATATATATATATATATATATATATATATATATACATACATACACTCACCGGCCACTTTATTAGGTACACCTGTCCAACTGCTCGTTAACACTTAATTTCTAAGCAGCCAATCACATGGCGGCAACTCAGTGCATTTAGGCATGTAGACATGGTCAAGACAATCTCCTGCAGTTCAAACCGAGCATCAGTATGGGGAAGAAAGGTGATTTGAGTGACTTTGAACATGGCATGATTGTTGGTGCCAGAAGGACTGGTCTGAGTATTTCAGAAACTGCTAATCTACTGGGATTTTCACGCACAACCATCTCTAGGGTTTACAGAGAATGGTCCGAAAAAGAAAAAACTTCCAGTGAGCGGCAGTTCTGTGGGCGGAAATGCCTTGTTGATGCCAGAGGTCAGAGGAGAATGGCCAGACTGGTTCGAGCTGATAGAAGGGCAACAGTGACTCAAATAACCACCCGTTACAACCAAGGTGGGCAGAAGAGCATCTCTGAACGCACAGTACGTCGAACTTTGAGGCAGATGGGCTACAGCAGCAGAAGACCACACCGGGTGCCACTCCTTTCAGCTAAGAACAGGAAACTGAGGCTACAATTTGCACAAGCTCATCGAAATTGGACAATAGAAGATTGGAAAAACGTTGCCTGGTCTGATGAGTCTCGATTTCTGCTGCGACATTCGGATGGTTGGGTCAGAATTTGGCGTCTACAACATGAAAGCATGGATCCATCCTGCCTTGTATCAACGGTTCAGGCTGGTGGTGGTGGTGTCATGGTGTGGGGAATATTTTCTTGGCACTCTTTGGGCCCCTTGGTACCAATTGAGCATAGTTGCAACGCCACAGCCTACCTGAGTATTGTTGCTGACCATGTCCATCCCTTTATGACCACAATGTACCCAACTTCTGATGGCTACTTTCAGCAGGATAATGCGCCATGTCATAAAGCTGGAATCATCTCAGACTGGTTTCTTGAACATGACAATGAGTTCGCTGTACTCAAATGGCCTCCACAGTCACCAGATCTCAATCCAATAGAGCATCTTTGGGATGTGGTGGAACGGGAGATCGCATCATGGATGTGCAGCCGACGAATCTGCGGCAACTGTGTGATGCCATCATGTCAATATGGACCAAACTCCCTGAGGAATGCTTCCAGCACCTTGTTGAATCTATGCCACGAAGAATTGAGGCAGTTCTGAAGGCAAAAGGGGGTCCAACCTGTTACTAGCATGGGGTACCTAATAAAGTGGCCGGTGAGTGTATATATATATATGTGTGTGTGTGTGTATATATATATATATATATATATATATATATATATATATATATATATATATATATTTGCAATAAAATCAGAAATGATTAAAATCAAATTAGTGTTAAATAACTTTTTTTTTAATCAAGACTCATTCAGCGACCCTTCAGGAGTTACACTAGTAGGTGGTTGCAAGTCTTGTCATGTTCATGAGTCATTCGTCACAACCACGACCAGCCTTGCAATACACATTATGCGTGTGCAAACTACTAAAAAGACTCCAGAAACAAGCATCATGACTTACTCGGTGGTGCTTCAAATTTAGTTTGGTTCATGAACAAAAAAAAAACAAAAAAAAACTGATTCTTCTGAAATTGAACAGGCCACGTAAGTTTTCTTTGTTCCATGCTCTAACCCAGTAGTTGGCAGAGTGCGCCTATTGCCGTAAAGAAAAGGAATAACAACAAAATGTCCAAAATCACCCTTATACCTAGCCTGGGTGTGTTTCCCATATGCATCGTTGGAGAAATCAACTAGCTAGTCACGACTGTTTCCCTAAACCCGATGTCGCAAAGTATCGTTCAATCCACGTGAGTTTCACACGTGGTGGAATACTGAACTACTTTTAATGAAACTGTTTGAGATCCAATTAACGCTAGATTTTTTTATATATATAAAATTACAGACATGTCATTTGAGGACTATTTCTAATTGTTTTCAGTTATTTTGCTTTATTACAAGACTCTAAATTTGCCTCGTTCTTACATAGTAGAGCATCGCCGCACATGCACACTTTTCAAAATCGGTACTTTAAATCTTCTGAAAAACTAAAAGACGTAAATTACATTTGTATGTTATTCTAAATAAAAGGCACTGCTTTTATTTCAAACCACACAACTTTGCAATGCTGTTTGTGGATGTTCGTTGGAACGATTGTTTTGGAAACACCGAACTTGTAAACTATGCTGATAACGACGGATCTTGCGACCATAGTTGGCTAACAATGCTTTTGGGAAAAGCATCCCAGGATGCCAGCCCGAACCCCGCCCACAACATTTTTTGTTTGGGAAGTTTGGTCTGAACTCGAATCCATTGAGGAGTGATTATGATCAGTCAAAAAATGTTTGGGCCAATCAAATTGCCAGGGCGGGCTTTAAACGATGATGGACAGATGATCTGCATAGAGGATAAATGTACAGATTCCGCTGTCGCATCTGTTTTAGAAGAAATTGACAGCGCATTTCATTTTAAAAGACGAACAGAGAACTGGCAATCTTTGTCTGAATCGGTTAGATGTGTTTGCGTCCTTCCAAAAGGATTCGGCAAACGTTTAATTTATCAGCTGGCTCCGATGGTCGCTAAAAAGCTGAGACGCAATGAAAACCCAGTTGTCATTGTGGTTTCTCCTTTGGTTCGCACTCATGGAAGACCTAAGTAAAGACGCAACCGAAATGGGCATCATGATGATCGCAACTTATGTCAAAGCCATCGCTGCATCAAACAATGGTGTAGCTTTGTTACAGGGTTCGTACGGGTGCTTGAAATCTGTGTTTTCAAGGTTTGAAAAGTGCTTAAATTTTGGATAAAATGCTTGAAATCGTTTGCTGCGGCCCGAGCGCGTTTTCACACTCAACTTGATTCTATCAATTCCTGGTGCGCTTGCGTGTATCCTACGTCATCACAAACGTGCATCGAACGTGATGATAGAAAACAGACCGCATATTGTGTTTTTTATTAATGTGGTGTTATTATGCGCAGCTGAGTGAACAACACAGGTTTACTGTGTATCGCATTTGGCTCTCTGCTGATTGCAAACAGTGCAGTCTCATCCCAATTCGTCATATAACTGACGTTTTGGGACGCTCTTTGACCATTCGTCAATATACGACGATTTCAGGCCCCCTTAGATGTCGGTAGATGACGTTATGGGATCCTAAACTTACCCATACCTAAACCTAACCCTAAACCCAACTCGTCACCTAACTGACGCTAAAGGTAAAGCGTCAGTTGTATGACGACCCGGGATCGTCATCTACCGACGTTTAAGAGGGCCCTAAATAGTCGTATATTGACAAATGGTCAAAAGACGTCCCAAAACGTCAGTTATATGACCAATTGGGATGAGACTGTGTTATTGCAAACGCAGTAGACAGTGGACTTCCAATAATTTGTTAGCCTTAGTCCACACGCTGTGTGTGTGTGCGAATACACTGTAGACTTACTCTTGCTCGTATGATCAAGGTAAATCATCAACACTATTATCCTTTACATGTGTTTTTATTTTACTAAATACATCATAATCAGCTAAAAGTAAAATGCATGCGCAGATCACTTTACTAAGTGCGTACCCGAGTCCTGTCCGTGATTCTTTCACATTCACGCGAACCGCGGCACGGTTACAGCCGAACTCAGAGCACCTCCTCCAGGTAGTCTCGGATTCGGTACCTGAGGCATAATGACTAAATATGCAGCGCGAATTATACATTTCTAACTCCAAACAATTGGTCTCTGAACCAGCTGATAAAATCTTCATTTGATTCGATCCGTGATACAACCTGACGCTCAAATGAACCGATCGCATTTTACTGATGCAAAAGACGCGCGCGCACACAAATAATGACGCAGTTACAAGGTGTGTATAATATAGGTGTGTATAACTGCTTAGTCAACATTAACAGTAGCTGCTGTTCGGTTTTCATACTGCTGCTCTCCTTCTAGTCACTTCTGAACTTGACACAACTGATTCTGAACGTCTCTTGATTAAAGCTCCAGGTGACGGGTTGCTATCACAAAAATAACAGAAACAGATATCACAAAAAGAGCAGAACAAGACCCTTAATAAAAACGCAGTATAATAAGCAGACATGGCAAAAAATTTACCGGGAAACACATTTAAACATAATAGTATTGCTAATAGTATCCTACCAAATTAAAAGGAAGTTACATAGAATTAGCTAATGTGAATAGAATAGTTCAATAATAAAATATTTAGATATTATAAACTGATTGATAAGGTAAAGCAATAACATGAGATTGAAAAATTATTCAGCAACATTTTATTCAAAGTTTAATTGCACCTATGAGTTGTATTTAATATCAGTCAGTTGGGGAAGTTCTTCTAAAAGTTGATGTGTTTTTTCCACTATATTTAGCTATCAAAATAGTTTGCCAAATAAATTATTTGCCAAATAAAAGTCAAACAAGGAGAAGAACTTCTCATTTCTGAAGTATTTGGGTTAATTTAGTATACAAAGCCATTTATGATGATTTTTGGAGAATAACTACATGTATAAATAACTATATCGTGAAATATATTGTTACCGTGAAATAAAATTAGTCATACCGTGAAACAGAATTTTGGTCATACCGCCCACCCCTACTGCATGTCATTTGGATCAATTCCTCTAACAACATTTGGAAAAATAAAACCTGTGTTTTGCTTCAATATCTGATCCTTCTGCTATTACGAACACAATTTTGCCTGTTTTTTCATCTCTTTTAATGTGGAAAAACCGCAAAATAATATATATTTTTTTAACTTTGTATTGGTTTGTAATTTACGGTGGATAAGGTCCTGGAAAAAACTTTAAAATGGACCTTGAAAGTGCTTGAAAAGTGCTTGAATTTGACCTTGGAAAAGGTGTACGAACCCTGTTGTTACTATACTACTCGCACACCATACCCATTCTGATAGTCACCCTTACGAGTGGTGTATTTTTTAAAAGAAATTCTTAGATGCTACTCATCGTTTTGTATTTAAATCATCATTAAATACATAATTAAAACAATTTTGGCATCATTAAACATCATTATCGGCCTAATTTAGTCTTGCCACTACTCATATTTTTGCTCAGTTTGGGCTTCTGAATAAAATGATTGTTTAATTTCTTTAAGCTCCATGTTCTCATAAAAGAGACAAAATCTAATGTACCAAATACAACTTTTATTAAACCGTTTCATTTTTTTTAAATCATATGTCAGGCTTTACACGTGTAAATAAGGATCCCACAACTGAACGTAAATTTTGTCAAAGATTTATTTGAATGTCAGGTTTTTGATTGATTATGACTTTTGAGTAGATCAGCAAACAGGTTAAGGGTTGGATTAGTCATACAGTATAATCCACCTAAACTAAAGGAACAATCCTCATGTCCTTCAAATCTGCAGTCAAGCCTTGACTTGCTCAGCCAACTCCCATTAAAACATATGTACGGACACAATATCTAAGCAAATGATTGTGCTGAATTCGATTATCAGTGGAAGAGAGGCTATACCAAATGAGTCTGTATTATTTCAACCCTAAAGGATGATTTTATTATTCCAGTATATTACCAAAGGAGAAGTTGTTTAGCAGTGGCTGAGCTGTGCTTAGGTTGTCAAATCTTCTTAAAAGCAGTCCATGCAACTTGTGCACAATATCAAGTCTTCCAAAGTCATACAATAGCTTTGTGTGAGGAACAGGCCATGCTATTATCACAAAACATAAAGACCTGGGGTCTCATTTATAAAACTGTGTGTAGAATCCTTACTAAAAGTGTACGTACGCCCGAAAGCCAAAAATGGCGTACGCCAAAAAATATTCAGATTTATAAAACTGTGCGTACGCCAGAACCTGCGCAGAATTCCCTTTATAAATCCCAGTCAGCGGAAGAATGCGCGCACATGCGTCTCCTCCCCGAAATAACCATATATGGAGCTTACAACGCCTAGTTTAAATATGCATATCCTCATCTGCATATCATTTGCATGTGATTATTCATCCACGTGACACCATGTTAACGTACAAGACGTTAGGAAAATATGAAATACAGATGTGCCGTGTCACAATTATTATTTTCTCAGACAATCTGCTATTATCATGATTAGCAATTATCTCTAGATAAAACATTAAAACACTGCATGCCAGAGGGAAAGTGTTCAAAAGCATTGCATCCACAACAAATATATATTTCTATTTATTGAATATATATTTTTTGTAACTTCTCATTAATGATTTCATGTAGTTTAAGTGTTAAACTCCATTAACGAGAATGGCATATTTAATCTAAATGTTTATATCAGAAGTAAAACATAGTTTAAATCATTATTTCATTTATTTAAACTGTTATTGAGAACGTGCACTGTATTTATTAGCCTACTCATGAGAGATTTACGGTTGATCTGCCGTTAGATTATGTGCGTCAGTTTCTTTAAACGGCCCAACGCGCGTGCTGGTGCGGACACTTAAGAAGGGATGGATATTGGCTTCAAGTGATTGGCTTGGTGAGTGAAATTTTATTTGTAGGCTATTTTCTTTTTTGTAGCCTATAGATAATTGGCTATGATTTTCTTTTAGATTTTTGGTCTAAAAGTGACCAAAAAGACATTTAACAGCTCACCATCGGTGTCTCCAATTACATTTGTCTCTAGAATGTGCGTACGCACTGCTCAAAGTTTGCTTAAAGGTGCGCACATTCTCCCGTCAAGTTTGTTTTTTATAGATCACAAACTTCAGCCCCGTTTTGTGCGTACGCACGCTTTATAAATGAGACCCCAGGTCATTATTCACTAAAAATCTTGCATGAAAGCCAAGCCTAAGTGCAGCCAGAACCATTGCCGCCAATAGTCTCCACGATCATGCTTTTAAGAAACACTGCTGTGGTCACTATTCAGTTTCATTGTATGAAAGAGCACAGCTCAGACACTCTGCTAAACATATCCATTGGTGTGTTAGCAGCATGGACATGTGCCGTAAACCTCTTTTTGTGTGCTCATTGGAAGAAGGAAATTCTTATAGGTTTTGAAAGACAAGATGATGAGTATGGACGAGAATGACGAAAGTATGAAGTTTGTTTCTGGCATGAAAAAAAGGTAATTCTGACCTTTTTTAACCTATAATTATATGAATGAACTATTCCTTAAAGACTATAAACCTTTTCTTTTTTTATGACAATCTCTATTTGTACATCCTTGAAGATATGGGTGATTTTTATGCCTGGCTCCTTGACGCCATGATATGATCTTGTTTTGAGTATCGTGTCATGCATCTGACTTACCTCGCGCTCTGGCTTTCTTCAAGTTAGCTGAGGGAGGATTGCTGAATACCTGTAGGCAAAGGTGTTGCTCCTCAGCTACTTTAAAGTGCCAAAATAACACTTACCCGCAGTGCTCCCGCCGTGCCCTTTCTAACGGATTTTTCAGCTGAAGTCAGCAAAGGTACGACTGGTTCTGCTGGCATTAATACAGCTGTCGAAGAAGCAAAAGAACCAGTTATGGTAGTCCCACACTTGTTGTGAAAGGTGGCTTTGCGAAATGTGTTGTTATTCGTCACTCTTGGATGCGTAACTTAAGCCTCTTAAGTCACTGGTGAACTAATAAACAGTTTGAAAAGTTACTTGGCACTGTTTATCAATTCCAATGAAAGGAGGTATACTTTATCTCTCTTTAAGTCTCTAACTATGAGAGTGAGATCTTTGCTGTTTTCTTAAAATAATTCATCAGTCACCCTGGATTATTAGTTCCTAAACTTCCTGCTTGTCATGATTCTAAATTTGAAAATGTTAAAGAAAAGTCTCTTTTTTCTGATTTTGTAAACAGTTCAGATGGAACAGCTGTGTTAAAGGGGTCCTATTATGCTTTTACACTTCTCTCAACTTTAGTTAGTCTGTAATGTTGCTGTTTTAGCATAAAAAGATCTGCAAGGTTACAAAGTAGAGCCAGACCGATATATCGGCATGCCGATATTATCGGCCGATATTAGGCATTTTCCAAACTATCGGTATCGGCAGTTATAATGGCCGATGAATGAATATTTCAAAAATAAAATAAAAATGGACGAAAAATACGCTTGAGCCATGTCATGAGTGTTGGAGTTGTATAGTTTGTCCACCAGAGGACACTCTACACCGTCCCTGTTGTCAACACTCGTTGAGTTGGTCACGAGACATAGGCTAGCTAATGCCACTATCATCAGTCTGTTCTGCTGTGACAATAAAAGAAACAAGTTTCTTTTTAAAATGCATTCTTATTTTAGTTAACTTAAAACTCATAAATAAGTACAAATAACGAATGTTAGGGCAATATGTTAATGTTTTGTTGCGCGTTTCTGAATATTGCTAAAAAATATCGGCCGATATATCGGAATATTAGATTTTAAAACCGACAAATATTTGCATCGGTATTAGGGCTGTCACTTTTTATTCAATATTCGAATATGCATTCGAACATGACGTGAAATATCCGTATTCGAACTATAAATAAACTAACCGGTTTTTAAAGTGCCATATTTTGCGTCTATGATTAGACCGTTTTTTTGTTTATTATTGTTTGCCATCTCATCCAAGTGCGGGTGCTCTAAAGGGGTCGCACACCGGACGAGAAGCTCAGCGCAGTGTCACGCAGTGCCACATCTTTAAAATTCGAACACATTATTCTCTATGAGTGTACACACACCAGCGGCGCCATCGCGCCTGTCGGCGCCCAGCGACGGCTCAGTACCGTGTTCAAAATCATGCAGCGCCACAGAGCGCCATTTACATAGCTTGAACTTTATACAAAATTTTAATTATTTTTGTCTCAAATCGTTGCTAATGGATCCTGACTTCGCCCTATCCTGCAATATCCATTTAGTTTTGCATTCATTTACAGAAATCAGCTGCTTGAATGACAATTGCTGATGTTATTGGATTTTCAGGTGAGATTCTCAATTCATTCAGTTAACGGATGCTCTGAGGTAAAGTTTTCAGACTGCAGACTCAGCAACGGTTGTATTTAATTGTACAGTACAATCATAACATAGAACAGACATTATCTTCCTTCCATGTCATTAAACATAACAATATTGCTGTCCATACACTGATGAGAAAGTGCGCGTCCGGTGTGCGATACTGGAGTTGTCCTTGACGTGGCGCGGCGCTTCTCGTCCAGTGTGCGACCCCCAAACCAAGCGAATAATTGCCAATAGTCTCCCTGTTTTGAAAATGGAAGATAACGCACAGAACGGACAATTACGACCCCAACTCATCTAAAAAGTAGTCTGGAAATATTTTGGGTTCTACACCGTGCACCTCTCCTCTCAACATTGACGCGCAAATACCTGTTTGTGCGCGCGCGCGCTCAGAGCGCGTTCTCCACCGCGGGAACATTGCCAATAAAAAGATAGCCGCACTTGATCCAGATCAAGTTGATAAATGGGTGTTTCTAGCAAACAATATTAAGAAATGAATACAGGCTAGGCAATAGGCTTTACTTCTGCTGCTGTTTAAGCTGTCAAGTTATTGTTTGTGCCGTGCTGTTCCGATTCAGTTTTTTTCCATGTAGCCTAATTTTGTGATTGGCCACTAGTGCCACTTCATAGTGCCACTTCATATAGATTAAGTTGATAACCTGCTATTTAAAACATTAAGTTAAATATATTTTTTCAGACAGGCCTGAGTCCTGTTTATGACTGTCGGACTGTTAATAAATTTGTGATTGAATCTCCGTTACGTGTTTTTCTTTCTTTGGTGGGGGGTGGGGCTCGTAGACATTCGAATATATTCGAATACATTGCTTGATATTCGATAACCGTTCGAATGTGTTTTTTCTCAAAAGTGATAGCCCTAATCGGTATCGGCCTTTAAAATCCCTTATCGGTTCGGGCTTTATTACAAAGTCTACTCCATAGGAAGAAATTGTATTTAAAAAAATTCCACTTTTCAAGAACTATGGCTTATTTGGACTACATTGTGAGGTCATAATGTTGCTCATTTAAATAATCAGCACCAAGAATACACCAAAAAGGTGTGAGGTCTGGTTGAGCTGCATTAGAGAAGACAGTGTTGTTGTTATGCCAAAGAGTCAACCCAATTTCCAAAACTCATTTGTTTAACCCTCCTAAGGCTGACGAGTGGTTAATTTATTTTAAACACTGTTCCTGAACATTAGATCCCCAATGTTTATCTGTGCGCTGCTCATTTTGTGGAGAGCAGCTTGTTTCTGTTGCTTTTGTTAGCTCTCTCTTTTGTAAGACGGTTCACCGCTCCTTAGGAAAATTAACCATGATTTTGTGATTACTATTACCTTAGTTTTCTGACAAATGTCACTATTAAATGGTGGATAACATCTATAGTGTATAATAGAAAATACAAAAAACAAACCACTCTGAAACGTCTAATGAAATCTGTGCTTGCAAAGTCTGTGCATGAAATCTAGGGCCCTATAATTTCCGCAATCACGGAATCGCGGAATTGGCCAATTAACACGGAATCTAGTGTTAATGCGGAATTTCACGGAGTTTTACATATTTGGAATGAAATTTGGTTTTTGTGTGGGAGAAGAACGTATGTCTGGGGAAAATGCAGACAGGGAAGCAAATCTGGGCGACACAACCCCTCCCGTTATTTCAGCTCATGACGCATCAAAACAATAGCCACGTTTCCACTGAAAGCATGGCGAAACGGCTCTCCACAGCTCTGCTTTCGTCGGCAAAAAAGTAAAGAAACGCACACACACACATACACAAAGTCCCCTCCATGCACGTCTGTCTATGAGGTGCCGGACCGAGTGTGTGTGTCCGAGTCGAGAGAGACCGAGTGTGTCCGAGATAGCACGCTCAACAGTGCGCGCGAGAGACCGAGTGTGTCCGAGAGAGTGCGCGAGAGACAGAAGCTGCGTCCCAATGTGGATACTATGCCCGAAATAGTATTGACTAGGGGTGTAACGATTTTCGAACTGAACCGAAAAAACGCGATACTGAACTCACGATTCGAATCGCAATACTGTCATTGCGTACCGAACATGCCCTGCCCCGCCCCCGCCGAGCCCGGCTCAATGGACCTCATGTCATGTATACAGTACACAACGAATTCAGTTTTGTAGCCTAACCACCATTAACACCAAATAACAAGCTCCGTGTTTTGTTACTTTCGATAACAAGCAAGGTGTAATCTTTCCAATTCGGTCTATTTGATCACGAAAATGAAAGCGTTTTGGCGCTCTTTGATGTGACGTGACAGATCGCTCTGGGCTTACTATAACTATAGGCTCCTCATTTCAAGCGGCAGCGCTGCGCGCGAGTAAACGCGATCATCTCTTCCTCAGTTACAGAAAAGACACCTGAAGGTATGTTGAAAGATACAGTATACTTACTGAAAGGCATCATAACTCGTGTAATCGCTCAATCAGTGTTTCAGCAGCGGAAAGACGTCAATAAAACAGCATAGCTTGTCACTAGCAATATATTTACCTCAACAGGCAAGTGATTCAGTGTCCACAACTTCCTATAAATGAACTCTTGCACTAAATAAACGCACTATGTATATTATATTTTGCTTAACCTGTTTATGATATCTTGATTATTTAATGTATGTTTAAAATATCTTTCATGAAAATTACAACTGTGTAAATTATTATATTTCAACAACAAATAAGAGTAAAAACACAAGTTAATGCAAAAACTGCCTTATGTTCAGTTTACATGTTTTCATACAATGTGCTGTGTGTTGATTATTATATCTAAAAAATAAATAGCATCTGAATTTAGGTTAAAAGTCTACAACCTTTAATGTTATAGTAATGTGCAGCTCCCTATATAGTTTACAGCATTAGCAGATTTTTTTTAATCTTTGTGAAATGTTTAATTGTAATTGAATTAATTTAAAGACAAAGCCGATTTTTTTCATTAAACCACTGGTAATAAAAAGAAAGAAAAAAAGCCATTTTAGCTTTCAAAACCGAACCGAGACGTCAAAACCGTGGGAAAATCGAACCGTCAGTTTTGTGTATCGTTACACCCTAGTATTGACAGTTACTAATGTCACATACTATTTAGGATGGATAGTATGCACATTAGGACGCAGCTAGAGTGTGACTTTTATTTTAACTTATATAAACTAGTATAATTTATTTTACAGGACAGTTTAAAGCTCATAACCATATTTTGTTGTTACTTGAAGTACTTAGAGTGCAGTGTTATGTTGCATCATGCAGTATTTGTCATTTTAATTGTAAATGCCTATTTTATTTGTGTACATTTTAATAACTTACATTAAAAGCACACTCTTTTACAACTAAAATAACAGTAAAGGGTAAAAAAATGAATTCCCAAAAATTAAAACGGAAAAAATGGAATTTGCAAAAATTAAAACGGAAAAAGCAGAATTTGGGAAAAATAAAACGGAATTTGGGAAAATAAAACGGATTTTATAGGGCCCTAGAAATCCGTCTGTACTATCCTCTTCATTAACATAGTCAGGGTCTGAATCGGGCTTGAATTAGTTTTAAATTGGTGCCATCATTATTACACTAGAGAAGAAATGGGAGCTCTAGCACAAGTTCTACCGGAAAGACTCATGTCACGTCATTCATTAGCCACAGATATAGCCAATCACTCGACATATGGAGTATTTAAGCCTGGTTAACACCCATTACCAGATACTAATGCTGGCATTCACCCCCATCCTCCCCACCACCACCATCAGGTCGGTCCCCGTCCATCCATCGGGGTAAGCTCCCTCCTGCTCGATCTCACTCCCCTCCCCACTCTGTTTGGATTATGATTATTATGCCAAATAACAGAGGAGCTTTAGTAATAAAATATGTGAAAAATAATTTATTTTTTTGAAACAATCATGCTGGAAAATGTTCTAGTACACCCCAAAAACAAAACTGACACTTTTGTCAGTTGATTTGATTTATTTATTTTTTTCTCTCTTAAGTCTCGGATGATCTCGTTTGATCAAGGTTGCTTTTATTTGATCAAAAAGTGTTGTAATAACTGTAATACTGGGAAGTATTATTACAATTTAAAATAACTGACTTTAACAATTTATTCCAGCTGATTTTTTTAGCATCATTACTCTAGTCTTCAGGGTCACATGATCCTTCAGAAATCATGATATGATGCTAATACGATTATTTACTGCTCTGTATTTTGCTTAATACTGAAAAAAAAATCTTACTGACTCAACTTTGGAATATAATTTAAATTTATAATATAAATGTTATTAAAATCACACGTAAATACACAGAAAGGTATTTATCAATGCTGCACAATTAATTTCATAACGTAATTTAAAATGTATTCCTGATGACTTTTATGATTTGAAACTGACAATATTTCTTAAGTGTTATTATGAAATTATGTTAATTATCTTTATAATGTTACCAATTTTATTCTTAACTTATTATTTTAGCAGATCACTAAAACGCTGTTGTACAGATGCTTACTCTTGTAGACAAGTTTTCTTGTGTGGGAGATTGTTTTCTTTGCTGGATTTGCATGTTTCCTATTGAAACAGGAAGTAGCCTTTAGTTTGTGTTAAAGCCATGAGCAATTATTTTCTACCAGGTATTGCTAGTCACAGAACATCTGAAATCAAATACTTATACCCTACAATAAAGTAGGCGAAGAACAGTATGTGACAAAAGCAGTACGTCCAAATTCGCAGTACTCATAAAAGTGTAAGCAAACTACCTGATGACCTACTTCTTCCAGCGAGATACTGAAGTTCACATTCGATGGACACTTTCACTATCCCATGAGGCCACTGGAAAGGATTTGTGAATGAAGGTGAAGTGATCTAACTGACGCTGGTTGGTCCAGCCCGATCTCATGAAAATTCGTATAGCACGAAATGTCATTTCTCATGCCATTTATACGCCAAAAACAGATTTTGCGTGTATATGGTACACGTCTTTCGCATGCGTATGATACGCACTTGTTGGCATGTAATACGTACGAACTCCCCACCCCCCTCCCCCAAACCTACCTCAGGGTTTTTTAGTGCGTAGCATATACACGCAAAAAACATTTTTTGCCGTAGAAATGCCACGAGAAATGACATGTGGTATAGATATGCATTTTCATGAGACTGTGTTGGTTGGTCACATGATAATGACTGTATAGTGGATGTAGTACATCCAGATTACATTCATACTACACAAACTTATACTATATAGAACATACTTTTTTAGCGCAGTTAGTACCTACTCAAAAGAGTAAGCAATTTCGGACACAGCCAGTGATAGGTGGTATATGGGATGGGATAATCTCATACTACATTTGATTGGCCAAAGATCTGTTTGGTGCTGGATGAGTCATAAATCTTTAAGGTATGTTCTCCATGAAGAGAAATATTTGCAAATGCTTGGTTAAAACCTAATCTTGTCAACTTTTAGAAGTAAACTAACATGTCATGAACTCAAAACGTGCATGCGCAAACATGAAGATGGCTTGTGATAAGTCACTGTAGATTTGATGGATCCGATAGTGGAGAACAAGTTGTTTTGAGAATGATTAGGATCTAGTAACAGTCTCCTCATTGAAAACTCTTCACACTTTTTGCCCAAAGACCACATAACCAATCAAAAGGGCAGACTTGAGTGTTGTCTGGATATGTTCCTGCTGTAGCCACAAACAGAAACAAGCTCTATTGTGTGTTTGTGTGCTGTGGAGGTGTGGGGAGGGAACGGTGAGTCAAGAATGGGGGCAGCTTGTTTCCAATTGCAAGGGTTGCGTCATAACTAGCAGGTTCCAGCACAAATGTGCTCTAGTACATGTTGTATGTTCACGTACACAACTGTTTGCAAAGTCAATGTGTTTGCAACCCCAAGTTGAAAAACAGGTCACATTTTTTCCATGATGCTTTGACTGAGCCTTAGGTGATCTGCACAGGTAGATGCTCTGACATTCAGATATTAAAGCGCCTCATTAAACAATTAGTTCACTGTTCTAGACAAAAGTTTGAACAACAGCCTGAGGCGTTTCAATGGAGCTCTGAGCAGAAAAACTGGACTGAATATTTGTATATGAAAATTAACAGGTACGTTTTTGTGTCAGGTAAGTTTGGTAGGGTTACGATATGAGTGATATAACTAGGTTAACGGCCAGAGAAGACTTGTATTAAACATAGTGATGGGTGTGTTTGAAATTCTAATTATCTCCAGCCTGAACCTGTACAATTCAGCTTCTTCTTCTTTTTGTTTAATTGTGGTGCTTCTAATTAAGTAAATAACAAGCAGTTGCAAATGTTGTACAAAATCCAGAGCCTACTCCTCTTTGCACCAATAAAATGTGCAACACTTTGTTTTACTACCAAATTATATGTAATATCTAATTAATGTAATGTCAGTGCGAGATTGCATGTTTTGCGCATAATTTTATTTATATTCATAGTTTAATAGCAAGGGCACATTCATGTAATCAAAAATAAACAGGACTGTCGTAACACCCAAATGGTTGTTCCCCCTTAAATATTGTCCTATTTAAAGTTTTTAGGCTTTTAGTATGAATATGTTTACCTTATTGTTATCTATAAGCCAGTGTGCTCCAAAACAAGGACAAAATTTACATTTAGAAGACCAAACCCAACATTGAAAATGAAAATCAGTTTGATGTCAGAATCCAAAGCCAGATCGACGTTAATCTCCAACATTGAACAGGCGTTGTATTGTGGTTTAAAATGAGACATGGGTCTGAGGTCAGAAACCAACATCAGTCGAGTTCTGACGTCAACCCATCTTTCATTTCCAACTAAAATTCAACCCGTGCAACCAAAATCATCCCCTGACTGACGTTACTTCTTCCCACTCAAGGACCTTGACAGAAATGTAGTGGAGTAAAAAGTAGGGCTGTAGTCAACCAAAGAAATCCTTAGTCGACCAAAGTCTTGTCCTGCGCAACGATTAGTCGACTAAAAAAAAAAACTAAAAAAAACGCGATGTTTTGATTAAACATTTTTTAAACAATTGTCATTGAGCATTTATAAAACAACAACAACGAAAAAACATCACAAATAAATAAAACTATAATAATAATACAATTCTTGGAAAATTAAGTGATTTTTTTTAACTGCAAAAAGTGAAGAGCTCTGTCCGGTCTATAGTAACAGTCACAATCGCGCACCTGATCACACCACACGCTGCAAAAAATATAACTGCCATCTGCCACATAATGAAAAATCCTAACAAAAGCTCTCGTCTATACAGGCTTCATATCTTCTTTACTTGCAAAGCTATGGGTTAACTTTAAGTCCTGACCAATTAAGGCGTTTTAAAACAACACACTGAATAGGCTGTGAGGACGCGCGTATAGGTTTATTTTCGTGTGTGTTATACTGTTGCCAAGTGTACAAATAAAAACGAAAACATATTAAGAAAACACAGCATTATATAGACGTTAAAAGGCTGCTCACATCTTTTGCGCGCTCGAGTTCCAATTTCAAATGTAAGCGCGCGACTTCGGCACTCATAATGGAGCAACGCGGTCGCCTCCTCCACAGTTCTTGTCGTCTTTCCGATTTAAAAATGCAGCCAGACAAAAGATTTAGATTTCCTGGACATTTTGTTCGACCAAAGCCAAAACAAGCAGCGTTCTGACTGAAATGAATACAGCATCCCTTACCGAGCGCTGAAACAGCAGCGCAGCCAGCAGCCAGGTGCGGTTCCCGAGTGTATTATGTGTGTGCGCTAAACTGTGGCGCAGTTACAAAAATAGCCTAAATTAAAGCATTTTAAAGTTGGGACAAAACATAGGCTAATTATTTAGAATACAGTAATAAATAACTGCTTATAAAGGAATAAATATCAAGGAGTAAATCATTGAAAAATTCTTTCTATTAGTAAAAAAAAAATGCAACTGGTCGACCAATAAGAATGTCAGTTCGACCAAGACGACATTGAACCAATTAGTTCAACTAAACGACTAAAGTTGACAGCCCTAGTAAAAAGTATGATATTTGGGTAACACTCTCCATACTGGTGCACTAATAAGCATTAATTCATGCTTAACTAATGCACAGATAATACTGAATTAATGTGTAACTAACTATTATCTAAGCTATTCATTAATGATTACCACATTAGAGACTAATTAAGAGTCTGTAAGGTTAATGTATTAGTTCATATATTAATTGTTTTTAAGTAAATATGTAATTGTGGATTAATTACATTATACCTAATTTTTTAACTAATAGTGTTAATTAATATGTTAATTACCAAAATGTGCCAAAGCCTTGTATTTCAACTTCCAGATAATGACATGTACACTAAGATGCATTAATACATGATTAAAATGACTACTATTACTAAATGACTAGTTAATAATGATGTGCCCCAACAAGTAAAGTCATAACATAATGATACCTTTGCAAATCATTAGCTAATGATTAATTAAAGCAGACAACTGGAAGTTGAAGTGCATAGCTTTGACTAATTGTGGTAATTAACACATTAATTTACACTATTAGTTCATAAAATATGTTAAGGAATTAATACACAATGACACATTGAATTAATAGCAATTCATGTATTACTTAATCAATTAATCATATAGATTCTTTATTAGTTGCTGATGCAGTAATCATTAATTAATGGTTTAGTTCTTCATTAGTTATACATTAACTCATGATTATCTGTGCATTAGTTAAGTAAGGAATAATTGACGACAGGCCGTTGAATTATTAGAAAAATAATGCACACCCGAGGTGGTAATGCAGTCACGACGCAAAGCGGAGTGGCCGTTACACCTCGGGTGTGCATTATTTTTCGGATAATTCAACGGCCTGAAGTCAATTATTCCGCTTATACTACAGTTACCACACCTCAAAACATTGTTCGGATGATTCATATCAAGATGTTTGTCTAAGTTTTTGACATTGAAGCGCTCTTGTATGTAGGACTAATTTCTTACGCATCTAATCCCATGCCTCCGTTGCTAATTCCAAAACGTCCTTTTAGAGGAGGAATGGAGGTTTGAGCCGCTGATAGCAGACTAATGTAATGATGGGGGACACACTTACAGTTCGCTGAAATATTTGAAGACCGAACTGTTTCCATCGAACTCTAGCAGGTCTTACTAATCACCAACTGTGAACACAGACTGAAACGCGCTGCTGTGCTGAACGCGCGTTTGGGCATGATCAGTCAGAAGTATTAAATTACATTCATAACTGGCGTAGGCCAAACTCAGTCTGTCCCGGCTTTATGCAGTTATTAGTGCAGTTATTAGAGAGAGAGAGAGAGAGAGAGAGAGAGAGAGACGTTGAAATAATGAGACAGAAAAGCATGTGCGTCAATATTTTTTATTTATTTATTAACTTTGTTTTAATTAATTCGTTCATTATTGCTTTCTATAATTGACAGTAGATAACCCAATAAATAAAAAACACAAAGCCCTTTTAACAAGTAAGTCTATAAAATAATTATTTATTTGTTATATTATCTGGAATAATTACGAAAATCCATGCAGCAGGAATTAATTTATTTATAGGTTCAGTTTAATTTTCTATTTAGCCTATTATAGATAGGACTATACTTTATTTATTAAAATTAAACTGTATGTGTCAATTGATTGTGAAGTTAGACATCGAAAATTGCAGATCAAGTGCATGGGGCTGCATGTCTTCTCTTGTTATGAATTGAATCCCAACTCCGCGCAGTGATATGGAACAGTAATGCGGTTCACACTTGCCTGAAACTACTTTAGCCATATGTTTCCCTGAAAATAATTGCACACCTTTAGAACGTTCTCAACCAATCAGAATCAAGCATTCAACAGCCCTGTAGTATAAGCACTGAATTAATGCATATTAGTGCACCCGTCTTCAAGTGGAGTCAAATGGCGTCCAGCTACAATCACTCCATACTCTTGTATTAAATGTTGTCAAAAGTTATCGATGAAAATGCTACAGGAAATCATATTAGCTGTAAGTGAAATGCACCAGGATACTTTCACCAATCAAAGGTGGATGTTTATTTTTTTACAAAGAACATGTATGTCAAAAATGTTTTGGCATTATAATTTGCACATATAAATAATCTAGTCTGTCTAACTGTACTACATACTGGTGTTCGATTTATCTAAATTAACAACATATTATATGACTCTTAAAGGGATAGTTCACCCAAAACTGAAAATTAGCTCATGATTTATTCACCCTCAAGCCATCAGAGGTTTATATGACATTCTTCTGTCAGACGAATACAGTCAGAGTTATATTAAAAAATGTCCTCTCCCAAGCTTGATAATGAGAGTGAATGGGTGTCTGTCTTTGGAAGTCCATCAAAGCACAACTATTCATGATTAAAGTGCTTGACACGGCTCTGCAGGAGTTAATAAAGGTCTTCTAAAGTGAAAGCAATGTGCTTGTGTTAGAAAAATATCCATATTTAACTTTATCGACTAAAATATCTAGCTTCCGGCAGACAGCATTTATATAGCGCTGAGCTTAGTGTTGACCTGATTGCTGCTCATGCAGAGTGATATTAAAGAGGGGGTTGACTGCGATTTCATTTTTTCATTTTAAATCGTGTGTAATGTTGCTGTTGGTGCATGAACAGTATCTGCAAAGTTGCAGCGCTGAAAGTTTAGTGTAAGCAGAGATATCGTCTTTTAAACATCAGGAAGTATAATTGCCTACAAAAACGACTAGATTGGGACTACAGCTGGGTTATGGTACGTCACTGACCCACACATTTGCATCAACCCTCCCTCTGGAATATGCAGGAAAGGCATGCGCATATTTCTGCGGCATCGTCGAGTGAGTTGTGTTCACCCAGCTGTCAGGTCTTCCGAGTTCCAGCTTCCACACAGACGCTATACTTCGACAACAATGGATACAATTTATGTTTGATTATATTCCTGAAAGTGATGATCATAATCTAGCTCTCTGTGCTGCGCATTTACAGAAGACAGCTTCCAGAATCTCCACTGAGTTCAACACCGGATTCAACAAGAAACTGTTTCTAAAACATGAAGCAGATCCAACTTTAAAACCAGAGGCAGCAGTTGTTGGGCCACAACCTGTAAGTAGGCTAAGACTTAATCATTTTAAAATGTATTTGCATGTATAATTTCAGACGTAGCCTTGTGTTTTATTTTTTTCAAATGCCAGTTTGAAAAGTGGTTAGTTTTGTCATGCCAGTTAGTTTTTTTTTTTTTTTCAAATGCCAGTGCTGGCTTTATAGCCAGCGGGCTAACGCTACTATGCTATTTTGTGTCTAACGGCAAACGCGCTAACATTATGGACCTGAATTTTGTATAAGTACTAATGTTGTAAATGTATTTTTCATGTATATATGCTTTACTAACTTTGTTTTTCCGCATTCTGATCAAGAATCGTAAACTTGCCGAACGCTGTTTGTGTTTAACATTAGTAGCCAGTCAGTTGCTATTGTTGCCAGTCAGATGTTATTGTGTAAAACAAACGTGTATATGGTTAAAAAAAATGTAGCAAATTATCATTCAGAAACCTTTATTAAGAGCCGTGTGTGGTGAGGTTCTGCTCTGATCTCGATTCATCGCGGCTTTCTCTGTCTGATTCTGCCTCAGTGATACTGCAGTCTCCACATCATTATTTACGTGTATCCACCGTCTACTCTATGGTATCCACTATCCACCTTTGGCATGCCCGTATCGCCGGTAAAGGTAATGGCGTTAACCTTCCGGACAACGTAAGCGACAGTTTAGCCAATCACAACACACCGGCCCAAACTAACCAATCTGAGCCCACCGCGTGTTTCTGAGGGAAGTGTTTTCATAGAATCAGGAGGTGAACCGCTCGTTCAGGGGACAGAGGAGAGCGCGGCTGACAATAAAGGTGAAGTTTATGAAAAATAAGACTTTTTAAAAAAGAAATAACATGAATACATGTTATATTGCACCTCATAAAATACAATCATGCAGTCAACCCCCCCTTTAAGGTCCTGTTTATCGAAATGATATAAACTAATTACTAAACATGGATTCTGTGACTTTACCCGGGTTTTCCCAGGTGGAGTCACGTTTATCAGTCCTCATGTTCGTTCCAAACCCATTCATCTTTCAAACACAGAGATATTTTGATGAAATCTGAAAGCTGTTCTGACTCCACTGTGTTTAAAATGTTCTCGTTGCTTCATAACAATAAGGTTGAACCACTTTAGCATGGACTATTTTAACGATGTATATATCCTTTCTGGGCCTTTAAACTGCTAATTCCACTGCAGTCTGATGTAGGGGTCAGAAAGCTCTCGGATTTCATAAAAAATATCTTAGTTTGTGTTCCAAAGATGAACAGGTTTTACGGGTTTAGAATGACATGAGGGCTGAGCAATTGTGACCCCGCTGTGAACCCCGGCTAAAGTTCAGAATCTAATTATGAGTTTTATGAAGATAATTAATGCCATAATTTTCAGTTTTGGGTGAATTAACCCTTTAACACACACTGCATATAAAAAAATCAGTGTTGTCATATTTCAAATACCTGTAGTTAATCTATTTTATTTGTTCTTATTTTATTACTGACTATTTACTTGTCTTTTTTGCAAATTCAATTCAGTTTGAAATCAAGCTTCTTGTGCTGTGTGTGAGCTATTGCAACAGAGTTACCCTGTTGTAAAGACAAATACACAGTGCGAGCAAATGTTTAAGTTAGATCATTGTAATGGTTATGTTTAAACGTAAACATAAGCATACATTAAAATCCATTCATCATATAAACTGGGCGTGTCTCTTCAGAAGGCTTGAACTAAACTTTTCCATTCAAATAGATTACTGTTACAACGATCTTGTGCTTTTTGAAAATAATGATTGCCTTGACAAAATGGATGGACAAACATTTTTATGTAAAATATTTAGTATGTGGTGTTTTCTGTGATATTGAAAATTATACTGAATATTTGACACTTTTCAAGGTGTCATTGAGAATTAACAAATTCCAGTATCATGACCACTAATAAATGTCCTTTATCAATAAGGTAAAAATGTGTTAAAAGAAGATATTTTCTACATAGATCACTATACGATTCATTGAACATTTATTGGTTGTACATTAACTATCTTTGGTGAAATCGTAACCATAATTCTTAAGTAGTTTTTGAGAAGGGTAATTTGTACTTTTAGTTAAGTACTTTTTTTATATACCAGTACTTTTACTTGTTATTGAGTATTATTTCAGCAATGTAACAGTACTTGTTCTTTAGTAACACATTTCCAGTACTCTTTCCACCACTGCTCAAAAGCCTTGTCCTCTTTAGCAAATGCTTTGCTGCAACCTGTGGCCTCTGTGGGAACTGCAACTGTTATGTAAAAAAGGGTCTGAACTTGTTCTTCTTGAAACACCTGTGCATTTACGGTCATAGCTGAACAGCTGTTTTTGATTTTCACTTTTGAAATCAGTGTATTAAAATGTGCATATTCTATGTTCATGTAATGGATAGTTCACCTAAAAATGAACATTTTGATACAAGTTCTAATATATGTTTATTTATTTATTTTGGTTTATTAAAGTGCTTCTGATTTTGCACAAAAATCTGAACAAAACACCTTGTTGCAGATGAACCTCTGTTCCATGTCTTTTGCTCATGGTTTTTGACAACTGCTGAAGTGGCAGATGAATTTGCATCTGATAAATCTACAATGTTTTGTTGCAAGACAGTAATGTTTTCTCCGTCTACAAGCTATCTTTGCATGAATAACCGGTTATGTTTTGATGGTTGCATTTAGCATTGTTTTTGTTTTGTTTTTTTCTCCTGCTGTCTGCCACCTATTCACACCTCATTGACATCATTTTCAGGTCAGGACCAACCAGTTGAGAACTTATCATACAGTGATGTTTAAATGGGCGGTCCTGGGTTTGGGAACAAATGCTGGTGTAGGTGCTGTGTATGTATCTGTTAATTCTATGCAGAATAAATTATAAACAATTTTAACAAACGTATTTTGGCCTATGCAGCAGATCAATCCAGACTGAGTGATAAGAATCTTTTTTTTACTGTTCACATTTATGCAACCCACAGCAAGTTTGATACATTAATTGCGCCATATTGAGCTACTTATGGCATATTGCCAAATGAAACTATGCCAAAGGAAGCCCCTAGAATTTATTATAAGATGATATTGATGGGACTAGTGGCGAGTAAATGCCGTAAGCTGTGAGTTTGGGCTATTACATATTCAGATGTGAGCCCTGGCAGCTTTGTGCAATGCATTCTTAATGCACAGCCCTTATTTACGACAAGTATTTAGATGAGTAATTTAATCTTGGCATCTCTATTTAAGAACAGAGCAGCCAGTAGGGCTTCAATGGATTGGTTATATCACCACTAGATGTCAGTATTGCACCATGTATTTAGAGCTGTGTGTACAGGGCTTTAACTCCAGTCCTTGCGACCCACTGCTCTGCACATTGTGATGGTCTCCTTATTCGATACACTGATTTAGACCTCAGCTCATTAAGGATATACTCTGTCTATCCTAACGAGCTGAGGATCTGAATCAGGTGTGTTAAATAAGGGAGACATGCACAATATGCAGAGCAGTGGGTCGTGAGGACTGGAGTTGAGAACCCCTGGTGTAGAATATTACACTCTACAAGCAGTGAAGTATACATCCATTTGCACCAACAGCTTATAAATCCACATTTTACACAGTCTAACTGTAGGTTTAATTTAAACTGGTGTTTACTTGATCTCTTTTAACTTCTAATCCTCGGCTAACGATTGACAGTGGCAACAACACCTGACATTTAATTAAGAAAGTGCTTTCCTCACACATCGTTAACCTCACTCTCCCACTGATGCTTTCAGTGACATCATACTGTGGAAAACCCAGAAACAGTTGTGTGGCCATTGCATGTGTAACGGGGTGTAAAGGTGTTAACTTATGCATAAATGGGAACAGCCAGAGGTATAGCGATGTTCGCCGGAGTCAAAAGTGATGTCACGATATGGGCGTGGGCACGAACTGGTTGGCACAGAAAGAACCAAAACATACGCAGCAGTCTACCTGTGTTTTGTCAGCATGATTATTCTTTGTACGAAGAAGCTAAAATGAGATATAAGGTAAAGCTTTTATATAACCAGGGTTCATGTTCTCTGCCTGATCCATTTCACCTGAGTGAGAATTTGAGCAAAAGCTCGGACACATGGGCAGATTTGACATTCGGCGACATCTACCTCTATCTCATCGACATACGCCATCTATGTTTACCAGAGAGTCAATGAAGGTGTGAAAATTTTAGATGACTATAAGTCATAATTACGATAATTACTTGTGTTAACTAGGGATAACTGGTAAATGTGCTTACATCTAGAGATAAATAGAGGTGCAATTTGTAATCTTACCTCTGATATACATCATTGGTTAACATATATACGTAAAATGTATCAAAGAAAATACAATAATTTGCCCTTAATTAAAGGGATACTCCACTTTTTTTGGAAATAGGCTCATTCTACAACTCCCGTGGAGAAGTTAAACAGTCGCAGTTCTACCGTTTTTAATCCATTCAGCTGATCTTTAGATAGATTTTTAGAAGAATATCAGTAGCCAGACAGTTTCTGGTCTCATTGACTTCCATAGTAGGAAAATAACACATACCATGGAAGTCAATGAGACCAGAAACTGTCTGGTTACTGATATTCTTCTAAAAATCTATCTAAAAATCGGTCTCAAATGGATTCCCAAATCGGTAAAACCCAACTGTTTAACTCTAGGGGAGTTGGAGTGGAAAAAGTGGAGTATCCCTTTAATAAGGGGTATGTACACAGATGATGCACAGTAAAGTAGGCTACCCAATCTTCGGTTAACTTATGGATTTATAACTTATGGCCATTACTTTTCTAACAACCAGAGCGTATGTAACCTATCGTCACGGGCGAAGAGCCCTATCCGGGAAAGTATTTTCACGCACCACTATAGTGTACTTTTTGAGAGATGTATTTTTTCTCATGACTCATGAAAATGTCGTTTACATCAATCATTTGTTGTAAACGCATAAATGTTCGACTGAGACTTAAGGCCATTGCACACTGAGTACGAAATTTTCGTATGCGTTTTTTCGATGTTTGTCAGCCTAACAGAATTCGTCCGATGCGTATTTATTAAACTGTTGCGGAAAAAACGCAAAAATACAAAATGAATTCGTCAGGCAGTGAGGATGATTTTGTTGCCCTCTCTTATTGAAAAGAGAAGAAAAGAAAATATTGCGTTTGCGTCCATCCAATCCTGAAATTGCACTGAGAGGAACCACTCTCCTTATCAAGGAGCTGTGATTAAAAATTTACTTCAGAATGTCAGTGGAAAAGTTTGATGCTGGAGCCACATTTTAAAAACAAGATCATTAATTTCCGTGAATCAATCGATTCTGAACAGAGACTGGCAGTATGTTTAAGGTATGGTGACACACACAGACACACGCGCACACGCACGCGGCCCGGTGGAAGCGCTGGGCAGACAGAACAGCTGAATATTTTAAGCTGTTAAATAGCCTATTGTACCCAAATAATACTTTAGTTATCAAATTGGCTGCTCAATCACACCTATTAATCGATCCGAAATTTCAATCTGCTTGAAAGGGGAGGTTATTCCTTTCATAATCCAATCGGAGAGAAGAGAACACTTGATCGAAATGAAAACCGAAACTGAAAGCACTGCGCATATGCAAAGATGTGCGGAACGAGCTCCAGTCGGCCCTGAATTGTCAAAAAAACCTCTCAAAATGCTGGCTGTGGATGCGAAAAACGCAGAAAATCGAACCTGATCCGAATCTTTTTAATGACGGACGAAAGTTTCGGAGGCGGTGTGCAAGCGTGATTGACATAACGTCCCGGACCACGCCACCCTCATCTCCCTCTCCGCCAGACCCCGGCAGAGCAGACCCCCGTGGAACGCTGGTCCTTCCCTGGTCTCCTCTGTCGAGGGCGCGGAGCCCGATCGCGCACTCGCTAGGGGTCGCTGTGCCATCCCCGCTTCTGCCGATCTCTCCGCCCCGCTGCCCCTCCGGGGGACGCCGGTGGCTCGGATGATTCCACTGGACCACTTTTTGGGAGCGTGGTTAGAGCTCCCCAACTTGTCCCGTTGGGTCATTCGAAACTATCAGGCTCGGCTATGCGATTCAGTTTGCACGGTCTCCTCCTCGCTTCCGAGGAATCCACTTGACGGCGGTCAGTGGCAATGCCCCGATCATGAGAGTGGAGGTTGACACCCTGCTGGCGAAGGGTGCAGTCGAGACTGTCCCTCCAGCCGAGATGAAGTCAGGGTTTTACAGCCCCTACTTCATTGTCCCCAAGAAGACCAGTGGGTTTCGACCGATCCTCGATCTGCGCATCTTGAACCGCACTCTTCATCGACTGCCATTCAAGATGCTCACGGCCAAACGCATTTTCGAATGTGTGCGGCCCCAGGATTGGTTTGCAGCGATAGACCTGAAGGACGCGTACTTTCATGTCTCCATTTTACCTCGACACAGACCGTTTCTTCGGTTTGCTTTTGAGGGACAGGCATACCAGTATGCAGTCTCTCGCGTCTTTACGAAAGATCGTCGAGGCAGCCCTTGTTCCCCTTCGCGAAACACGGGGTTCGCATCCTGAACTATCTCGACGATTGGCTAATCCTAGCACACTCTCGAGAGACAGGTTTGCGAGCACAGAGATCTTGTGCTCCGGCACCTAGCCCGTCTGGGCCTTCGGGTCAACTGGGAGAAGAGCAAACTTTGCCCCGTGCAGAGGATCTCTTTTCTCGGTATGGAGATAGACTCGGTCGTCATGTCTGCGCAGCTTACGAACGAGCGCGCACACTCACTGCTGACTTGTCTTCGACAGTTCGAGGGCAAGAGTGCGGTCCCACTGAAACTTTTCAGAGGCTCCTGGGGCATATGGCATCTGCGGCCGCAGCTACGCCACTTGGATTGCTTCATATGAGACCGCTTCAGCTGTGGCTTCACGATCGAGTCCCGAGGTGGGCATGGCATCGCGGCATGCTCAGAGTTCCAGTAACTCCGACCTGCCGTCAGACCTTCTTCCCGTGGACGAACCTCAGCTTTTACGGGCCGGAGTTCCCCTGCAGCGAGTTTCCAGGCATATGTTGTTGTCTCCACAGATGCCTCTGCCATGGGTTGGGGTGCCATGTGCAATGGCCATGCAGCCGCGGGTTCCTGGACAGGACCCCAGCGCCTCATGCATGTCAATTGCCTCGAGTTGCTGGCAGTTACGGTCCTTGCTCTGCACCGCTTCCGGGCGTTGCTCACGGGTCAACACGTACTAGTCCGTTCAGGCAATACCGCAACAGTAGCGTACATCAACCACCAGGGGGGTCTTACGCTCACGTGCGGATGTCGCAACTCGCACGCCACCTCCTCTTATGGAGTCAGAAGCACCTGAGGTCCCTTCGTGCTATTTTACATTCCAGGAGCGCGGAACCAGGCAGCCGACGAGCTGTCTCGGATCCGCCCAGTCTCCTGGCGAATGGCAACTCCATCCCCAGTCGGTCCAGCTGATATGGGACCAGTTCGGGGACGCACAGGTAGATCTGTTTGCTTCGCAGGACTCATCCCATTGCGCCCTGTATTACTTCTCTGACCGAGGGCGCACTCGGCACAGATGCCTTGGCGCACAGCTGGCCGCGGGGCCTACGCAAGTATGCGTTTCCCCAGTGAGCCTTCTCGCACGGACTCTGTGCAAGATCAAGGAGGACGAGGAGCAGGTCATATTGGTCGCCCCTTACTGGCCCACCAAGACCTGGTTTTCCGAGCTGGTTCTCCTCGCGACAGCACCTCCTTGGCCAATTCCTCTGAGGAAGGACCTTCTTTCTCAGAGACGGGGCACCCTGTGGCACCCTCGTCCCGATCTGTGGAGGCTGCACGTGTGGCTCCTGGATGGGACGAGGCAGGTTGCAGTACCCTGCCACCTGCGGTGGCGGCTACCATCACTTCCGCTAGAGCGTCGTCCACTAGACACCTCTATGCGTTGAAGTGGAACCTCTTCGTCAGACTGGAGCTTGAGAGATGCTCCAGAGATGCTCGATCAGTGTTGTGTGTTCCTTCCTGCAAGATGGGTTGGAGCGAAGGCTGTCTCCCTCCACCCTGAAGGTGTATGTGGACGCTCTCGCCGCATATCACGAAGCAGTTGATGGTAAGTCGTTGGGGAAGCACGACCTGATCATCAGGTTCCTGAGGGAGCGAGGAGAGTGAATCATCCTCGTCCTCCTCTCGTACCCTCTTGGGATCTCTCAGTGGTCTTAAGTGCCCTGCAGAGACCTCCCTTTGAGCCTTTGCAATCAGTTGAGATTATATTCCTGTCAATGAAGACAGCGCTCCTGGTTGCATTTGCCTCCATCAAGAGGGTGGGGGACCTGCACACATTCTCCATTAACGAAGCGTACCTGGAGTTCAGGCCCGCCTGTCTCACGTGATCTTGAGACCCCGGCCTGGATATGTGCCCAAGGTTCCTACCACTCCCTTCCGGGACCAGGTGGCTGAACCTGGAAGCGCTGCCCCTGAGAGGAGGCAGACCCAGCCTTGGCACTGCTCTGTCCTGTATGGGCCCTCCGGGCTAACGTGGACAGAACACTGTGTTTCAGGACCTCAGACCAGCTCTTTGTCTGTTATGGTGGGAGACAGAAGGGAAGGGCTCTCTCAAAGAAGAGGTTGTCTCACTGGATAGTGGACACCATTTGCTTTGGCTCACCAGCAGCAAGGTCGTCCGTGCCCCTTGGTGTGACGCCCACTCCACCCGGAGTGTGGCTTCCTCTTGGGCTTTAGCGCATGGTGCCTTGCTCAGCAGACATCTTCAGAGCTGCTTGCTGGGCGACACCTCCAACACATTCGCCAGATTCTATAATCTCTGAGTGGAGCCTGTGTCCTCTCTTGTACTTGCTCACCCGGCCAGTACTGGACCCGCTCAGGTGTCTTCGAGTCCTCCACACTGTTGATGCTGGACGCCAGTGTCTGTTGCCTGGACGTCAGCTAGGTGCCTCCGTGTGCATGGTTCCTGTCTGTAACCCCCACATGTGTATTTTCCATTGTAAGCCTTTCTGAGCGTGTGTCTTCCCTCGGCAAGCCACCTTGCCACCCCTGGGGTTTAGCCACCCTTCGGTTGGTGACTCCAGTGTTCTTCCATATGTAGCCCTCTGGGTCATATGTGTATTCTTAAGTCCTCCCTACGGGTAGGCATACTGCGACATATTCTCCTGAGATATGCTTCCCAGTGTACCTTGGTATTCCTGTCCTAAGTAGGACTCCTGGTCTGTGTCAAGTTCCGCGACAGGGGTCTGGCTTTCGCAGGGCACTGGAAGACAGCTGTGAAGGTGGTCGTGATTACAGGGACCCCCATTCTCGTCATCCGACGTAACTCGGAGTGACTGACGAAGGGAACGTCTCAGTTACGTATGTAACCCTCGTTCCCTGAGTAGGGAGCAGAGACGTTACGTCTCCCTGCCACTTCCGCTGTACCGCTGGGTTGACGCCTGAGTTCAGTCTCGGCTCCTCAGCGAAGACATACTGCGGTTGTGTCCGCTTCCTCCTTTTATACTCACGGGGTGAGGCGGATATATGCTATGCAAATTCCACAGACCCATGGCATTTCCTTGCCATTGGCTTGTTTTTCAATTCTCGAAGAGGATTGGCTTTCTAAGCGAAACCCCATTCTTCGTCATCCGACGTAACATCTCCGCTCCCTACTCAGGGAACGAGGGTTACATACGTAACCCGAGACGTTTTATGGATTTAATTGTAATTAATTCATGTAAAATTGTGCATGTTCACTACTTAGTGAAGATGTTTCCCTTTATATTGAATTTAATTGTTAATCTGTTTTTCAGTTAAGTAAAGATTTTTATTATAACTTCTTCACTTTTAAAAATTATCCACTATAAAATCACAAAGCTAAAATATTTAATATTTAAAAGGATTAAAAAGAAAATTGTTTTAAATAGACAGCAGAATTAACAGACATGCTGTGGAACTGATTTATTCTCTATGCATTGGATCCCTTATTTCCACGTTTTGTCTCCTCATTGTGCAGACCCCAGAGGCAAGACTCGTCACATTGGTGCCGTGAAGTTGTGATGTTGCTGTGTTGCTATGGGTCGCGTCTTCAAGCAAGTTGATCGAAATCGCCACGCTGCAGCACCAGGATTGGAAGCACTCTACATCAGTTGAACAGTTCATCTTTGGTCCACAGCCTTTCGTGATCAAGGGACTCATTCGCTTTATCCTTTTTAATTTATCGGACTTTTTGCACTGATTATCCATTTAGTGTGAGTGTGTGTGACTTGCAGCACAACTTATTTGCCCATATGTAACAGCAATAGATATTTGCCTAACCAATTCACTCCTAGTCCAGTGTGTGAGGAGTTTTAGGTGTTCTAATTCCCATTTCAATGGACAGCCCGAATACTGCCGAAAGTGATAGTAGACATAGCATTACAAGAGGGGTGTGTCCTGTGAGAGAGTATGATGCAACATGCAGTCAAATGTCAGTCATAAGATTTCAGGGGCCTGCACATCAACACCTAATGCTGAACATGTTGTACCTGACATGTGTTAAAGCAAATGAGTTCAATTGTACATTAGATTGATCAACAGTTAGCAGACAACTATGTCTCATCTTAGTCCTTATAGCTTGAACACTGGCCTGACAAATAGACAACACCCTGATGATTCTAAAGCCAGCAGCCCTTCAGGCATGGTAAATTTATCACAAAACCAAATAATTCAGCATAGAAAAGTCAAGGATTCACCTTCGTTCAGAAGGGATAGTTCTGACACAGTTGAAATTGAGGAATAGGAAAATCTGATGAGAAACATGAATGCTGATGAACATGTGGATGAAATCCTTGTGCACCTGCGTGGTAAGGTGATCTACGAAAGATGTAGTCAAATTCTGGATCAGGAACTGTGATTCTGCCACCCACTGTCTGTCCAAATTCTGTCTGTAGCCTGTTGCTCAAACATTTCAGTTGTAATTATTACTCGCATGTCCCAACTGCTGATTTTGACACTACCTTGCCTGAGGAGGATGAGAGTCCAAACCACTACTGGCTGAGACTCAACAAGGCAGCAGATGTTGCTTCTGAATGTCTGCGTGAGTAAGGTAAAATGCTTGACAAGCCAGTTTGGAAGTGGTCCACATGTTTATCAGACCCTGCCCGAGTAAAGACTTCGCTTCAAAGCCAAACCCTTGTTTGATTATATCTTTGAAGACAGACACTAAAGGCTCAAGAGGCAGAAGGAGGAAACTCACCTCAAAGGCTGTGTGCGGTAAACTCTCACCAACAGACTGGATAGGACAAAGGCCAGAAGTATTTGACACTTCGAGGACCTTCTCACAAGAGTAATGCTAGCACACTCAGACTTTGAAACACGACTTCATATGGCTGTAGATGCCTCGTTTGATGGATTGGGTGCTGTTCTTTCCCAGATCCCAGTAGGTAGCACTATGACCAGGCCAATAGTATTTGCTAGCAAGATGCTGACACATTCTCAGATGAATTACCCAGCTCACACTAGAATTCCTTGCACTTGGGCGACAAGTTACAGTATTGATTATAGGGGTGTCATTTTACATCTTGGAAGGATTATAATATCTTTACCTATATACTTACCAAGCCAAGACTCGAATGCTTGCAAGCAATGGTGGGTTGCTAAGCTAGCCTCCTTCAGCCCTATAAAAACATAGTCGCTGACACGTTATGCAAGGAGACCTTTTGTCCAACCCAGTGTAAGTCATCGAATAACCTTACCAGTCTTTGCTCAATTAGGTTAGATTGATTTGTAGATCAAATTGTCCAAGATTAGAACCTCTATGAAGTGATGTCAGTGATCTGCTCATTAATATCTGTCGGATGAGAGACACTGAAACAGGCAGAGAAAAATATTGTTTAAAATGACAAAAAAAATTTTTTATGATAATATATATTAAAATGTAATTTATTCCTCTGAAAAGAAGCTGAATTTTCAGCATCATTACTCCAGTCTTCAGTGTCACATGATCCTTCACAAATCACTCTAATATGATGATTTTATGCTCCAAAAACATGTATAAATATAATCCATGTTGAAAACAGTTTTTTACATTTTTATTTCAGGATTCTTTGATGAATAGAAAGTTCAAAAGAACAGCATTTGGAAGCTGTGGAACTGATTTACTCTCTATGCATTGGATCCCCTTATTTCCACGTTTGTGTTTCTCTCATTGTGCAGACCTCCCAGGCATGACCGTCTCACATGCACTCTCTGTGTGTGTGCGTGCAGAAAGGTCAGAGAAACAAAGCTTTTCCTGTAGAACAGACATATAGCAAGAAAATCAAGCCCCAAAGGACTTCTTCAGGAAGTGATAACGTTGCTTATGATATAAGCACAAGGGGATGGCAGCTTTCTGTGCTATTAAAATAAGTAATTCAACTTTTTATTTAAAAAGTAATAAACATGTAAGTGATAAACATGCTCCTTTTTATGCAAAGCTTCGCTGTGTTCTCTGTCACTGGTCACAGATCCATCAAATATGGAGGTAAGATTGAGGTGAACCAGATACACTATATGTTCCAAAATTGGATGTAAATTGATCAAAAGTGACCGCTAAATGGATATTAATCTCCTTTGACTGCAAGACATTTGCAGAATATAACAGCAGGCCAATGTGAGTTTAAAGAAAACTGAAAGACGAGCAAGTGGATGCTAAATTTGCTGTTTTATCATTAAAATCTGTACATTTTGAATAGGTTTAGTGGTGGGTGCTGCTGTCTTTTTGAGCTTGGCATTATGCATTATTTACTACCTGCTTCACCGTGCTTATTCTGTAAATTGAGGCTGAGATGTACAGTGATGTTCATTCCATTATTCAACTGGACTCATGGGACTCCATTGTAGATGAACAGAATTCATGTTAAATGTTTATATGCCTCTCCTTCTGTCTGTCTTCATTGTGCCATTTTGTTTATCTCTTTCTTCTCCATAATTGTCTGACGTAGACGCTGTGGGAATATCTTTTCACACATCAAACCAGGCAGGAAGTTTCATAGTTACAATATTGATGTCCTCTCTTATGTGCTCTGATAATAGTGTTTGTGAAGTTTGCAGGCCTTTCTGATGCTCAAACCCCATGTGAATTGTTTTTCCCAGACTTTGTGACAGTGTGTAATAACCTGTGGCACATGGATGAGACTAACGTTTAATGTTTGAAAAAGTGTCTTTCCCCACTGTTCTATAAGTAAAAGCTAAAACTTTATGCTTGCTCAATTTTGTCATTAACCAATATTTTAATTAGCTCAATCAGAATTGTTTGCAGGATATGATAGAAACATCAATTGTTAGAAAGAATTTATGCTAATGCTGTACTGTACTCAGAAGTCAAACATAGATTGTTTAAACGTTTGTAAAGGTTGTATGTTTGTTGTATGCATAAATGAAATCGCTAATATTTAATACTATCCATTCATGTCCAGGAGGAGTAAATTGATCTTCTTAAATGGGTCACATCCCCTGTTCCAGGATCTAAGCTCTGATTGGTTTTGAGTTTGGGATAATATAGGTATTTAAAAGGCTGTATAAGACCGCCTGTATATTTCTTGATTCCCATGAAGGTAAGCAGCATTATAAAGTTATTTTAATGTGATGTGTGAAATGTAGCAATGTGTAGCTTTTCAAAGACCCATGTGTATACATAATTGTAGATGATACTTATTGCAATTTAAAAAAATATAATAATTAATGCATGTTGAAATTTTCTGCCTCTTTATCAATTTGACTAATTTTTATTTCCAGCTAATCATGGGAGCAAAACTGTTACTGGTTTGTTTTGTGATAATTCTGTTTTGGGGTAAGGCTATTCTTTTCTTTGGATTATTTTTATGTGATAATATCTGTTGTTATTGATTTATGAATTAATTAAATTAATTTTTAATTAATCATTTAAATTTAAATTTTTGATTATATATTATAACAAATTTTGGAAACGTTTTGATAGTTTTGTTAAATGCACTTATTTAAAGTTGCAATGTGTAACATTTTCGGGTCTCTTACATAACTTATTAACCATAACTATGTTTTCAGTGGTGTAGAAAGAACTTACTTAATATACCGTAATGCTTTTATTACCTTAGAATGAGAATTTATATCTATGTAACTGCGGACACCCCCTTCAATGAAGGTCGACAAATTGTGACGTCATGTTTCTACTGTAGGCGAACGCGAACAAACAGCGCTCCAGAGCGCGTTTCATCACAAGCTTGAAAGAGAAGCAGCAGAATGCTAGAATCTAGCCATAAACACATTGAGTAGTGACTTTTCCCTTGTGAGTGGTGTAAAATATGTAGTTGGACTGTTTCATGTAACTTAGTTCTTCTCCCTCGCTGTGTTATGGCTTTGATATGTTGGGATAAATGTGCTAGCTATACTGATTAGTACTCTTGAAATTGACCGTAAAACAATATGTTGGAATCACCAACCCGTCGATTGCGGTTGACAGGTTGATTTTGGAAGCATTTTAAGTCAATTCGCGAAGAGTTTTCAAAATCAGAGAAAAAAAGCATTTTGTGTATACACTTTTTTTTTACTGCTATTTCATTTTAAACAATAATGGTAACAATATGACACATAATATTTTTGAGTAGTTAGGGCTTGATTTCTTTCATGGAATCTGCCTAAATCAGTCATGTAAAATCCCCTTAATCGTTTAGTCTATGATACAATGAATTTAATATTTTTAGTAATATATATATATATTTTTTTTGTTCTAGCTTGAGACTCAAAAGATCTAGGTATTCTAGGTTGAGACTGATCTCATTATATGGCGTATGTATGACACGCCAAATCGATATTTCCATTTTTGGCGTGCTATCAACACGCATAATTGTTTGTCAACGTGTTTATGAACGCCATTGATTTAACGTTACATTACTGTATATATAAATAGATGACCTACCCCAACCCCGTAAACCTACCGGTCACTGGGGTTAATACCATTTATGAGTCTTCCCTTACCATCCTAGGAAAAAAAAAAATATCGCTACCCAGATGTAGATCTACATTTTGATTTGTTTCGCTAGGACATTTTACGGCGTGCACAAACAAAATGCATATAGATAACACACCACTTCACTTGAAAGTGGCGTGTATGTTTACGCAAAAGTCATGATGTCATGTTGACGTCAAACATATCTAAACATTAAACATTAGCAGATGATTCTCTTATACTCAAACACATAAAATAACACTTAATTTTAATTTTTCCTCTCCATTACCAGTCATGTGCAAAGCATGCTGGGAACTAACAATGGTGTCTCTACATAAAACCCACATAATTGAGCTAATTCTCTTAAAATAAATTGGTAGCTCCTTTTCCTTATTTGTATCAGCTTAATCGGTTCCTCAATTCAAGCCTCAAAATTGTTTCCTTAGGAAAATGTATATCTTGGTTTTATTAGTGAAATGTTCTCAATATTTCCGATACATCACTGAACCACAATTTTCTTAATAAAATATACACAATAGTTTTAAATATCACCTTCATCTTTTTAATGAAAATTACAAGACCCATGATAATTTTTTTACAGTGTAGTAAACGATGTCTAGGGGATGTGGAGGCGCGCACTGTTACAATCATTTTTTGAGCACCTTTGGGCTCATGCGGACAGATCAAGGCTTAACGCTTTAACCAGCTCAGCCACAGTAACAGCTCATATTTAGCCAGCTAAAACTTTTATTACCCTGTTAGAAAAAAATATAAATGTAGTTGCATGGTTTCATGTGGTTCTTCTCCCTCTCTGTATTATGGGTTAGATATGTAGGATAAATGTGCTGGTTAGGTATTGGAGACAATCAGCTGATTACTATTATAATATTAGAGCAAGCTTGCAACCGAACCTCTAGATGTCGCTAAAAATCACACACTGCACCTTTAATACCATTGTCTTTAAACATTTGATTACAACAATTTTTTTTATAACAATATTTTATGTGTAATTAATTATCAGTCTTTCTCTCTTGACCTCTTAAAGATGGATGCCAGGCTCGAATCTGCAGGACAAGAATTTGCCACTGCGTTTATGCAAAATTATGTTCCCGCTTTTGATGCCCCGCTCTTTCAGCTTTATATCACCTCTCTGCATTCTAATTGCCTGGTGAAGGTCAACGTACCTGGTCTTCGTTTCACCCAGGAGATGCAACTGACTGCTGCAGGTCAGGGCATCACTGTGACCCTCCCCAAAGAAGTCGAACTGTCTGGCACCAAGGGTCCCGCAATACTGTCCTCATTCAGGCAACCAATGACGTAACGGTTTCCTCACTAAACTCAAAACAACACACGGCAGAAACGTCCCTGAGTCTACCCTATGAGCGAATGGGGCACTGAATATTTTGTGTTCACCCCTACTAATTCCCCCTCCATCCATGCTAAAGGAGTTTGTTCTTGTCAACGTAAAGAGCAGAACTTGGTGGAAGTGTTCCTTCGGAGCGGCGGTCCGGTTCGAAGGCCGCTTGTATGGAGTCGGCAGTAAACTAGTTTTGGTGATGGACCCTTTCGAAAATGCACAAATACAAAGCCAAGGAGACTTAACAGGAACCCGCGTATCCTCGCAACTTCCTCTGGCGTGCAACTCGGGCCACATGTGCACGTGGCGCTTTTCTAAGTGCAATCACGTTTATGAGCATCTTCTGCCGGTGCAAGGATGGGGATCTCAATTTCTGGTGGCTCCGTTTAGCATCCAGAGCCAGTTTGACAGTGTCTATATCCAGGCATCGCAGTCAACGAATGTAACTGTTCAATTTGGCCCAACTATATTAAATGATGTACTTCAGCGTGGTATGATCATCAGAATACAAAATCAATTTTCCAAATGGTCTAAACATCATTGCTGACAGCGGAATCCAGGTGTTTTTTCTGTTTAATGGTGTGCGAACATCCTCTAATGTAATGTATGACCCGTTTCTTGTAAATCTTCTGCCCAACAACCGTTTTGGTTCTTCGTACGCACTTGATGGGATAGCTGGCTTTGACAACCGAGCCCTGTTGATTGTGCCTACAAATGAACAAGCAGGGATTCTTTTTGATAGCTTGCCTTTACCTGGAAAAACTCAGTGGAGGGTCATCAAAAACAGCCAGTACTCCTGGACTGAGCTGGTTTATCAACCTGGGGCAGGTGGGCACAAAGTAACCCATGCAAGTGCTTCTTTTGGGGTCTATATTGTGGGAATCGACCAAGTGAATGGATACGGAGCTTCAGCCCCATGCATTGATCAAGGTGTGTTTTATGTCACCATTTACCTTATGTTTTTCCAAACCTGTGTTTTTTTCTTCAGTTGAATACAAACAAAGATTTTTAGAAGAAAATTGGTAACCAGACACTTAACGGTAGCTATTAACTTCCATAATAGGAAAAAGAAAAAATACTTCGGAAATCAATCAGACTGTTTGATTACCAACATTCTTCCAACTATCTTCTTTTGTGTTCAATAGAAGAAAAAAAAAAAACATAAACTTATTTTATTAAACTTTATTTTATTTTTAATAGCGAGCACAGCTGTCTTACTTTATGAACTTTCAGCATCATGTGTATCTTTTGTTTTCTCCATTAGTTGTAGTTGTGTCCTCGCTCTTGCTTCAGCATTGGCTGTAGTCCAGATGAGGAGTGCCAGATGATGGGTTCCATCCCCACCTGTGTGAAGAAACCATTTTGGATTGTGTTGGGCTATGGGCGACCCTCACTATAGCACATTTGACCAGCATTATTTTGACTTTATGGGCACTTGCACTTATGTCGTCACCAGGAACTGTCAGAAAAATGACGGTCTTCCAGCTTTCGAAGTCTTGGCTAAAAATGAAAATTCGGGCGACATGAGAGTCTCCTATGTGGCACTTGTAATTGTGAATATCGGTGGTATCACCATCAGCGTTGAAGGTTCCGAATCCCGGGAAAGTCAGGGTAAACATTTGTATTTTTATTTATTGCATGGTTTTAGTACTGAACCGTATCGGTTACCTAATGTAACCTCAGTTCTCTCTTTTACGGTACGGGAAAGATTCATCTTTTCGAGATATTGAATCCAAAAAATTATCCTTAATTTTGTATTCATTGTTAATGCAGTGCAGCAGCTAGCAGACCTACAGCAGGCTGTCTAGCATGCTCATAGACTGCTCTGCGGGAACTGCAGCAGCCTACCACTGAGCCCGACATGACGTCACGTCTTATGAAGGGCGCTCACGCCTTCTTATCGTCATAGCTCACCAGTATGGGCGTGACTTAGCATATATAAGCGGGGCTCGGAGGCTGTTTCTCTGGTTAGCCTGTGCACAATCATGTCTGGACAGAACGCACATCTCACTTAAACTCACAGAAGTTTAGCCTGCAGAGCAGGAACTTTTAGGTTATAAAACCTGACAAAGGTGGACAGGGAGGCCCAGCCTGCCGCCACACATACTGTATGTCGTGAATAGAAATTCCGCTGGACCATGCCCACGATGAGGGAATGAACCCTCAGGTGGAATGACCACTTCAGACCTTTCGATGCATAAGCGGCTGCTATAGCGTCCCACAATCCATCTGGACAAGCTTTGTTTCGAGGCACTGACATGTTGTCTGAACGGAACTAGAACATGGTGGTCCTGTATGAATGGGAGGAAGCGCTTCAGCGCGTTCTTGACCGCTATAATTTCCAGACAGTTTCTGTGAAGGAGCTTCTCCTGGTCTGACCTCTGGCCAAAGAACGGTCTGAGTTGGACGCATCTGTCGAGATGACCTTTCGATATGAGGCAGCTCCCATCATCACTCCCAGCTGATACCAGTCGGCCACTAACCAGGGCTTCTAAGTCGTAATGCAGGTCTTAGTCACTCTGGTTCGCAGCCAGAGGCCCAAGCTCTAACGAGACACTCAACCGTTCAGCCACCGTTGATGCGAGCGCATGCGCTGTAAGCCCAGCTGAAGCACTGCTGCAGCTGAAGCCATACAGCCAGCATCCTCTGGAATGTCTTCAGAAGGATACTGCTGCCCTTCTGGAAAGACACGGCTAGAAGTCCAGTTCTATTCCCTAGAAAGGAAATTGACTGACTGGGCAGTAATGTGCTCCTGGTCCAGTTGATCGTGAGACCCAAGCTTTCCAGGTGACTGAGAGAGCACAGTTCTGTGAGATAGCAGTTCTGTCTCTGACTTTGCCAAAATAAGCCAGTCGTCCAGATAGTTTATGATTCGCAAACACTGATTTCTCAGGGCGAGATCTGTGTCCATGCACTTCGGAAATGTATCAGGTGCTAGAGACAGGCCGGACGGCAGGACGGTGTATTGATATACGTGACCGTTGGAGGCGAATCTCAAAAATGGCCTGTGACGGGGTATTATCTGAATCTGGAAATAGGCATTTTTCAAATGGAGAAAAATAAACCAGTCCCTCGGGCAAACGTGCACGAGGATTTTCCTTGTCGAAAGCATTTTGAACAGTCTTTTCATAAGCACTTTGATTTAACGTCTCAGATCTAAGATGGGTCTGAGGGCTCCGTCCTTATTGGGTACAAGAAAATAATCACAGCAGATGTGCTACTTCCGTGGTGACTTTAATTACTGATAAAAGCCTAAAACATATTTTAAGAGAAAATGCTTACAATCTAGAGCTTTTTATTGTAAAACAAGACAAAAAATACTGACTGATAATTGTTTGCAGTTTAATATACAGTACAACAATATGTTTTTTTTTGTACAGATTGACCAAAGTGTGTGGAGCCTTCCTGTCATTCTTGAAGATGTTGGAGTATCCATGTTCCAGTCTGGCAGCTTCATCACCATCCTTTTTTCTTTTGGGCTGAATGTGCAGTATGACTATTATCACTATCTCGTGGTCTCCCATGCCCACTGCCTTCATGAACAAAGATCTGTGGCCTCTGTGGCAACTTTAATGGTGATCCCAATGATGATTTCATAATGCCTTCAAACACCCAGGCTCCCAATGCAACAGCATTTGGCCAGAGTTGGAAAGTTCACAACTTAACATGGGATGAGGGCTGTAGAGATGACAATAGTGGTCATGAATGTGATGCCCAAGCACTTAAACAATGGGAGGGTGAAAACTACTGTGGACTCTTACTGAAGGAGCCATTCAGTCAGTGTCATTCTGTTATCAATCCTGCTATTTACATTCAGAACTGCTTGTATGATGTCTGTTTGGCAGATGGTCACAGGAACTACTTATGTAATGTCTTGGAGCTCTATTCGAGTGTATGTCAACGTTTTGGGATACAACTAATCAACTGGAGAGAAGCAGCCAATTGTTGTGAGTAATAGTGTGATAAGCATCTTGACTTGACATTGTTCAGCAAAATTGTGATGTTTTATTTCCGAATGTGTCTTCAGCTTACAGATGCCCTGAAAACAGTCATTATGAATTTTGTGGTAGCGCTTGCCCTTTGACCTGCGGCCTCAGGGCTCATTTGAACTGCACTTTGGCCTGTGCCGAAACATGCGCTTGTGATCCTGGTTTTGTTCTTAGTGGATCAAAATGTGTACACTCTTCCCAATGTGGCTGTTCCTACAATGGACGCTACATTCCCGCTGGGGAGGCTTTCTGGGCAGATGATGCTTGCAAGCGGCTTTGTCGTTGCTCCACAGAAGGTGGACGATTAGAATGCCAAGATGGAGACTGTGGGGCTGGACAGCACTGCCAGCTGGTGAATGGCATTAGGGACTGTTACCCGGTCTCCCAAAGCACCTGTATGGCAGCGGAGACCCCCACTACTATACTTTTGACAAGAAGTACTTCGACTTCCAGGTACTATTCTACACACAAAACAAGTTTTTTCTAAGCTATATGATCTCCTGCAGTGTGTAACAACTAAAAAGGTCATTTTAGTCTCTGACATTTTAGACTCGGACAGTAACCATAACAAGATTTCTGACAGTAACCATAGCAACATGAGAACATGATAAACATAGCAACATTTTGGAGACTAATAATTGTATGATATTTGTTACATTTACACTTTAGTCATAAGTTTACATACACCTTTCAGAATCTCCAAAATGTATTTTTTTCTGTTTTTTTTTTTTTATTAATAGGAAGGATCATAACATTTTTTTCTATTCAGTACTGCACTGAAAAAGCTTTTTCACATAACAGATGTTTCAAACACAGTCTCATGAAGATGCGTATCTATACCACGAGTGTCATTTCTCGTGGCATTTATACGCCAAAAATGTTTTTTGCGTGTATATGGTACGCACTAAAAAACCCTGGGTTAGGTTTAGGGGGAGGGGGTGGGGAGTTTATTATATCGCCAAAAAGTGCATATCATATGTACGCGAAAATCGCGTGCCATATACATGCAAAAACTGCTTTTCGCGTATAAATGCCACGAGAAATGACATCCGTGACATAGATACTAACTTTCATGAGATCGGGCTGGGTGTTCAGTCCCTGGTCTGGCCTAGTCCACAAGACAAAAGACGAGACAAATTACTTGATTGGCTTGTTTGATGTAGCAACAGTAACTAAGAGGGGTGGGTCTTTGTAAAAAGTCAATTTCAAATCATTTAAATCTTTGCTGGACTCGGCCGGACTCCGACTCAGACTTGGATGTTAAGGACTCGGACTCAAGTCCAACTCTGGCCTCTTTGGACTTGGACTCGGATTTCGACTAAGGTGGACTCGGACCCAACTCTACCATTTACATTATAGACTCCCACTTACACATCAATTACAAAACATGTAAACATGTTTGTTTTAAAAGTAGCCATTTCTTGGCCCCAATGTGAATTCTGTAGTGAATAAAGTCATCGTGATTTTGCCAAGTAAGACATGTTCCTAGATCAACATATTTTGTTGATCCTGGAACAACATTTCTGTCTGAAAGTGTAATCCTAATCATATCCCCACCCTTAAACCTAAACCTAACCCTACCCATAACTTCTAAAATCAGGGAAATGACAGGTGAATAACACTGATGTACTGTATAAGCATCTAACCCTGGTTGTAACACTAAACTTGTTCTTCAAATCTGGTTGATTTTAATGTTGTTCCAGGATTAACAAAGACGTCTGATGCAGGAACATGTTGCACTTGGTGTAATATAGTTGGGTTTTTTTCTTCCACATTAACTACAAAAACATATTTTGTAGTTGAATATTTCCTGCATACTCAAAGTGTCCTGGAAAGACAGCATAAAAAAGTAGTGTACGATCAAAATGTCCATATGTTCTTTTGTGTAAAATGATAGCATTATTATTTTCTTCCTTCAGGGAAACTGTATATATCAGTTGGTTGGAGTTTGTGTCTCGAATCCTGGACTGGTGTCATTTGATGTGCTGGTGCAAAATGAGTTTCGGGAAGCAGAGCAGTAACGTTCACTGAAGTTACTGGAGATCAAAGTATATAATATCAGCATTGTTATTGATCGAGAATACAGCAGCCTTGTTACCGTAAGTTACTAGTTACTGCTTGCATTACACCTTTGGCAAGCGATTGCATCTTTCCAAATCGCTTGATGGATTTCTCTTTTAGGTCAATGGTGAGCTGTTGAACCTCCCTCTCAGTCTTATTGAAGGTCAGGTTTCAGTTTTCAGAAGTGGCTGGTCTGCTGTCGTTCAAACCTCTTTTGGTCTCAGAGTCACGTTTGATTGGAACAGCTTTGCCACCGTCACCGTCCCCAGCACCTACATGGGTGCCATCTGTGGCCTCTGTGGGAACTACAATGGAAATCCAGAAGATGATATGACCGTCAGAGGAACAACATTACCTTCCTCAGGAACCGGTGGAGTTTGGTGCCAGCTGGCTTGTATCCGAGATCCCAGACTGTGTCCATGGCTGCACACACAGTTGTCAAAATCGTGATCCCGGCCAAAAAGAATCTCTATAAAACGTCTGATTTCTGTGGGCTGCTGAGTGACCCACAGGGGCCTTTCAGGGACTGTCAAACAGGACTGGACCCAGAACCATTTTTTGAGGGTTGTGTTTACGATGTCTGTTTGTATAACGGAAGGAGAGATATACTGTGCCAGTCCATAACAGCATATACATCTGCTTGTCAGGCGATGGGGAAAACCATCAGCCCCTGGAGAACTGCTGATTTCTGTGGTGAGACCATACTGGCTGATTGTCACTAGATCCTTCTGAGAAACCGTATTGTGGTCATACACAAAAGGTTTTGTAAGTCACTACTGTACCAGTTTCATTCATCTCAACAAAGGGCAACAATTATAAAGCAGAGTTTAAAAAATAAATTGTTAAGGATAAAAGGGTGTTTTAATGCATTCAGAAGGGGATTAAGTTAATAATCAAATCTGACATGTAATCTAGTCTGAGGGTTTTCAAGTGATTGGTTCCACACAGACCAGTTTTCATTAAAAATTTACTATGCTCTTACAATACTATACTATTGTAATGAACCATATACAAATACATATTAACCAGTCACATGCCTGTCTCTTGTCAGGTGTTCAGTGTCCTGTTCACAGCCACTATGAGCTCTGTGGTTCTGGCTGTGAAGTCACGTGTCATAGTTTGGCTCCTCCCACTGGCTGTCGTAGCCGCTGTACGGAGGGCTGTGTGTGTGACCAGGGTTTCGTCAGGAGTGGCGACCAATGCGTCCCCTCTCTCAGTGTGGCTGCCTCTATGGCAAACGCTACTATTTGCTTTACCAACAGTTCTATCCTGGCAATAACTGTGAGGAGGTGTGCACATGTACAGCGAATGGCCAGGTAAGTGGACACACCAAAGTGATTTTAGGGAGAATATTCTACAGTTTTGACATTAATTGTGATTGGATTTGATTTGTAGGGCTATGAAGGGCTTGTTATCTTAAGAAAGGGTTTAGTCATATAATGAGAAATCATATTTTTCCTTTGATCTTTTAATATAATAAGAGTTCAGTCTTCCTCCCCAGTTTATAAAGAGTATTTTATGTATATTTAATATTTATATATAGTGCATTAAAAGACATGGATATGACATTTGGTGTGGCACTTACTGTTTCACAGCTTTATCATATCTCATAGTTGTCTCTTTAGAGCTAGATGATATGAGGCTGAACCTGCTTTTGCATCTATGCATTTCAGATCATCCATTTAACCCTTTACCTGTCACCCCCCTTTTTGATAATTTACATTAAAATGCACTATACAAACTTAAATGGTTGTAATTCAAGAATGCTTTGGAATATATAGACCCAAGTTTGGTCTTGTTTTAAAGAAAATAATCAGCAGAATTATTACTGACTGGTAAAATTAAAGTCTGTTAAAAGTTATGAAGTTATAATTTACAGTAAATCAAATACTTTATTAATATATATTTTTTATATAAAATAAATATTTTACAAAATATGTTTTACTATAAAATGAAAGCTATATATCTAACCAAGTTGTGTTCCAAATTTAAAGTTGATATCACAAAAATTGAAGTTCCCATGACATTTTGTTTAGGCGTTATACCAAAAATAGCCACCGGGTGCCTGAATTCCATTGAATTTAATTGCATGCATTCTGCCATAACAAATTAATGAATTTCTATCCAAATATCACTTCTGTCACTAAATATGGAACCTTGAGACTCTTGAGACTTTCTGACAATATGTGTTTTGTCAAGATTGGAAAAGGTTTTGATGATTATTTATGAAAGATGATGCCCAAAAGGGGAGGGGCCTAATAAAAAAAATACTGATTCTACGGTACGCAACGTCCAATTTCAAAACGGTTTTCACAGGATGAATTCTGAGTTTGTAAGCTTTCAAATGATACCTAATTTATGATAACTACTAAAATATGTGATATAATAATAAAAAAATGTATATATATATATATATATATATATATATATATATATATATATATATAGTATTGACAAATACTAATTATGTTTTATTATGAACTTTTAGCACTAAAAACCAAAGTTGCAATTATTAAAAGTGTGTGCGTCTGACTTTTTGTGACAAAGGTCAGAAACTCCTGTAATGACGTCGATTTTTAGAGGAGGACTCTTGTCATAAATCCATACATTACTGTTCATTCATAATTTGTAAGAAAAAAAAACAGCACTAAAATATCTATTTAGGAGTCTTAGACCTTTTCAACTATATACACTCACCGGCCACTTTATTAGGTACACCTGTCCAACTGCTCGTTAACACTTAATTTCTAAGCAGCCAATCACATGGCGGCAACTCAGTGCATTTAGGCATGTAGACATGGTCAAGACAATCTCCTGCAGTTCAAACCGAGCATCAGTATGGGGAAGAAAGGTGATTTGAGTGACTTTGAACGTGGCATGATTGTTGGTGCCAGAAGGGCTGGTCTGAGTATTTCAGAAACTGCTAATCTACTGGGATTTTCACGCACAACCATCTCTAGGGTTTACAGAGAATTGTCCGAAAAGAAAAAACATCCAGTGAGCGGCAGTTCTGTGGGCGGAAATGCCTTGTTGATGCCAGAGGTCAGAGGAGAATGGCCAGACTGGTTTGAGCTGATAGAAGGGCAACAGTGACTCAAATAACCACCCGTTACAACCAAGGTGGGCAGAAGAGCATCTCTGAACGCACAGTACGTCGAACTTTGAGGCAGATGGGCTACAGCAGCAGAAGACCACACCGGGTGCCACTCCTTTCAGCTAAGAACAGGAAACTGAGGCTACAATTTGCACAAGCTCATCGAAATTGGACAATAGAAGATTGGAAAACGTTGCCTGGTCTGATGAGTCTCGATTTCTGCTGCGACATTCGGATGGTAGGGTCAGAATTTGGCGTCTACAACATGAAAGCATGGATCCATCCTGCCTTGTATCAACGGTTCAGGCTGGTGGTGGTGGTGTCATGGTGTGGGGAATATTTTCTTGGCACTCTTTGGGCCCCTTGGTAGAGTTCTCAACGGGTTCGGGTTCGGGCCCGACAAACCCGACGGGGACCCGCGGCGTTCGGGGCCGGGGTTCGGGTCGAAATATAAGCAAATGACTCGGGTTCGGGTCGAACCTCGGGCTTAATCTTTTCCACCCAGTAAAAAAACAAACAAATTATTATAATCATCGCTGCTGTTCACCGTAAAGAAAGTCTGGCTGCTGCGTGCAAAGTCCATCGCAGGTGGCTGGCAGAGAGGAGAACACGCCTCAGTCTATCCACTGTGGACACACTGATCTTCCTCCACGATGCCTATTATAAGCATATGATTATGTTTGTAGGCTAGGTCTATTTTGTTTCAAAACTCGTGAGCCCGCCTGCTGGTTTCCAAAACGCGGTCGGAAGAACTTAGGGAAAAGGAAAAGAGAATCTGACTGCGTGAGAGAACCTGACAGGAGTCCCGCTCTCGGTTCGAGCTTTATACTCATTGGCACGAGCTCAAAAGCAGCACTGGATGCAGACGGTGATGCTGACCTGGCGATCTTGTTGATGGACTAGTAAGTCAACCTTTCTAAGTTTGAGCTCATTTTATTTTGTGATTTTACCGGAATGAATAGACGCTGCAACGGCAATAGACTGTACTAGAACGCGTGCGCGTCCGAGTCGGGCCGTGGGCCGGGTTCGGGCGGATAATTCATGTTGATGTGTCGGGTTACATCGGGTCGGGCTTCAAAAGCCACGGGGCAGGTCGGGTCGGGTAAAATTTTTAGGCCCGTTGAGAACTCTACCCCTTGGTACCAATTGAGCATCGTTGCAACGCCACAGCCTACGGTATTGTTGCTGACCATGTCCATCCCTTTATGACCACAATGTACCCAACTTCTGATGGCTACTTTCAGCAGGATAATGCGCCATGTCATAAAGCTGGAATCATCTCAGACTGGTTTCTTGAACATGACAATGAGTTCGCTGTACTCAAATGGCCTCCACAGTCACCAGATCTCAATCCAATAGAGCATCTTTGGGATGTGGTGGAACGGGAGATTCGCATCATGGATGTGCAGCCGACAAATCTGCGGCAACTGTGTGATTCCATCATGTCAATATGGACCAAACTCCCTGAGGAATGCTTTCAGCACCTTGTTTGAATCTATGCCACAAAGAATTGAGGCAGTTCTGAAGGCAAAAGGGGTCCAACCCGTTACTAGCATGGGGTACCTAATAAAGTGGCCGGTGAGTGTATAGTTTGTCATGACTAGATTAGGATTTAATAGAAATATAGTGAAGTAAATTTAGGTTGCCCGTATACGGGCAAGTGACAGTTTAGCCATCACACAAATTTTGCTCAATACAAAATACATGAATGCCCTGTTTGTTTCCACAGGTGGTCTGTAATAAGTTATCTTGTGGCCCCTATGAGAAGTGTGAGTTGATAGGTGGCGTTCGCAGATGCCAGCCAATCGGGAAGGGCATTTGTGAAGCTGCTGGAGACCCACACTATGTGTCCTTTGATGGGAAGCGTTTCGATTTCCAGGGCACCTGTACCTACGTCTTGTCCCCAATCCTGTGGCCTGGAACAGAGCAGCCTGACCCCTTTCTCCATCCAGGTGGAGAATGAGAATTGGTGGCCCTATACCACAGTCTCTGTTACCAAGCTAGTGGCCTTAACTATCTACGGTATCACCCTTGTCATAAAGACAAAATGAGCCCCAGGTGTTGGTAAGTGGGGATTTGTCTGCTATTGTCCTTCAAATGCTGCTCAAGGAAGCTCCCATAATGTCTGGTGATCTGTAAATTTGAGGTTCTAAACATGTGAAACTTTTGCTGTCAATGTAGTATGACTTTAATAAAACTCTATTCCCACAGGTCAATGGGGTTTTGACTACAGTGCCGTACAGTTCAAACAGTTTAAATGGCTCCTTGGTCCAGGTCTATTCTGACGGTAGTAACTACATCATCATGACCGGCTTTGGCCTCCTGGCTAACCTATGACCGGGTTTACAAAGTTACTGTTACCGTCCCTGGCAACTACCATGGAAAAACCTGCGGGCTCTGCGGTAGCTTCTACGGAGTCCCTTCCAATGACTTCGGCCTCCCAAATGGCAATATTACACAGGACGTGAATGTACTCGGGAAAGCCTGGAAAGTGGACGTCCCTGGAGCGGTGTGTGGGGATGGATGTGAAAGCGGCACATGTGTGGACTGTGATCCCAGACTGAAAGCCATCTATGAGAAGCATCCCTACTGTGGTGTTCTGGTTGACCCCAAGGGACCGTTTGCCGCCTGTCATGCTGTGCTGAACCCTTCCGCTTATCTGGACGACTGTGTCTTTGATACGTGTGTGTCTGGCGGAAACAGCAAGGTGGTTTGCGACAGTGTGGCGAGATACGCTTTTAGGTGCCAAGCAGCCGGAATCGTTATCCAGAGATGGAGGACAGATTCTTTCTGCCGTAAGTTTGTTCTTCTAGAGAAATTTGTTTCTTTGATTTCTAACTTTATAATTAATCAAATATCACAGCAAAACAAAGGGATTATGTCCTATTAAGCTAAAATTATTATTATTATTTATTTATTATATATTGTAAATATGCATAGTTGAAATGCACCCTAGTAATTTTATACCAATATCAGTCGGAATAGGGTCAGAAACCCAAGTAAAGGCCATTGCACACTGAGTCCGAAATTCGCATTCGAAATTTTCGCACGTTAAAAAAAAAAATTCGACCTCACGTTATGTCAATAACGCTTGCACACCACCTCCGAAACTTTCGTCCGTCATAAAATTAATCGTATCGGGTTAAATTTTCTGCGTTTTTCGCATCCAGAGCCAGTTTCGGTTTTCAATTCGATCAAGTGTTTATGTTCTCTTCTCTAAATTGGATTATGAAATTAATAAACCTCCCCTTTCAATCAGATTGAAATTTAGGGTCGAATAAGATGTGATTGAGCAGCCAATTTGATAACTAATGTATTATTTGGGCACAACATATAACAGCCTATACAGCTGTTCTGTCTGCCCAGCGCTTCAACCGGGCCGCGCGCGGGGGTGTGTGTGTGTTTGTCCATACCTTAGACATACTGCCAGATCTCCGTTCAGAATCGATTGGTTCACGGAAATTGGTGGTCTTGTTTTTAATATGTGGCTCCAGAATCGCTAACAAAGCATCAAACTGTCCCACTGACATTCTGAAGTAAATTTTGAATCGCTAGGGATAAATTCGCAACTCCTTGATCCTTCTTCCTCTCGGCGCAATTTCAGGAGGACGTAATATTTTCTGTTTCTTCTCTTTTCAAGAGAGAGGGTAACAAAATCATCCTCACTGTTTGACGAATCCATTTGGTATTTTTGCATTTTTTTCCGCAAAGGTTTAATAAATACGCATCGGACTCGGTGTGCAAGGTTTCTATGCGTGACGAATTTTCAGGCTGACGAACACGAAAAAACGCATACGAAATTTTCGTACTCAGTGTGCAATGGCCTTAAGAGTTACTTTTATTCAACAAAGAAACACTAAACTCACATTCAATAAATTACATGTCAAAATGTATGAAGATATGCAGTTATTTTTAATTGTAACAATTTTTCACAATTTGACTGTTTTTACTGTATTTTTAATCAAAATAAATGAAGCCTTGTTGAAAGGACTTTATTAGATTGAAGAATTAAAACAAATTGGGGCTAGACATGCAGTCACGACATTCTTGCTGAAGTGCAATTTTAAAATGTATAAAACATTCATACGGCCAAAATATTCCCTGAAAAATTTTAGAAATACAAATATAAAATTTCCCCTTTTTATTATCTTATTTATAAATAGGGACCCTCGCTAGATCTTGGCATATTTTGGACTTGTAATATTTATTTGCAACTATTTTTCACAGTCTGAAATTTAAACCAGTGTCTTTGCTATTTTATCATAAGTTTATTTTCTCATCCAATCATGTTATTTCTTTCTTAATCATTATCATTGTCTTCCAGCAATGGCGTGTCCAGCTGGCAGTCATTATGAGCTGTGTGCAGACGTCTGCTCTGCTCCCTGTCCTGGGATCACTACAATGATCCAGTGTCCTAAAACCTGCACAGAGGGCTGCGCTTGTGACAATGGTTATCTTTTTGACGGCCAAAATTGTGTTGAACACCAGAAATGTGGCTGCTATGAGCTGGGACGTACGTTTAAAGGTGATTACTAATTGTTAATCGTAGTGATATGCGCACAAATTAGCTGTAAGTGTCTCTGAATTTCCTTCTCTTTCTTGTCTTGCATATAACCGAGTATGTTTTTTCCAAGGCTGGTGAGGTGGTTTACCTGAACCAGTGTGAGCAGAAGTGTCAATGTGATCCAGGGAATGGACTTTTCTGTGAGAGAGTCAACTGTCTTAACAACACACAGTGTTTACTGAGAGAGGGAGTGTGGGCCTGTTATCACACAGGTCAAGATAAATGTCCTTTTATTAATTTTCTTTCTGTTTTTTAAAAGAATTTTTAAATCAGTAAAATGTTATCATTTGGTTTTGAGTATATTGTGTTTATTACGGAACAAAGCAGACAACAGCATATGTGGTGTATAATTAAATAGCAGATTTTTTGTGTGTTTCTTCTGGCTGTTTCTGCCTACAGATCCATGTCAAGACCTCCATTGTCGAGAGAAAGAGACCTGCCGGTTTGAACGTGGCAAGGCCGTGTGTGTACCCCTGTACAACAGCACCTGCTGGGCATGGGGCGATCCGCACTTCCACACCTTTGATGGATATGAATATGACTTCCAAGGCACCTGCAGATACGTCTTGTCTAAGACCTGTGGGAATCTGAGCGGACTGGTGCCCTTCTCTGTGACTCAGAGCAATGAAAACCATGGTAACCCTGATGTGTCTTATGTGCGGGAGGTGGAGGTTATTGTATATGGCAACACTATTACCGTGGTAAACCATCAGAATGGACGGATCATGGTAATGAGCCACTTCAGATATTTTAAAGATACATATCTCACTGTCATCTGTCAAAGTATGATTTTACATTCATGATATGAACAGGTTTGCTCAGCCTGTTTGTCTTTACAGCAGTACCTTTTTTTAGATAAATGAAAATGAACCAAAAAACAACCTCAGTCATAAACAAATATATATATTTGAATGTTAGTATATTCGTTTTAATATAATATTAACTGAATAAAAAAATAAAATGGTTTATCACTTCTATGATCCTTTTAAACAGACCCCAAAACACCCATTGACCATTAACTATATCCAAATCACGTAATAAATAAATAATGGAAAGAAATTGGAAATTGTATTAAATATTTGAAACAATTAAACAATTAAACAATTGAAACATTGTTTAAATGTATTAAAATATATTTTAGGTGTTTATTTTCCCAAGAATATTAAGCTATTTTGTGCATATGTTAAAAAGATAATATATAAAGTAATTCGTTTTGAAATTTAATATATATATATATATATATATATATATATATATATATATATATATATTTTTTTTTTTTTTTTTCATTTGGAAATATTTAATTCCAACTATGCTGTTAAAATTTGTATTTGTCAAATATATTAATATTGATATTTTCCTGTGTTTAACATAACTGTTTTTGTTTGAATATTAGAATACTTTCCCACAAAAATAAATAAAATAGTAATAATAATAATAAACAAGAATCACATTTATATATATTAGGGCTGTGCAAAAGTTAATTGCGATTAATCGCATTCAAAATAAAAGTCTGTGCTTACATAATATATTTGTGTTTGCTGTATAATTATTTTGTATATATAAATACCTATGCATGCATGTATATATTTAAGAATTATTTGCGCTTAAATTCTGTATATATATAAATACATAATCTATATTATATAATATAAATATTTTATATATGAATAACACATTTTCATAAATATATACATGCATGTGTGTCTATTTATATGTACAAAATAATTATATACAGCACACACACATATTTTTTGTAAACACAGACTTTTATTTTGGATGCGATTAATCGCAATTAACTTTTGCTCAGCCCTAATATATATTTATCAAATTAAAATCGAATAGTATCATACATGTCTAATTTGGGTCCTTCTTGGCCGAGAAAAGGCAGAAAATTACTTTTTAGTGCTTGTGGATTGTAAACAACAATCCCCATAGTGCATTGCAATATTCAGCCCCGCAGGCCACTCCCACTACTCCGCCCATCAATGTATGACTAGAGTTGAGCTCCACTCTACGCTACTGCCTGGAAATCATTTCGCACAATGAAATCAGATAATGCGCCTCATGACACAGAGACTCAGGCACCGACATTTTCATTCTTTTTCGGCCTGGTTATTACCGTTACGTCGGAACCGGTTCCTATTCGTGTTTCGGTACCCAACCCTATCCATAATGCATCCGTCTGCGTATTTCAGTACCTTCGTCCTTATTTTCAAAAGTTTCTGCCGGTGAAATCAAACTCACTGGCACTCATCTGTGATTGGTCTGTTAGCGCATTAGGTCCAACCCCTATGGGTGGGTTTGAAAGGGTGGGAACTAGTGCTTGTAGTCTTTACAGAAATCCCCCTCTTACACTTCCTCCTACAATGACGTAAAATGACGATTTTTGCGTCATTGTAGGAGAAAGTGAAAAAGGTAAATAGTGGATTTCTCTCGTCTCAGGGGAAAATGAGAGTGTTGCACAACCATTCAATAGTATGACTGGATTTCTAACAATGGAAATCTTAATGCAAATGGGTGGAGTGTCCCTTTAATGATTCTGCTTTCTTCTCTCAGGTGGATGGTTTGGTGTTTAATCTTCCACTTGATCTTCATGATGGCCGTGTGAGGGTGCGGGAAAGTGGAAATGCTGCGCTTTTGGAAACTGATTTTGGTCTGCGTGTCTCTATGACTGGAACTCAAGGGTTTACCTGCAGCTGCCTAGTAGTTACTATAGAGTTGTGTGTGGCCTGTGTGGAAATTTCAATGGGAATGCTGGAGATGAGCTGAGAAACCCTGCTGGAAACCTTCTACCAAGTGTGTACCAGTGGGCAAAGAGCTGGAGAGCAGAAGACAATGTCACATCTGCATGCCATGATGGCTGTGAGACCGACTGCCCTGTTTGCTCTCCTGACATACGTGCCGTGTATGAAACAGACGCTTTCTGTGGTGTCCTTACTTCTACAGCTCTGAGTGTCTTTAGTGCATGTCATGCTAAAGTGAACCCACAGCCCTTCCAGAAAAGCTGTGTGTTTGACCTGTGCTTCAGTAACGGAGACCGAGGAATTCTCTGTCAGGCTCTGGAGACCTGACGTCGCTCTGTGTCGTCAAGAGGGCGTCATTATTACAGATTGGAGATTGAAATTCCATTGTTGTAAGTTTGCCTAAGCACTCATAAGGAACACATTTGTATACTTGGTCAGCCATGAAATCAAAATGTGCAACTGTTTATTTTTCAATGGAATATCACAGTGTTTATTGTAAATGATATATCCGTGCACATTATTATCATTTTTTTTATTTTAAGGTAGGTATTTTACGTTTTTGCAAAGATAGAAAACATACTTTTTAGTATGTTTGGATAGATGCTGAAACGTATAATATAGACGTTATCTGCAACATTTAAACGTAACATTATTTTTACAGCTACAAAATGTAAACTATTTACTTATATTCTATATACTAACGATATCTGTATAATTTCCCTTTTTACCATTTTATAGATAAATGTAAGATCCCGTAACCCTAATCCCAAACCTAAACATACCCATTTTATACTACTTAATATAAAAAAGGATAACGTTACAACGTAATTTTTCAGATCTGTTGGCAAAAATGGCAGTTTTATTAACAATATAGCATTTAAATATATTTTGAGCCACCAATCCTACCCCTACCCCTAAACCTACCCATAACAATTCCTTAAAACTACGTAACAAACTACAATTATGAAGAAAAACATAACTAACAGACAAGTATAATCATAATAATTTATTTATTGCGAAAATGTCAAAACCGATACCAAAAGCCGTTCACATGATGAAGCGTTGCAGTCGCAGTCCTCTCTGGCAGTATTGTAATAGTTGTGTATGAAGTACAGAGCAGAAATTAAATTACTAACTTAATGAAAATGTTAATCCGGCTTCGGTTCGCGCTTCTCCATTTCAAATGAACTAAACCAACAACCAACCGTCACCGAGTCCTTCATGTCACAATCTGTGACGAAGCAGGGAAGAGCCAATGAACGTTTGATATCACTGGCGCAATTTTTGAATTTGAATTCATCACCAGCACGGGATATGACGTACGGTCGCTGCTGAGAATGGAGACGAAGGTCACGACAGGATAAACGGCTGAATAAGGAGTTGTTTCTTGCAAACAACTATGGACTCTGAAGATTTGGATTACATCAACCTAATAAAATTGATGTCTTTTGTGAATTTTTGTTGTGTTTTATAGGAGAAAACACTTTATGTGTCTCAAGGTAAATAAACTATATTACAAATGGTTAAACGAGTAACGTTAAAGAATGTATTTTTAAGGTTTTATAGTGTATTGTTTAACACCATGCAGACGAAACGAGCAACATGTTAATATTTATGTGTATTATATCAATAAATGCGACTGAAATCTTAATTAATAAGACCGTGGAATGCAATAGAGTCAAAACATAATGCTACGATATTAATATGCATAAATTGTGATGCGTACAAATGTGTACGTCGGTGGATTTGTTCATACGTAAATAAATTACGTTTTTGTGCTGTCAATACGTAAATATTTTACGTTTTAATACTGTAAATACGTCAGTAGTATACGTTTCTGTGCATATAAAACGTAATTATATATATACGTATGATGGAATCGACACTTTACGTACAAATACATAATATTCTCATGAGATCACGTTGGTGCAGCAGCATGTCTTACGTGCTTACACACCAATGTCTGTGAATGTACTGGCAGTAGCAAGTCTCTGTACTAATCCTGAACCTCTTCTTGTTCTTCTACAGCTATGAGCTGCCCACCGAAACAGTCATTATGAGGCCTGTGCTTCTCCGTGTCCAGTAACATGTCCGTACCCAGATCACCAGCATTATTGCAATGACACCTGTGTGGAAGCTTGTGTTTGTGACAGCGGTCTTGTCCTGAAGTGCTGGCGCTTGTGTGCCCACCAATCAATGTGGCTGTTCTTTCGAAGGCGCCTACTACCAACAAGGTGAAGCGTTCTGGGCTGATGATCAATGTCATCGGCTGTGCGAAGTGTGACCGTAACTTGAGAGTCGTGGTGTGTCGTGAATCTTCCTGCGCCTCTGGTGAGAGCTGCTCAGTGGTTAATGGAAGACGCAGCCGTCAGCCAATGAGCTCTGCTGTATGTGTAGCGTCAGGAGACCCACATTACCACACGTTCGACGGACTTCGTTTTGACTTCCAGGGCACGTGTGTGTATCAGTTGGCGGCCCTGTGCATTGATAAAGAGGGTCTTGTACCTTTTAATGTGACTGTTCAGAATGAAAATCGTTGGAGCAGAGCAGTGAGCTTCACTAAAACTGTCAATGTGACTGTGAATGGATTCACCATCACAATGACCAGAGAACATCCGTATTGGAATACTGGTGAGTACGCAATATAGACTTACACACCTAATATAGTGGGGATGAGAACCGTTTTTGTTTAGAATTAGTTTCATAAAAAAAAACTGATTCACTCACTTGCATTCAGAGCATTTTTACATTTTTTTGTGCACTAGTGAATGAAATCACAAAACACAGTTATTTAGGTGAATCAAATCTAAACAGAATAACCAGTATAGTCAAATCCCCAGGTGTAGTGCGTTTCACAAATAAAGGACTCTGATCTGCTTCGTTTAGTGCATCAAATCCATACAACGGAAACACTGTGGTTCGATTCCTTAAACAGAGACTTTGATTGAGAATTAGTCAAATTATCAAACTATTATCAAAAACATTCAGACTATGTTTACACGGAAACGATTCTGAAGAGAAAATGCAAAAGTGGCGTTTCGTTATCACTTTTTATTTTGCGTTTAGACATGCATTTTGGGTGGGAAATCTGTGTGCATTTGGTGACGCATAGTGTGTAAAATTCAATGTAGTATGCACTCCAGGCAGCTAGGTGGCAATGTGTAGCACTGCCACACAACAACACCAAGTCGCGCGCGCCTGCGTACAACCTTCACTGTCAAACTGACTTTTGTGTTTTTACCCTTTACACGAGAACGCGGTGGTGGAGTGTTTTTAAAATGTTCACTCTGGGAGGGTGATTTAACTTTTTTTTTCGTTTTTAAGCTCCCAAAACGCCATCGCCGTATAAACGAAAGGCACATCCGATAAAATATTTTTACACTTTCACCGCAAGCGTTCTCGTGTAAACAGGGCCTCAGTGTAGACCATACGATCCCTTAACAACTTTTCTGACCTTGTTGATTTTAGTTAAATAGCACTACGTTATATTGCAGTTCAAGCTAAAATTAGACAAAGATGAGTTTTGTCAGTAGTATTAGTAATATGATACCATATTTTTTATTTGTTTAGCATTTTTATAAAATATAAAAGGCCAATTATTGGTCATTCAAATGTCTGTATGAAAATAGTGATGAATTAATGATTTATTTAATCCAAATAATTTGCTTTTTTTTCTAAATGTTTTTGCTTTAAAAATACTAAAAAATCATAATGGATCTGTTTGAATTGGAACTGGAATTGGTTCTCTGGTCAACACATTACTCAAACGATCAATAAATTCCTCTTTGATGGCAACCAAATGTGTTTTATTCTCTCTTTAGGTGGATGGCCAGTTAGCAGAACTTCCCTTTTCGATGCGAAGATGTGTTTGTATTTTATTATATATGTGGTAACACTGCTGTGTTGAAGACAAACTTTGGTCTCCAGGTGACTTTTGACTGGTCCAGTGTGGCTAAGGTCACATTGCCTAACAATTACAGCGGTGCAGTGTGCGGCCTTTGCGGGAACTTCAACAATGTTGTTAAGGATGACTTTGCAATGCGCAATGGTATGATGGCACCCAATGCCAGTAGTCTGGGACAGAGCTGGCAGGTTGCCACAACACCTGAATGTTCATCAGATGGTTGCCTTGGCACTGGATGTTTACCCTGCCCTGCGACCCAGAGGGAGAATGCCCAGCGCTATTGTGAGATCATCACAAACCAGACAGGACCTTTCAGAGAATGTCACGCCCAGATTGATCCTGGATCTTATCTAGAGGATTGCATATTCGACACCTGCAACTTCGAAGGACATCAGGCTGTGTTGTGTGACGCGCTGGCAGTCTATGTTTCTGCATGTCAGAGTCAAAGTGTCACAATTCACCCCTGGAGAAATGCTACTTTCTGTCGTAAGTAACTGTTTTTATTTTTTATTTTATTTTTTGTCTATGAGTGCCCATATTTATGCTATTTTAAAGGTTAATAATAATAATCAAAGGCTTTAATTTTGTCTGGAGGTGTTCAACAATAAGTTTACGTGCATCAAAGGTAAAAAAAAAAAACTTTTCATTTTCTCATAATATACATTGGACAGGACATCGCCATATTTGAGTCTGAAAATGAAACTGAAAACATTCTAAGCATGTTGGCAACACAAACCAAACTCTTCCAGTCTCTGCTACAACTACAGTGTTTGAGGGAGGGTCTAAGTAGATGTTCACAGGGCAGTCATTGAAGACCATAGATTAGCATTATGCAAATTTGTTACATAGGTATGTAACGGGAAGTAAAACTGGAAATGATGACTCGTTTCAGCAGTTCAGAGTTCGATTCTTCTTCTAGGAAGAAAAAAAATTCATTTGTTGTGTACTTTGGTCTTTGCAGACTTTTTACTTTCTCAAACAGCTTTACTGGTTGGATGTTTTGCATGTATAATGTGTGCATGTGCATCATTCACGATGAATGTGAGTTTTGGAAAGCTTCCATGTTAAGAGCCACATGTATCCTGTCCGTTCATTACAAATAATCTAACATGGTGTCAGAAGTGGAATTACCTCGCTTTCTTAAATTCACCAATGTGGTGAGAACAAGAGTTTGTAAGTGTAGTTTCGATTAATCAACGAGATCACGCGATCGGCACGGCGGCAGCTGCGAGACGGACACAGAGTGTGAGAGAGCTCCAAGATGATAAAAGTGGAAGAAAAAAAGTAATTCAAGATAAAACAGCATCAAGGTAAATATATAAGATGGATACTTTGTTCTCAATAAACCCACCTAAACATTTCGACTTCAATGATTTTGGCAGCTGGCCAAATTGGATTAAAAGATATGAGAGATCCGTATAGCAGCGGGAATTAGTGAAAGAAGACAAGAATACAGGGCTCTCAAGTTTTGAAGACAGGCAAGAGTGACATTCCCCGCCCCAAATGGGGGGGTGTTGTTGGTTGTTGAGGGGGGGGGGGTCGTTGGAATGTGGGTGTTTCATTAATAATATTAATATTAGTGTTTTTGTGTTGTTATTAATTGCTGAGACTTGCAGAAAATGTATGACACATGGCACCGTCTCCTCCTCTAATGGGCCTACCCTTTTGGCCACCTTCTCTGGGCCAGCATCCTCTAACCTAGACTTTTTAGGGGGCTTTCCTCTCAGGGCGAATGAGAGGATGCTCGTTTGCTTTTTACCTGACATCTTTGAAAGACATATATGCAATGATTAATGCATCCATGGCCAGGATAATTATAAAATATGATTCTCTAACAGCAGTCAAGTTGTCTTTGTTTGTGTCAAACAATTTGTAAATTTGTTGTAACATTAAAACAGGAGATCTCATGACTTACTCTGCTCAATGATATTCGGAGCTCCAGTCGTTTCCTCTGCGGGTGAACGAAACTTTTGGAAGAGATGTTGTTGCAGAATCACGTGAACAATTCCTTAAAATGCTTTTTTATTGGTTGTTGCGTTAAATCTTACCCAGATACAGTAGTGCTATTTTCTGATTGGCTAAAATTGTGTAGCCCTTTCCTTTTTTTGATTGGCTGATAAAGCGACAGGCTGCGAGAGCAGGGGAGACGCGCGCGCTTGCGTTCCATTATGAGAGTGAAGCGGCTAGAGACAATTTGGGCGCTGCGGCATATTAAATATATGATAAATAGTTTTTCTGCGTGAGAAATACAATGTGTGGCGGGAGTGCGTGACAAAAGACCGAAATGAGTGACTGTCACGCTCAATGCGTGCACGCTTGAGAGCCCTGAGAATATCAAGTTAATTCGCTTATCTACACAATGGGAGATAAAGCTGATGATATCATGTGCACTCTGGCTCTTTCTGAAGAAGACATTGAAAGAATTATGACAACGTTAAAGAAGCGTTTGAGAAACACTTTGTATGTAAACACAATGTGATCTATGAGACGGTTGAATTTAACAAGAGGTGTCAAGAACAGGGTGAATCAGCTGAAATTTTCATCACTGCAGTTCATCAACTAGCTTAAAATTGCCAGTATGGAGTCCTTCAAGAGGAAATGATACGAGACAGACTGGTAGTTGGCATACGAGATCATGTGCATCGGGGTCAAGCTGAGAGATTACAGCTTTACCCCGAGCTCACACTTATTAAAGTCATCACAAAGATAAGACAAAGTGGAGAAATAAAAAAAGCAGCTGACGATTTAAGACAAGCAAGCGGTGACTCAAATGAGGTAAACAGACATGTTAAAATACAAAATGAAACCAAGATTTTCACAAAAAGGACTGCAAAGATGAGAAGACAGTACAAAACACAATGAAGCCAGCAAGGGATGTGGCAGATGTAGAAGTTCGAAAGCACACTCACTGAACAGCTGTCTCAGTGAGCGAGGCTGAGTACATGAAGTGCAACAAAAAAAGGCCACTTCACTGCAGTCTGCAAAACAAAGAAAAGACTGGAGGAAATATATCATTGTGATGAGAAGGAGAGCATGGATGCTGTGTTCCTGGGAGTCGTAAAATCGGAGAATTCAAGAATTAGACCGTGAACGGCGAGTAAATTATTTTCAAACTGGACACAGGAGCAGCAGTAACAGCCATCGCAGAGAGCATGAACTCAAAGATGAGCCACGGTGTTCTCAGCCCGCCGAACAAAAATCTGTGGACCAAGCAACATGTCAATACAGGTGAGAGGGCAGTTTAAAGCATCACTGTCATCTGGGAAGAGTGATAAAACACCCAATGTTTGTGATACCAAGACTGGTGTCCCCTCTACTTGGATTACCAGCCATAAAAAAAGCTGAACTTATTTCACACAGTGGATGCAATGCAAACAGCAGATCCAAACTACAAAGAGCTGTTCCCAAAAGTCTTCACAGGACTTGGAAAATTGGAAGGAGAATACAAAATCAAACTCAAAGAGAGAACCACTCCTTTTGCTCTGGCTGCCCCTCGTCGAGTGCCCTTGCCCATGATGAAGAGAAGCTGGAAAGAATGGAAGAAATAGGAGTTGTAACGCCCATTGAAGAAGCAACTGAGTGGTGTTCAGGTATGGTGATAGTGCCGAAACCAAATGGCAAGATTCAAATCTACGTTGATTTGACACTAAATAACAATGTCTGCAGAGAGAGACATATTCTTCCTGCAGTTGATGAAACACTGGCTAAACTTTCAGGCGCAACAGTGTTCTCTAAGTTGGATGCTACTGCTGGATTCTGGCAGATTTCTTTGCATAAAGAATCGGTCCTGCTCACTACCTTCATTAAGCCTTATGGAAGATACTGTTTTAACTGCCTTCCATTTGGCATTTCCTTCAGCACCTGAACACTTTCAGAAATGTTTGACACAGCTACTGGAGGGCACACTGTGCCACGCAGGTGACATCCTGGTGTTCGGTGCTACAAGCAAAGAACATGATGCAAGACTCATCAAAGTTCTGAACTGTCTGGAACAGAAAGGGTTGACACTGAAGGAAAAATGTCAATTTGCAGTGCCTCAAGTTAGGTTCCTAGGACACATTGTCAGTGCAGAAGGCATACGAGCTGACCCAGACAAAATAAAAGCTTTCAAAGAAATGCCGGAGCCTAAAAATGCGGCTGATGTCAAGAGATTCGTTGGCATGGTGAATTATGTTGGAAAATTTTCACCCAACATTGCAGAGTTGACTGGACCTATCGGAGACCTGCTCAAAGCTGAAAACGTCAGGGTGTGGGGGAGTCCACAACAAGCAGCTTTTGAAAAATGTAAGCGAGAACTCAGTTCTTTGGCAGTATTAGCACAGAACTGTCCAGATCGACATGCCAGAGTTCCAGCTGATGCGTCTTTCTTTGGATTAGGAGGAGTATTATCTCAGTTGCAGCCTACAGGTGAATGGAGACCTGTTACTTTCAGTTATAGGAGCATGACGCCTACAGAGAAAAGACATGCTCAAATTGAGAAGGAGGCCCTAGCAATCACGTGTGCCTGTGAAAGATTTCAAACCTATCTTCTGGAACTGGATTTTGTGGTCAGGACTGACAACAAGCCACTAGTCAGTCTACTTGGCTTGAGATTGCTAGATGACCTTACCCCACGCATATTAAGATTTCGTCTACGACTTCTGCAGTTATCCTACATGATCATGCACGTTGTTGGAAAAAATCTGATCACAGCAGATGCGCTCTCCAGAGCTCTCACTCAAAGAAAACCCATCTGAAGCAGACCTAAAAGAGAGGAAGAGGTAAAAGTGTGTGTTGATCATGTCATTCAACAATTGCCAGCAACACCTACCAAGCTTCCTCAAATAAAGAGGGCTCAGAGCTTTGTGACATGGTGCTTTATCCAACTGAAAGTAGCCATCAGAGGATGGTGGCCATAAAGGGATGGACGTGGTCAGAAACAATGCTCAGGTAAGCTGTGGCATTTAACTGATGCCCAATTGGCACTAAGGGGCCTCAAGTGTGCCAAGAAAACAACCCCTACACCATTACACCACCACCACCAGCCTGCACAGTGGTTACAAGGCATGATGGATCCATGTTCTCATTCTGTTTACGCCAAACTCTACCATCTGAACGTCTCATAGGAAATCAAGACTCATAAGACCAGGCAACATTTTTCCAGTCTTCAACTGTCCAATTTGGCAAATTGTAGCCTCTTTTTCCTATTTGTAGTGGAGATGAGTGGTACCCGGTGGGGTCTTCTGCTGTTGCAGCCTATCCGCCTCAAGGTTGTCCGTGTTGTGGCTTCACAAATGCTTTGCTGCATACCTTGGTTGTAACAAGGGGTTATTTCAGTCAAAGTTGCTCTTCTATCAGCTTGAATCAGTCAGCCCATTCTCCTCTGACCTCTAGCATCAACAAGGCATTTTTGCCCACAGGACTGCTGCATACTGGAAGTTTTTCCCTTTTCACACCATTCTTTGTAAACCCAAGAAATGACTGTGCCTGAAAATCCCAGTAACTGAGCAGATTGTGAAATACTCAAACCTGCCCGTCTGGCAACTCCACAACCATGCCATACTCAAAATTGCTTAAGTTACCTTTCTTTCCCATTCTGAAATTCTGTTTGGCGTTTGTCTTGACCAGGACCACACCCCTAAATACATGGAAGTGTGTTGCCAAGTACACATTTAAATTATACATTTACAAATTTACAAAATTACTTGGTGTTTCAAACCTGTATGACTTTCTTTCTTCTCAGTAACGTGAGGATCGCAGTGCATTTATTTTTTGTCTATACAGTGGAAGTCAATAGTCACCAAAACTGTTTACTAAGATTTTTCAAAATATTTTTTCATAAAGGTTTGGAACGACATGAGGGGGAAGTAAATTACATTTTTGAGTAAAGTTTTTAATTTATACTTTTTATTTAAATTACCAAAAACAATTGTTAATAGTTTTAGTGAATATACTGTATGTGCATAATCCAAAAGGCGACTTACATTGTAATCAAGGTACACATTTGATCAGTTCTTGCTTTTCTCTATGAATCAAATCCCTGACGTTGCTGTTGCTATCACCATGCTCTAATGTTAACAATTACAACACCCATTAAAATACATAATCGGACTGAAATAAAAATGAACAATTTCTCCAATCTGTCTATCACAGCTCCTACCTGCCCACCCAACAGCCACTACAACCCCTGTGCCCCAGGCTGTCCCGAGACCTGCATTAATCTCTCTGTGCTTGGACCCTGCAGTGGACCCTGTGCTGAGGCCTGCCAGTGTGATCATGGATACATCTTGAGCGGCCAAACCTGTGTGCCACAAGCCGAATGTGGCTGCTTCTATCAGGGACGTTATTACAAGAAACACCAAATGTTTTACGTCCATGAGCAGTGCTTGGAGCTCTGCAGGTGTGGCGAAAATGGAACCGTTTCCTGCCAGACATCAAGTTGTGGCCTGGGAGAAGCTTGCAGGGTGGTGAATGGAGTATTAGGATGCCATCCTGTCGGTTACGGAAGATGTGTCGCCACTGGTGACCCTCACTATTTGTCTTTCGATGGTAGGAGCTTTGACTTTCAAGGGGCATGCGCTTATACACTCGCTAAGGTGTGTGATCGGATCGGAGGGTGGCTTGTGGATTTTTCTGTGGAAACCAAGAACGAGCAGATTGGAAACATGAGAGTTTCTGTCATTAAGAACTTGACTGTGAATGTCTACAACTTGACAATTAGCATCCAACGAGATGAACGCTGGGGAGTCATCGTAAGTGTTCATCTAGTTTACAATTTTAAATTGTAATAATATTCCATAATATTCGTTTTTCACCATATTTTTGATGAAATAAGCAAGAGGCAATTTTACCAGTCTCAAACTTTTGGACAGTAATGTATACACCACTGTATAAAATAATGCATAAATGTAAAACAGTATGAATAAATGTTTACTAAGTAACCATTATAAAATAAACTAAAAATATAAAATGGATAAAATGTGCTGATGATTAACTTATTTTTACTTATTAAGTAGAAAAATTAAGCTGAAATTATGTTTGCTGTTGGTTCTCTTTGACAGGTAAATGATGAGTTTGTGAACCTCCCTACATCGCTTGGCCATCAAGTCACCATTAACCAGATTGGTTTCACAGTCGTAGTGCAAACCGATTTCGGCTTGAGAGTTCTGTATGACACCGGTTACCATGCAGAAGTCCATGTACCCTCAAACTATCAAGGCAGCATGTGTGGTCTGTGTGGCAACTATAATGGCAACCCAGCCGATGACTTCTTGTTGCCAAATGAGTCCCAAAGCTCCAGTGTAGATGAGTTCGGACAGGCGTGGGTATTGCCGGCAACTGGTGTTCAGTGCGGAGACGGAGATTCCCAGAAGCAGTGCAGTCAGGCCGAAGCCGAGAGGTACAGCAGAGAAGATGCCTGTGGTCTTATGTCAGCTGCCGCTGGTCCCTTCAGTGCATGTCATGCTTGGGTGAATCCTCAGCAACATGTGATTAACTGTGTATTTGACATGTGTGTGATGGATGGAGACACAGCCATGCTATGCCAAAATCTTCAGGCATATGCCATTATCTGCCAACAAGCAGGGATACCAATCATGCCATGGAGAAATAGTTCATTCTGCTGTAAGTAAAAGCTAAAGCTGTTTTTCTTTTTACCACTTTATTTAAGCTTTGTATCAAACCAATTAGTTACATATAACCATTGTTGGGGAATGTTACTTTTAAAGGGGTCATGAACTGGCTTTTTAAATGTTTTTATTTTGTTGTCTGAGGTCAACTTATGACGTTCGCTTGGTTTTTACCTTCAAAAACATAAAAATGAATAAGTTATGGGCTATTTTCTTCCCTAGTTTTCAGCCTACTTGAAAAATGCTTGGATTTTATGGGCGTATCACATTGAAGACTAGGAAGTAAACGCCCACTGCTGTGAATGGATAACAGTTTTGCATATTATAATGAGCTTCAACTCTGGTTTCGGTCGATGCACATGGGGGAATTTGTTTTGAAAACCACTGTTGTTAAATGGCAACCGAAATGATTCGCCCATACATGTTTGACCCAGAGTCCGATCCCGAATCACAGGACAATGAACCAACAGCACCTCGAATACAACGGATACTTGTAGACACATGCACATAATTATTAGATATCAAATGATCTGTAACAATGCAATGCTAGCCGAGTAGATTATTATTTCTAAAATAAAAAATTACTCGCATAAGTGTGTTGCACCACTCCTGTTGGATCCAATATAGAAGGTACAGCGCCTTTTTTAATCTTAATCGGTCTGCAAATCCAGCCTCGAACTGTGTCTTCAAAACAATCCTTGGTGAAATGAAGCGAACATACGGATAATGTTTTACACTCATCAGCTGGAACGTCAATAAAAACAAATTTGAACCAGGCATTCCTAATATTGGAATCCAGAGGAAGTTTATGCAGCGACTGTCTTCTTCCACAGTCAGGCACGGCACAACATTTTATCAACGGAATGTTTATTGCTGGTAGCTCGCTCCGGTTTGTCATCACGAGGTATGCTTTTGTTTACCTATGCGTGAATCGTGGATGGTGCGGGGCTAAACCGGCCGTGTTGAAGTAGGCGTTGATGAGTGGGTGGGGTTTTAGCGTCATTGACGTCATACTTCCACACTTTCAAAAATGAGACGTTTGTTGAGGCTGGTGTCAATAAAAGCGTTTATTGGACTAACAAGGTCGTTTTCAGTTCTGAAACTTACAGGATATTCTTATAATATGATGACCTCTTAGATGTCAAAAGCTCAAGGAAAATGTGATTTCTCAGTTCATCACCCCTTTAAAAGTAGAACGTTGCAATATTGCATTAATACCTAAAAAAGTAACTAATTGCTTTACTTGGTTACTTTTTTTAGAAAGGATTTTTCCCAACCTTTTCCCGACAAACTTAATTATTTCAGATTTGGACAATGGTCTGAGTTTGCGTTTGACTGTTTTTGTTCATTTTGAGGAATAATGAATCTGTTTTTGTGTGAGTGAGATAAGTAAATGCATGCTCACATAGTCTAGATCTACAATAACTTTCATATTCACACACAGCACACACAACTCCTAATATATAATATATATTTGTGCATTTTCTTTCTTCAAAGGGGCCGATTGTCCGGCTGACAGTCACTATGTACAGTGCTCTAATAACTGTGCCAACACCTGTGCCAGCCTTAGTTGGTCCTTCAGCTGCCCAAATATTTGTATGGAAGGCTGTCAGTGTGATGAAGGTTTGCTCTCTGATGGTAAGAAGTGTGTGTCCTTAGGAGACTGCGGATGTGTCCATAATGGCAAATACCTAAAGGTGGGATTTATTGCTTTTCTTAAATCTATCAATGACCGTTTCTGTTTCTGATAAGAGCTGCTTATCCACTTTTTCCCAACCCTTTGTCACAGATTCCATGATTCTCCAAATTAACTGCCAGTCATTTTAATGTCTTTTTAGAAATATTTAAATAAATCCATTGCTCAGCGTCTTTTGATTAACTCGAAACATTGTTCAAGCTGACATGTGCAATTTCTGCAGAATAATGATAATGTCATCCTACCTATATCATCCTACTTGAAGTTGTCTGATTAGATTAGACTGAGATAAGAAAATGTATTTTAACACACACACACACACACACTTATATATTGCATTTCAATAATAAATGTGATGGTGCAGGGAACTATGGGTAAGCTTTTCTCTGCTCTGTCCTTTTAGGTTGGCGAAGTCTCAGTGACTGACAACTGCGACATGAAGTGTGTGTGTCATTCTGCGGGGGTGCTGGAGTGTGTGAAACAAGCCTGTGCCAGAGGAGACATCTGTGATGTTCAGGGTGGCAAACGAGATTGTTACCCCGATCAAGGCCACTGTGTATTCGATGGAGATGACCAGTTGCAGACATTTGATGGTGTTAAGGGGATGGTTGATCGGCCAGTATCCTTTCAAATGGCTTTCTTGTGTGATCAAGAGTCTCATGACTGGTTCCGAGTGGTGTTAAATGCACTTGCATGTGCCAGGAATAATACTGGTAAAGTGACAATGGTCCACGTCTTCTTCCAGGACATGATCATCACCGTCAACAATCGTCAGCACAGCTGGGTCAGTGGAATGTTTTTAAAGATTATAAATATAGCATTATTTTTCATGGTACATTAACCATAGTCTTCAAATATATGATTCAATGAAATAAAAAGTGCTGGTGAGAAAATATGTAACTTATTGAAACAGGTGAATGGAAAGAAGGTCTCGTATCCCTTTATGCTTAAAGAGGGAGTGTCCGTCTCATACAGAAATGAGGCTGTGGTCATTGAGAAGATGTCTACCATGAGACTGACGTACTCTGTTACTGGAGGGGTCGTGTTATCCGTAAACAGAGAAATGACAGACAAAGTATGTGGCGCTTGTGGCAACTTTAATGGAGACACAGCAGATGATTTGAGAACTTCTGATGGGAGAAACTCCACTATGATGTCTCTGGTTGTATCCTCTTGGCAGGCCGAAGACTTCTTTACATGGTAAGTATTTTACGGATAATTTTTGACAATAACAAAATATGCTAGTTTTGTCACCTAAAGCCATGAACTGTAATTGTGGCTAACCTATCAGTCAATGTCAATGGCTAAACTATTTCTCCTCTTTTATTACAGTGATGTGTAACAAACCTGTGCAAGATTTTGTTACCACAGAGATTTCTAAAATAGAAATTGTAAATTATATTTAATTGCACATTGGGATTTAGAATTATGCTTTGGTGTAAACTGAATGATTTCTACATAGGGCTACAATGTTTTTAGTCTGATTGTATTTTCTGCATGATTTAAGATTATGCTCATTAAAATACAAGTCTGAAACCTCCAAAATTGGGATTGTTTTTCATATTTCTTGTCATCTTGCTTAAAGCTACACTGTAATTTAAGTTGATTTTTAGCAAAATTATGTGTCCGTTCGTATATGGTGTTACTTCCACCAACTAATCAAGTATTCTCATAAGTGCAGAATCTGCCATTCAGAATTTATACGAGCGAGTTGCTTGAATAACAGCAACCGAATAACAGTTCGAATAACTGTTGAGTGTCCATCTTGAAAATACAAGGAAAGCTTTGCATTTCACGCTTTACAGTCAGTGGCACCCTGACGAATGCGAGGGGGAGATCTATTCTCGAGAACATGTAACAGAGTCGCCAAGGAAGCGAAAGAGAGAATTAAAGCGACAACACGATATATATCCATCCATCTTCTTCCGCTTATTCGGGGGCCGGGTCACGGGGGCAGCAGTCTAAGCAGAGATGCCCAGACTTCCCTCTCCCTGAGACACTTCCTCCAGCTCTTCTGGGGGAACACCGAAGCGTTCCCAGGACAGCTGGGAGACATAGTCCCTCCACCGTGTCATAGGTCTTTTCCGGAGTCTCCTCTCAGTGGGACGTGCCCAGAACACCGTCCTGGGAAGGCATCCAGGAGGCATCCGGAGGCTCTACACTGAGCCCCTCCCGAGTGACCGAGCTTCTCACCCATTTCCAAAAGGATCGCCCAGCCACCCTGCAGAGAAAGCTAATTTTGGCCACCTGTACCCAAAGCTCATGACCATAGGTGAGAGTAGGAACATAGATTGACTGGTAAATCGACAGCATTATTGCAGAAGCTAAAAATATGAAAGTGGATGCACGCACTAGTTGCATGGGCATGCATTTGGCTTGAAATGTGCTGGGGACAGAGACGCATTCGGAAGGGCATTCTCAAAAGTGCTGGGTACAATGACTCATTCATTCTTTTTTTCTCTTTCGCGCAGGTAATGTTTTGAAAGACGATGTCCCGTAGCTTATGGCTGGGTCCATATGTTGTGGTCCCTACGGTGAACCCATATTTGTTCTCTTCCACGATGCGGCTCCGTGCGGTGACCCCTTGTCTTCCCTTGGCAGAGTCTCTGCCGTCACTGTCCGGTGAGTCTCCCCCTGTCATAGGTTGTCATACTGCCCGGTCATCTGCCCAGTTCATATGTGTATTCTTCACATTACCTCCCTCTGGATTGGATGTGGCTTCCGCTGCGTCCGTTCCTTCCAATGTATGGGGAATGCTTTTCCAGTGGTCCTGTTGGAACAGCAGTGGGGTCCCTGGCCTAAGCCCTGTCCTTTCCTGCCTTAAAATTGCAGGGCATCAGAAGGCTTTTGTCTAGGCACTGGAAGGTGGGAATCTAGTGTGATAAGCATCAGGGCTGGACTGGCCATCGGGCATACCGGGCATTTTCCCGGTGGGCCGACGTGTCTTTCGGGCCAGATACATCTCAAACTTCAATTTTTTATTTTTATTTATTTTTTTGCGGCCCATTGCATTTAGTTTTGCTGCCGCGGTGCTGGGATTTTGTGCAGTTGAAACGCATTGGACAAAACAAAGTCAGCGTGGGTTTTTTCTTTCTCAAAGACCGGCCCATGAAACACAGAGATCAGCGGCCCATTGGTTATTTTCTTGATTGACACTGGGCTGGTCCAATCTCATCTTTAATCACCTCCCCCTCTGGGCTGAGCGAGCGTGCAGTGACAGTTGAGAATCTGTCAAAATAGTCAGAGCGAAGGAGAAGAAACGCAAAAGAAACAGCCTTCGGTGTCTGATTACTCTGATGAAGAGTGAGGGGGATCACGAGAGATATTAGTGAGTGTAGAGAACTGTGGTAAGCAGAACTAGGCTACTTTCAGAACACAGGACAGGCTGTGATAAGGAAAGGAACCCATTATTCAGTTACGCATTATTTCCACATCTGCATATTAGACCAGTCATTCCCAAAGGCGGGGCTCCGAACCCACAAGTGGGTCGTGGGAGATTTTGAATGGGCCAAGTCGAGCACTATTTTTCAGTGTGCTATAGGCTACTCTCTAGATCAGGGCTATTCAATTGGCTGTCCGCGGGCCGAAGTGCGGCCCGCCAATCATCTACATACGGCCCGAGGGCACCCCAACCTCCCTGCTTCTATTTTCTGGTGGTGCGGCTAAATTTGGTTAACATATGCGCGTCGCATGCAGCTGGATGACTATACGCACTGTGTGTATGAGCGCTCCGACTGACCTGAGAAAAAGTTTACGGTCCGAATATTTCAGCAGTTCTTATGTGTGTCCCGTATTTCTGTCGACTATTAATCATTCGTTGGTTTGAATATTTTCTTTCCATGAATTGGCCAAAGGCGTGTGCATAACGGTCTGAAACGATGTGGATTTGTTCACCTGAAGCGGTTTCTCGGTCAGTAACAACAAATAGAGAACAAAATAGTGCTGGTTTCAGTTGTTTCACTATTTTACTTTGAACTAGGCAGCACAGCCCACTGGATAACGGAACACAAAGCTTAAAGGAGTTGCGTTTACTCCCGGTCGGACACTATTATTAAACAGCGTTGCGACATCCAGTAAGAAGCGTTTCAATCGGACACTCCTCTCTCTCTTACAAACCACAAATAACTCAATGATTTTAACAAGTTTTAAATCGTTTCCATCAAAATAAAAGATAATGTGTTTATATATTTTTCAAGTTACAGAAATTAGTTCCAAGCTAATCATGCGAAAGTGGCTTTTATTTTTCAGTGCATGTGTTTTACAATATATGGCTGTTACTGTCATGTGATTAATATTATAACTATGATTAATTATGTAGTATGTAATGTAGACAGACACTATATCCCAACTAAAAGAGTTTTAAGTTTTTCTTTGTTCAATTTGCACACTGAATATGGGTTGGAGCTCTTAATTTTGAACTCTCAAAGTGCACCAGATTGATGAATTTAATATTAAAAAGCACAAAATTTTATCACGGGGAGCATGCCCCCGAACCCTCCTAGAGGGACAGAGGTTACTATTAAAGCATCTTGTGAGAAAGATTGGTATTGCCAATGCAATTGGAGAATTGTATTTTACACTTAGCAGTTATTTCGTCTCACTCATTACATGGCGTTGGTGATTTTAATAGGAGTTGTTGGTATACATATTCAAGGGTGTACACAGTTTGGTTGTGTTTATGTTCATATGTAGTGGGCCAGTCTGGGCCAAAATGCCTGGGCCGAGGCAAATTTTTGTCCCAGTCCAGCCCTGATAAGCATCCAATGTTTCGTCTTCAAGAGCTGCTTGTCTGAATAAATACGTTTTATATTCAGGAATTGCTTTTGGACAGGAATAGGCATCTAGCTTTTTCAACCACTGATGAGTAGTCTTCTCCTGTTTCTGGCTACATATAAAAAATGAACACCCTCAGGTCCCACGTCACAGTCACAGTCAGATGTTGAACAGAAAACATGGAACAGGAGTTGTGAACACAGGCAGTTTCTCTAATTTTGCTGCTTTTAGAAAGTGTTTAGAGACCCCTCCTGAAGTACAGTAGGTGGACAACCAAAATGACATACCACCGCGGTAAATCTACCGCGGCAAAAAGTAAACCAGCCGTATTTCAAAGTTGGTGGCAAAATGACCACCAGGTGGCGCAAAGGGGCATTTAGCAAAAGCAAAACGTAATTATGTAAAAGTAGCCTACATTTTAAATAGAATAGCTTTAACTAGAATATAAACTTTTAGGCTATAGGAGAACATTTTATTAATCAAAAGTTAAAATAGGCCTATCTCGCATTCAGCGAAAATAAAGTGGGTGCTTTCAATGACGACATTGAGGAATTTAAAGACTGAAGAGCGCTTCTCTCTCGCGTGCGCACACTGACTGCTGAACAACCGAACTTCTGAGCTTTTGTCAGTGAGAAAAGTCGTGGTCCAGTGGCAGAACTTTGGTACAATCATTTTGATGACACTGTTTCAAATCCCACATAAACATGTATTAAAATTAGCTTGCATTTCTATTTTACATTAAGAAACAAATCTCTTCCAACAGATTGACTGAATTTACATCTTCAAAAGCAGTTATGTTAAAAAAAAAAGAAAATAAAACTTAATGGGATTCCATGTAGATTAAAAAAAAAAAACAAGCTAAGCAAGTTGCGATTTGCCAGTGGGGTATTTCCCCCTCCACAGTAATCAATGCTATAATTCGCCTAAATAGACAATATCAAATATGTGTATATATATATTTTTTAAATATGCAACACACACGTTTAAACAACAAATAGCCTAATAAAATCTGAACCAGCGCTTCTGCTCCTGTTTTGAGACATAACATGCAGCGCGCGTTTCAGTTTTAGTGGCCTTAATATTGTTCAACAAACGCGGCGGTGCTCACTTGAATTTATTTTTCTCATCACAGCTAGAATAAAATCATCTTTTAAAACTGTAAGAGGTCTCCTTTTTCATGTAAAGTAGCCCAGGCCTACATTCACAATAGGCATAACAACAAAACGTTTTCTTGCTCATTAGAGCGAACGCATGGCTGAGTGGTAGAACATAGGCCGACGGTTCTACCATTACAAAGACATGGGTTCAAAGCTTGGTCAAATATGGATTACTGTAGTTGTATTTTATATTTAGGCTTTTAATGCAGAAAGATTTGTTCTAAAAATGAATTTACATCTTCAAAAGCAGTTATGTAAAAAATATAGAAAATAAAACTTAATGGGCTTCCATGTAGAATAAGTAGACCGTAGACCATATCAAATATATATATATATATATATATATATATATATATATATATATATATATATATTTTTTTTATATATATATATATATATATATATATATATATATATATATATATTTATTTATTTATTTTTAATATGCAACACGCACGTTTATACAACAAATAATAAAATCTGAACCAGTGCTTCTGCTCCTGTATTGAGAGGTTTCAGTTTCAGTGGCCTTAATACATTGATTCACGGCTTTTTAAAATGTCACGAATTGTTTTGAGGTGGTTTTGAACGAAATATTGAAATATTGAAGTTTATAATTGAGTAATTTTTGACACACCACGCCCATTGTAGGCCTATTCTAAAATCAGGTTTTAGTCTGGCATTAATTGTGTTCATTTTTCCCTCATCAAAACCGTATGTGCATTGATATACTACCACTGATTCGGTACTACCAATGATTCACTACTTTTCGGTTTTGATGAGGGTAACAAAAAGGGTAACAAAAACTGTACAAGTGCGGATTAGAACCCAGAGAAGCAGGGACACGTTGTGTGTATTTTGATTTGTTATTTCACCGGAAGGAATGAAACCTCCACAACAGATTGTAGCGCGCGTCCGAGTGAAGACAACACATTTCAGCGCTAGATCGCCTCGAACGAATGAAACGAATGCTGTTAGCTAAGATTTCAAAAGTGGTTGGGACAATATCGACCTTGGCAAAAAGTGGTGGGGACATGTCCCACCTGTCCCAAGTACAGGCTACAGTGTTAAGCTTGAATTTATCTGCGACCTCAGCTCTCAATGAGAAGTGGCAAATTATGTCGGACACTTTAAGTAAATGAACAGTTAATAAACTTGCTAATAAATAGCTACCTATTTAAGCTTCAAGAACGGTAAAAAATAAAAGCTGCCGGACAACAGCATGTAACGAGGTTCGAGCTCGCGTCGTTTGTAAGTCTATGAGGTTGAGGATGATGCGTTAACCACACAGCTATCATTACACTGCTAATGCATTATTGTCTTATACGATTGTAAAGCCTCATTGATGTAGCCTGATATGTTTCGACTGCAATGTTTTAAGGTTTCATTATTTTTTCAATTTAATTTCAGTATTGTGATTAATTAATTAATTTAACTACGTTTCACCTGAATTAATCTGCTACCATCTTTCAATCGCTCTGAAAGAGCCTCGGCACAGCTGTAGATTACACAAAAACTGTCACTTTTCAAAGTCTGAGATTGTAGAGTCTCTTAGCAGCCAAAGGCAGCAAATACACCTCAACTTTTACCACCGGGCAAAACTGCGGCGGTAAAAACTACATTCTGGTTGTCTACCTACTGTAACTTTAAAACCATTAAAATATTGAATCTCAAGACTGACCATTCAAAAAACAATGGACTCATGTAAATCATGTGAAGGCTGGTATATTATGTGTTTTATGAAGACACACGCACTTATTAACTAGCTGACTTGAGTCATCTAAGCAGTTCTAATCAAATCTTCAAATGAGTGGATCATGCTAAAATAGTGATTCATCTTGTTACAATATTTTTAATTTAAGAGTGGGCGATCACTTGATTTGATCACTTGATTGTGTCAAGGTTACAGGTCTCATCCCCTACCATTTATTTTATCTGTATAAAAACTTCATTATGCACCTTTATATTGCAAACTGTTACTTATATTATTTTGATTCATTTTCATAATCATAAACACACTGGTTTGAAGCATAGAAATATTGTACCTTCCCTGTTGAAGGTGAATCAATACTTATTTTTTGTATTACAGTTGTTGATTACCAGTGTTGGGGAGTAGTTAACTACAAGTAGCGAAGCTACTAACTTAACGAACATTTTTCAGTAGCTTGGCAGTAGCTCAGTTGCTTTTTAAACAGTGTAGCTTTTCCAGTAGCTAACTACTTTTTGCAGCAAGTAGCGGTGTAGCGCGAGCAAAAGCTACATTGCTACATTGTCGAGCCTGCGCGAATCAGCGCGATGCAAGGATATTCTTCTTCTTGTTAGATTACAAACTCATTTTTTGCCATTATCGCCACCTGTTGTTTAATCACGCATCTTGAGGCTAACGGTTTACTGACGTACAGAAGTGTGTTGACACACCCATATTATGATTATATAGCAAGATGTGACGGCAGATTTGGAGGATGGAGAAACAACTAACGTTAATTACCCATGGCGTTATTTGTCCAAGATATTTTAGTGTTGTGTGTAATAAAACAATACTCTTTGAAATCGTAATTGCATTGCCTTGTTTTAAACACTAAATATTTTACTTAAAACATTCCTCAGACTTATTCAGTTATTTATAATATACGTTGTTCAAAAAGCAAAAGTAGTTTCAATGTAGCTAGCTACTTTTTGATTGTAACTTGTAGTGTAGCTAACTACTTTTCTAAACGGGTAGCTTGACTGTAGTTAAACTAATTTAACTTTCGAGTAGCTTGTAGCTTGTCAAACTACAGTTTCAGAGTAGCTTCCCCAACACTGTTGATTACATATATTATGGATATATTCTTCTGGAATCAACACACACTGTTCTTTGCCCATGATATAAAATATATGGCTCAATAAAACAGCACCAATAAGGGAGCAAAGTTCTGCTGTTCTCTGTAAACAAGTTGTGCAGTGCAGCGCACACCAGGTCTCTGACAATACTTGTAGTATTAACTGTATATAGCTGCTGTTAATGCATTATTTTAAAGGACTGGAGCTAATAGTTACCTGTTAATTAAGAATTTTGGAACCCGAAAGAGGAATTTGTGTCGTCATGAATCGAAGCAGTTCACATAGCTCCTCGGGTGAGTGTGACGCATTTTTATTATTGCACAGTTTGATCTAACCGTTTTAGTCACATTTGATTAATCAAACTTTGCTCTAGAAATTATGTCTGTCCGCTTATAATTGATTATTGCCTTTAATATTGGAACTATGATTGATATTTTTGATAAATTTGTTTAAATACTTTTTATTTTAATACTTTATATTATAGTCTATATTATATACACACAACAGTTCTTATATAATTATACTTTGCAGTCATGTGACAACCATGGATGGCTGGCGGGCAACAAACGGGTTTTTTTTTCAATGTAGAGTCCTGTAGTTCCAGGTCTTTCTAGTAGCTATCAAGTCTGTTAGTGAGCTAGCAAAAAAAAGACTTTTTAGATAATCAAGCAGTAATACTTCCTCCATAAATAATCTAGCTCTGCTGTAGTTATTGAAACAATAGGCATCACAAACCTCAAAACAACCTATCACACACTTTTGTTGTTAGCAAAATACGACGTATTTTTAAGCTGTGTTTACCGGCGATAGCGTCAAAGTGCCCAGAAGTCATTCATTTTTCAATGAATTTTGCGACTCTCGCTGCGGTGGTGTGAATGTACAGTTAGCCTCATAACACAAACAGCTGACTAGCTAAACCAGCTGGTGGCATTGATTGACAAAAAAAAATCTCACATAATGCTGTAAACATACAGAGAGAAATTAAATATAATATATAACAAAAAAAACTCCTTGCTATTTTTTTCTATTCAACTAATGTGCTGGCCATTAAATGGCTTTCCTGAGGTAAATGTAACGTTTTGTGACACAACTGTTCTCCTGCAGTGTTACTGACCTCTTTCCGTGTTTGAAAACACTGTTTGATCGTTATTATGTATAAGTAAATATACCTTTTGGTAAGTTGTACTGTATCTTTAAATAAAAACTAAAGTAACATGATCGGTTTACTTGAACTGAGGAGCAACAATCTGCGATGAGAACCTAAGAGCTGATTTGTCAATAACTTTATCAATTTATCAATAACTTTCATATCAAAAGTAAGCATGCGTATTCCGCATCCTGTCTGAAAGTCTCAAGCTTGAGTCTTAAGCTGAATGTGTGAGAGTTGGCAGCCCTGCGGGATAAATCGTAGGGAGCGTTCCGCCATGCTTCTACTCCAAGTGAGGATTGTTTACATTAGACTAGTGCGCACTGTCGCATGCACACAGTGCTTATACATGTGGGGATTGTTTACATCAGAGTGCGCGCGTGTTTTGCGCAGCATATACGCAGTGTTCGAGCGGTTGTTGGAAAATAAGCTAATGCGCGCTCTAAAAGTCTAAATTACAATATTATTTTTCACGGTATTTTGAAGAGTTGCGATAACGTTATCATGCATATTCATTACCGTGATTTATTGCATTACCGAATACCGGCACATGTCTACTGTGAAGGTTGCTTATCTCTTCTGGTTAGTGCAACCAATCGCACAACAACTATCTGGCGTGTCATTTACACCTCGAAACACCAACTTTTGTACAAAAACTGGCGACGTCCTGGCAAGATCCTTGACTAATTTACTGGGTTTTGTTGCTGGAGAATGGCGTTCTTGTCCGCCAGCCAGTACTTGTGAAGTCACATGCAAAGTATGAATAGGCCTACTACATCAATTTCTGATTCTCGAATCTGATTGGCTGTGAGCCTTCACCAGCCTTCTCCAGCCGTGCTATATTCACACAATAACAGCACTCTGACCATTTCACCATTTATATCATTCTGCTTGCAGCGACTGACATGGCAGCCAAATACAACATGTTTTTTGTACCCAACAATTTTTCATACAGTGGACTACCGGCAAAATTTTGAAAAATTTGGGACCAGAAAATATTTAGACACTTTGATCTGACTGTTTTGCTGAAGTGTTTTTTTTTTGTTTTTTTTGCCAATGCGACCTTTTTCCACCACAGACTGAACAAAATTAAAGGTACAATATGCAGGATTTTTGCTGTAAAATGTCCAAAAAAACACTAGGCCAATGTTATTACTTACAATTTCACAAATGTTTCCAAAAATTAGTAAATTGCAAGAAAAGGCGAGTGAGCAGGGGTAAGGAGTCGCCAGTCAATGGCGTCATATCTGCGTTACCCCCAGGTTTCCACCAGGTTTGACCTCGTACTGCAACAGTAACCATAGCGACAGACATTGACAACTGGTTCAGTTATGCCGATTATGCCCATAAGGACGCTCATGCTGTTGTGGTTTTGTTCAAACATTATGGACCATGACAAGCAGACTTTGAGACAAAAAGAGGACTAAAATGAAGTTCAACATCTTTCGAGATGCCGAGAGCTCCACGTCCACGACTAACTTTGACTCGACAGAGTGTTGCATGTACTTTATTAGACTGGTATTCTAATAAAGAATATATATATATATTTATATAGTATATGCTCACATTCTCTGCCCTTATTTTCTCTCAACAGAGCTGAGGATTGTCCTTTTTGGTCCAAAAAATGATGAGAAACATTCAGCAGGAAACACCATTGTGGGAAAAATGAGTTTGACTTGAAGAACACTTTGCACAGTATGAAAATATGCAGTGAAATAGCTGGTACAAAGATCACTGTGGTTGATACTCCAGGCTGGTGGGGAAATTTACCCTTTGAAGAAAATCCTGAACTTTACAAACAGGAAATTGTCCTGAGTGTGACTAAATGTCCTCCAGGACCTCATGTCCTGCTCCTGGTTTTAAATGTGGACACACCATTTAAACAAAACGAAAAACACATTCTGTGTGATAACATTAGATGTTTTGGTGAGAATGTATGGAGGCACACAATGGTGTTGTTCACCTGTACAGATCAACCTGGAGGTATAACAACACAACAGTTTATTGAGAATGAAAGTGAAACCCTTCAGTGGCTCATTGAGAAATGTGGGAACAGATATCATGAGCTCAATACTAAAAACTGGGGTGATGGATCTCAGGTGACAGAACTGCTTAAGAAAATACAGGAGATGGTGGAAGAAAACATGATCTATGATATCGGTCATTATGAAATTGACAGAGAGACTTTGGAACATGTGAAGGAGAAGAGGAGAGAACAGGAAAAGAGAGCAGAGGAAAGAAGGATGATGAATCTGACAAGAACAAGCGGTGAGCTTTTTATATGTATATGTATGTTGTTATTGTGTTTAACCAGAGACAGTTTAAGGGGTGAAAGAGCTTGGCCCAAATGAATGAGCAAGAGTAATTCTAACACTCAAAATGGTACCTATAAGAATGAAGAGTCAATTTTCTGTTAAACGACCAATCAAAACCTCGTTCTGATACAATTCACTTGAGTGTTTAACATTATTTGTTCTAAAGAAACTATTTATTTAACCTTTCTCATAGTTATTTGCTTATTTGAAATATTGTTGTTCAAGCACATAGCAGCTTTATTATTTAGGTAAAGTTGGCGTCTGCTTGAACAATAAAATTTTATTTAAGGCTGCTTGAAAAAGTCTCTTTTTTTCGAAGTGAATTAAAACGAGCCAATGAATATTGACATGCAGGACTTGCATTCGTTCGGGAACTCCTACGTCTTGTCCGAGGAGTTTCCAACAAATTGGGATCCCTAATAACACGCCATGGTGCTGGCCCCTTCTAGCGGCCAGCTGAGGGGCGACAGAACCTACATGGCTCATGTAGGTTGTCTAAAAACCAGAAGGTTGGTGGTTCAATCCTCTGGTTCACCTGACCAAGTGTTGAGGTGTCCGTGAGCAAGACATCTAACCCCAGCTGCTCCCGACGAGCTGGATGGCACCTTGCATTTCTGACACCGCCGTCTGTGTATGAATGAGTGAGTGAATGGGTGAATTTGAGAAAAATGTATAGCGCTTTGGTGGCCATTGGGTCTATAAAAGTGCTATATAAATTCAGTCCATTTACTATTTACCATTAGCTTCCCGCCAAAGCAGTTTCTTAGTTTCTCTTACGGTGGGAGCTAGCCAGTAAGAATCACACTGCTGTTCCACAAACCCGCTCAGTGGATTTGGATGACACTGGGAAGCGTGCCCAACCTGTAGGAGGGAATTCTGCGGAGCCCCTGCCCACTCAAAGGGAGGGACTGGTATACATGTATATACTAGCCCGTAGGGTAGTGAAACATATGGCAGTCGTTGAGGTCGTCCCAGCCCGATGGGTGGGAGCGTACTCAGCAAGGACGACAGAACGGGTCTGTCGAGGGGAAAACACAGTGCTAACCCAGAGGGTAGCTGGAACGTGGACCACTGTTAAGGCCATCCAGTCTATTAACAACTCCTACGAGAGGTAATAGACCTGGTGCCGGAGGGGTGATAGAGGAACTCAAAAGTTTAGCCTTTCATTGGGGAACCAACAGAGAAAAAAAAGCATGTATCCCGCTCATAGGGCGGGAATGGCGCAGCAAGCCGACATTACCTAATTCCTCGCACTACTGGCCATTGCAAGTACACAGGAGAAAACAGGTTCAACATGTAAGCTATAAAATCTAGCAAATGTGTTAGCTGTCACCCAGCCCGCAGCTCTACACTCACCGGCCACTTTATTAGGTACACCTGTCCAACTGCTCGTTAACACTTAATTTCTAAGCAGCCAATCACATGGCAGCAACTCAGTGCATTTAGGCATGTAGACATGGTCAAGACAATCTCCTGCAGTTCAAACCAAGCATCAGTATGGGGAAGAAAGGTGATTTGAGTGACTTTGAACGTGGCATGATTGTTGGTGCCAGAAGGGCTGGTCTGAGTATTTCAGAAACTGCTAATCTACTGGGATTTTCACACACAACCATCTCTAGGGTTTACAGAGAATGGTCCGAAAAGAAAAACATCCAGTGAGCGGCAGTTCTGTGGGCGGAAATGCCTTGTTGATGCCAGAGGTCAGAGGAGAATGGCCAGACTGGTTCGAGCTGATAGAAGGGCAACAGTGACTCAAATAACCACCGTTACAACCAAGGTGGGCAGAAGAGCATCTCTGAACGCACAGTACGTCGAACTTTGAGGCAGATGGGCTACAGCAGCAGAAGACTACACCGGGTGCCACTCCTTTCAGCTAAGAACAGGAAACTGAGGCTACAATTTGCACAAGCTCATCGAAATTGGACAATAGAAGATTGGAAAAACGTTGCCTGGTCTGATGAGTCTCGATTTCTGCTGCGACATTCGGATGGTAGGGTCAGAATTTGGCGTCTACAACATGAAAGCATGGATCCATCCTGCCTTGTATCAACGGTTCAGGCTGGTGGTGGTGGTGTCATGGTGTGGGGAATATTTTCTTGGCACTCTTTGGGCCCCTTGGTATCAATTGAGCATCGTTGCTAACGCCACAGCCTACCTGAGTATTGTTGCTGACCATGTCCATCCCTTTATGACCACAATGTACCCAACTTCTGATGGCTACTTTCAGCAGGATAATGCGCCATGTCATAAAGCTGGAATCATCTCAGACTGGTTTCTTGAACATGACAATGAGTTCGCTGTACTCAAATGGCCTCCACAGTCACCAGATCTCAATCCAATAGAGCATCTTTGGGATGTGGTGGAACGGGAGATTCGCATCATGGATGTGCAGCCGACAAATCTGCGGCAACTGTGTGATGCCATCATGTCAATATGGACCAAACTCCCTGAGGAATGCTTCCAGCACCTTGTTGAATCTATGCCACGAAGAATTGAGGCAGTTCTGAAGGCAAAAGGGGGTCTAACCCGTTACTAGCATGGGGTACCTGATAAAGTGGCCGGTGAGTGTACAGATGCCTACCAACGAGACGCCTTGTGCCAGTGCCCAGGGGGAGGCAAATTTGGCCTGGATGCACACAGGATACACCCCTTCTTTTCGAAATCCCATCCTGGGATTTTTTGTGACCACAGAGAGTCAGGGCCTCGGTTTAACATCTCATCTGAAGGACGGTGCTCTTTTTTGACAGTATAGTGTCCCCATCACTTTACTGGGGCATTAGGACCCACACAGACAACAGGGTGAGCACCCCTGCTGGCCTCGCTAACACCTCTTCCAGCAGCAAGCTGGTTTTCTCAGAAGGTCTCCCATCCAGGTACTAACCAGGCTCAGCCCTGCTTAGCTTCAGTGGGCAACCAGTCTTGGGTACTGGGTGATATGGCTGCAGTTATAATGCACAGCTCAACCCTGACTCAGAACTACCCTCATGTACTGCGTGTTTTGACCTCACACAGACTTGTAGTGGGAAAGAGGTGGTCTGTCATTAGCAAAGCCAACCCACCACCAAGGGTAGTGAGAGTGGAAAAACTTTCTCTGTAGATTTTGGCATGTTTGGCTTTCCACAGCACCAACATGCTGCCATACTGCTAAGTTTTTTTTTACACATATCTGGGCAGGCACGGGGCGGGGCAAGGCGATTACATTTCGCACTGCGCCCCAGTGTAGCCCAGAAAGTGTGGCTGTCAACTCTGAATCTGATTCAGCATGAGTACACACAACATTACCATGGTAACTCAGCATCATCATTTCCATAGTGTAACAGCCCTCTCTCCGATGCAGAGATCGAACATCTGATCCTCCCCTGGAGCACCGAATGAAATAGCTGGTCCCTCATGAGAAGGACCAGGAATTCCACCCGAAAGCTGCCAGGCATGCAAAACGGTGAATGTGGCCATAACCTTGATGGCACACGGCACGCTGAGCACTCAACCCCTCATGAGAAAGGCAAGAAGAATGTCAGCACGTGGTTATGCTCTCATAAGAGAGCATAAACCACTCACAAACACAGTCTCAACATGTTAGCGATGCGCTAGAGGAGTGAGGGGTCCGAGGAGGTTGTCTCGTCAGAGAACGCTTACTGTAATCCAAAGATCACCAATGCTATTAACCAAAGTAGCCCTTTTCCGGTGGCCACCAGAAGAGGAAATAATCAGGGAATAGGCAAAGGGACTCCCCTTTGAGGCACCTGAATTCGACCGCACATCTAGAGCGCCAAATGCACGCGCTGGGTGGCCGTGACAACCCACGCTGTCATCCAGCAGTTTGACGGCACACGGCACGCTGAGCGGCTAAAACCTTTACGAGAAAAGGGAGACGAACGATGTGCCGATGTGGTCATGGTCTCATGAGAGAACATAAACCACCCCGGAACACAGTCATGCTTAAGCGCAAGCACATAAAACAGTGATCGTGGCCGTCAAATGAGGACATCATGAATCTTCACCCGGACACGAATCTTCACCCCGTGTAGCTCTTTTCACAGAAAACGCTCTCTTATTGTGCTGAAGCACACAGGGATGAACGTGAAGAACTGGGGAAAATGCAAGCCTGCTGTGCGCACTTAACCGAATACCAGTTGTGACAAAAAAAGGCAGATAGCGTGAAGCAGCTGCTGGTACTCCCTATTGTTCTCCCTAGTGTGATTCAAATTCGTTGGAAACTCCTCCGACGAGACGTAGGTCTTCCTGAACGAAAAGGAACATTATATGGCCATCTACTGACTTAACTTTAAGGGACTTTGACCTCATTAATGTTTACTTATAGCCTACTCCATTTATGACACAATGTTCCTTCTCGACAGAGAGGTCTTCATATTAACTTTGGTCATACAGAATGCTGACCTACAGTACCATTTTAAAAGATTTATGTCTGCCAACAGGAAATAAACATCCCCTCTCGGAGATGAGGATTGTGCTACTGGGTTATAATGGATCTGGGAAGAGTTCAGCAGGAAACACCATACTGGGCAAATCTGCATTTGATTGCAAAAGATCACTTACATCTGCAGTAGGAGAAGGGGATTTTGCTGGATTTTCCATTACTGTGGTTGACACTCCAGGCCGAAAGAAGAAATTACCACTCAAAATACACCCCTAAACTCTATAAAGATGAGGTTGTATTGAGTCCATCTCACTGTCCTCCAGGACCTCACGTCTTTCTCCTGGTCATACGAGTGGATGTTTCTTTCACTGAAGTGTACAAAAAGGCAGTAGAAGAACATGTTGCCTATCTTGGTCTAAATGTCTGGGATCACATGATTGTTCTTTTTACCTTTGGTGACTGGTTGAGAGACACAAGCATTGAGCTGTTCATTGAGAGTGAGGGCGAAGCTCTGCAGTCGATAATAGACAAATGTGGGAACCGGTATCATGTCTTCAACAACAGGAACAAAGATGATGGTAATCAAGTGACTGAGCTGTTTGAAAAGATAAAAGAGATGGCAACAGGAAACAGACAAAGCTGTTTTGAGATAAACAATACCAATTTACAAGAAGTAAAAAACAGAAGGCTGCAAGTAGTTGAAAGAGCAAAACAATTAAAGGCAGAAGTGCAAAAAAGAGATGAACAGAGACGTTCAGCATCAGGTGAGTAAACAGTGAAAACATGGTTTTAAACAAGTAATTGAGATGATTTATGTGTCTGTGCTCTGTCTTTGTCTTTTTTTAGAAGAACTTTTGGAAATGAGGCTGGTGTTGCTCGGACCACACTATTCTGGCAAGAGTTCAAACAGGGAACACAATTTTGGGAAGGAAAGCGTTTGACAGAATAATAGAAGAGAATTTAAAAGAAAATGGGGAAGTTGCAGGAACGAATCTCACAGTGGTTTATACACCAGGTTTTGAGAAAGATTACCTTATTGGAAAGAGACTTGAGGACATTAAACTCAACATCTTGAGAACTGTAGCAGAACAGTCTTCAGGAGTACATGCTTTCATTGTAGTCCTATGTGTTGAGTCTTCCTTTGCGGAAGAAGAGAAGAGCGCACTAGAGAAAATCATGGAGCCTCTCTTTGAAAAAATCTGGAATCACATGCTGGTTGTGTTCGCTGTTGGAGATGAACTTTCAGACACTCCCATAGAGTTATTCATTGCAAGTGAAGGTGACGCTCTACAGTGGCTCATTGAGAAATGTGGAACAGGTATCATGTTCTCAATACTAAAAACTGGGGTGACGGATCTCAGGTCACAGAACTTCTGGAGAAGATCGAAAAGATGGTGGCAGGAAACAGAGGACGTCTTTATGAAATGGACAAGAGACTTTAGAGAGAGTTGAAAGGACCGTTGCAGTACCCATTAAAAGAGCACCGGAGCATGGATATTCCATTAAATAGTAAGTTGTTCTATATTTATTTGCATATTGTGCAATATTAAAAGGGATTGTCTTATATATTAATTGCTTTCCTTGCAGTTGCCGAAGGATGCAGTACTTCCTCGGGATCAGTTCAAGCATATTTGTCCACAGATCGCAGGAAGCACCTGAAGAGGGGCATTTCAAGTCAAGTTCAAAAAGGAGCTCTGGAGTGGAGTCTCTGGCTCTATTCCTGAGTTTGATTAGTTGCTTTTCCACTGTCAAATCAGGGCCAACACCGTGCCGGGCCAAATCAAGTTAGAATCGTTACTCTAACCCAAAAGGTCTCTGAATGTGTTTCAACTTGTCTATCAGCGAACTGTGGCTGAATGTCAGTGAAAGTAAGGATGCACACAATTTGAATGATTATTAGGTTCTAAAGATAGTATCGTTTCAGTACATGTAATTTTTTAAATTTTTATTTTTTAATTGTATCATGCCTCTCACCTTCTAAGTCATTCACTAATTGCTTGGAAATTTAGTTTTGCATTGAGCTGAAACGTTTAACCAATCCTCATTCTAAGAAATAATAACCTGTTCCTTACATCTAACCTCCTCTTTTACAAACATTAACCGAGTCACAAAGCTATATACTCAAAGCTACAATAAACTGAGGATTCTTTAATATAGATATTTATTTTAATGTTTTGATATTTTTAATGTTTCTAATTGTTAATGTGATCACCTTTATGAGAGAGTCTGTAGCTAATAGTACAATGCACAATTAAGTTGAAATTTTAATATATTATAGTTATTTTTGTTTATCAAACCAATCTGTAGTGATTTGCAGTTGTGTTATTTGTACATTTGCCACCCCATGTGGTTTTCACTGAATCTCCTTACTAACTACAGGTGTAATTTGCTATTTGACAGTTGTGTAGCGTATGTTGAATACTTGCCTATTTATTTACTTATTTTCTTGGGCTTGTAGCTATGTTATGCAGTCTAAGCACTTGCATTGTCATTCTAAAAACTATGCATTTGAGAATAATCAGTTGTTTCTGCACTTTCACTTTTTTACACACTTTTGGTTTATTTTATGTATTTAGATTTTCAGTCAAGGTTGTAACTGATTTTTGCAGGGTTAACTTGTCTACAGTTTTCTCTTAACTAGTAGTGCTCATGAAAATACGTTTAACAAAAAACAAAAACAAAAAAACAAAGTGTCCCAGTTTTAGAATCTTTAAAAGTAGTTAGCTGCAAAAACCTGTTGGACTAGATATCTGAATCTTGCTCTCTGTATGTCTAACCACATTCCAAAAATAATGTCGGTTTTTCTTTTTCAAATTCAGTGTGTAAGCGCTCAATCACTGTAAAAAATACTGTAGCTACCACTTTTGTTAATATCCAATAAATTAAAAATAACATAAGGATAGTCTAAACATTTTCAGCAAATTAAACATTTTCAGAGTGTCTAGTCACACAGAGGAGCCATCAGTATTCAAATATGGCGATAGCTTCTTTTCACAGTAGTAGGCTGGTAAAATGCACCCTATTAATCAAAATACATTATACACCAAATAAATTTGCAGTGGGCTAAAAGCATTAAAACATGCTATTTAACCCAATGGTTTGTTAAAACTGTAAGCTGTGTTTATGATTAGTGAATGCTGTTTTTATATATTTTTAATAAATACAAAAAGTAAGACTTCTTTTCCTTTTGGATTCTTTGATCTTTTCTGAACTTTTCAGAAAGGTGTCTTTTATTGAGATTATAGGTTTCGAGAAGGGCTGGGTGAACCGGTTAAGTCGGTTAAGTCATGATGACGTCACTTATCTGCAATCCAGTGCACAGGTATGATTACTTAGTCTTGGATTTGGGATAGTGAGAAGTCTCGTTGTCTCCCTCATCAATTTTGGATTAGGCCTACTTTTGACAAATGAACATGTTTCTTGATGTTGTTTCACCACATTATAACCCTGAACTGTACTGACGCCGGTGTGCTGGATTGACAAACAACCGAGGTGAGCGAGATTCTCCTGACACAGGTGAGTGAACAACTGTCACGATCATACAAACATTCTGTACAGCCTGAGGACAGGACAGATTTAGTGTAGGGGGTTCCCGCTTGTTGGAGTGCCCTGTGATAGTGCCGATAGATGATCATAGATGCAATGCACTGATACGATGTTGATCATGATCATCATCAGATATTGGCCTCTACAAGAGTATCTGACATTTCCAATTAATAAATTAAATTATTATTATTACTACTAGGCAACTACTTTTATTATTAAATTGATATTAAGATTTAATTTAGCTTCGCAATAATAGAGGGAATGCATTGGACGTCACTTTCCCGTCGGAACAACCCCTCTCAGCCTAGCCTAGAAATCTAGACGCACCCTAGCGGCAGCAAAAATTATTTTGCAGCTAAGCGTGGGTCTAGCTGGAAAACCCCAACTCTGGAAGGGACAATCACATTGTGTATAGAGTCGGCGGGCGGGCTTAACAAAATGACGACAGAGTTGCGACGGTCAGAGCCAGCTCGGACATATTAGTTTTAGGCTATGTTTACACGGAAACGATTCTGAATAGAAAACGCAAAAGTCAGCGTCTGCGTCATCACTTTTTATTCTGCGTTTAGACGAGCGTTTTGGGTGGGAAATTCGCGTGCAATGGTGACGCAAAAGTCTGTGAAATTCAATGTAGTATGCACTTCAGGCGGCTAGGAGTATATACTACAGCAACACCAAGCCCGCGCACCTGCGTACAACCGTCACTGTCAAGCAGACTTTTGCGTTTTTACCCTTTACACGGGAACGCGACGGTGGAGCGTTTTAAGGCTCCGTTTACACGAGAGAACGATTCCGGGTGAAAATGTGAAAATATTTTATCGGATGTGCCTTTCGTTTACACGGCGACGGCGTTTTGAGGCTTAAAAACGCAAAAAAAGTGAAACCACCCTCCAGAGTGGAAATCTTAAAAACGCTCCACCGCCGCGTTCTCGTGTAAACGGAAAACGCGAAAGTCTGCTTGACAGTGACGGTCTGTACGCAGGTGCGTGGACTTGGTGTTGTCTGTAGTATGCACTCCTAGCCACCTGAAGTGCATACTACATTGAATTTCACACACTTTTGCTTGCCACCATTTGCACCACGGATTTCCCACACAAAACGCTCGTCTAAACGCAGAATAAAAGTGATGGCGCACGCCACTTTTGCGTTTTCTCTTTAGAATCGTTTCCGTGTAAACAGCCTAAGATTTCCACTCTGGAGGGTGGTTTAAGCTCTTTGCGTTTTAAGCCTCAAAACGCCGTCGCCGTGTAAACGAAAGGCACATCCGGTAAAATATTTTTACGTTTTCACCCGCGAGCGTTCTCGTGTAAACAGGGCCTTAAAGCCTTGTTTATACTCGACGCGTCCGCAAGAGCGCGAGTCTCCGCTGACTGCGCACACACCTCTCCAAACGGACGAGGTGTTTATACTTGACGCGCTCGCCGTTGTGCTATTCTGTGAAACGACAGGGGGCGAAACTTGGAGTAATTCTCCTCTAAACCACCAGGAATCAGCAGTGAAGAAGTAGTTTGCCGTTTATTAGTAGTTTATTAATTTCTAATTCATAAAAGAGTAAATGCAGTAGGTTTATTGTAGGCTACTTTCACTGCATGTAAACTACTTAAACAACTGAAGCCTTATTGGAGTGTTTAAACCTTAATTTTACCAGCAGGGCTTACTTCTGCTATTGTAGGCTTATTTTGTAAATGTAACCAATTACTTTAGACAAGTGCAAACTAGGTGCTTAATGCAAATGTGTTCCTGTTCACAAAATGAGATGTTATGGTCGCCCATCAATGCAAATGTCTCTGTGTATAGAAGGATCATAAACATGCTGGTACAGATCGTACCAGTTCGGCCAGATTCGGCTCGTAGTCGTCCATCTTCGGAAGCGGCGCGGCGCGCAAAGTTACAAAAAGTGCCGTTGCACACCGCCAGGCGATATGGCTTCTTGCGCACCCGACGCGCCACGACCGCCCACACCGCAATGACGTCATTTTTACCGCGCGCCCTTCGCGCTCTTGCGGACGCGTCGAGTATAAACAAGGCTTAATTAAGCCGTTCATCCTTGGATGCGGCCAGCGCCGTGCGCTTTTACAAAAAAGCTGTGGCGAAACGATCGACTTGTCATATTTGCCACGCTCGTGCTGTGTCGTCGAGGATAAAGGCTTTACTCAGTGTCAGCGCGTGCTCTGATCGGTGCACGGACTTCTCCCGAAATCATCTCCTGCACTCCAAAGCACCACTACTCCGCCTCCGTTCCCTCGTAAGCCATGATATTAGCATTTAAACATTCTCTACTGATATTGTTTTGTTTTAACGACACACTGTCTCTTTCTCTCTCATACACACACAAACACACACATAGGCCTACTGTCTCTTTCTCTCTCACACATATGTAGGCTAGTTATAAACTATAAAGACTTTTAATGATTAGTGTTTTATTTTTAAAAGTTTGTGGGTCGTGTAAAAATTCCTGAATGGATTCAGAGAAATCTCCCTTATTTTCAATGTTCAATGTTGACAGGTCGACTGGATACGTTAAAAGTTTAATATATCAACTTGCTCCGCTGAGTACGTAACATTCTTCGTTGCTCTGATTGGCTTTAGCTCTATCCAATTGCGTGCAGAGTGAATTTGAAAGACAACCATTTATCCCGCCCCTCTGTATTGAGCCCTGTCAATGAAGTATGTGGGTGTGATGTAGGTCTGGCATGCCAGACTACCCTCAGCCTGACTGAGTGGCAAAACATCTGCTGCCTGACTGTATTTAAAAGGGTAAACTGTGAAAATGCAACTAAAACGAACAATTATATCAATTTAAACTAAATGTTGGACTCAATATAGTGTTCCTTACAACTTACTAAAGATCCAGTGATCCATGGATATTGACATGCAGCCCGGAATCGCGTTGCCTGACATTTATGTTTGCCTCATTTCAACGCCGGGGAAATAAAAGCAATATAGACGGTAAACATAAAGCAAATTTGCCTGTGAACGCTTTATATAAATGAAATATAGATAGGTCTAAATCCGGGTGATCACTTATATCAGTGTTATAGCTATATAGCCTATATATCATCTAATCGTCCAGCCCTAAAACTTTACAGTTTTTTTTTTTGGTCAGTGTTTATTAAGAAACATCCAATAATGCAAAATATGCAATGATAAATATTTAATTGATGAGTTGTTAAAAAAAATAAATAAATAAATAAATATATATATATATATATATATATATATATATATATATATATATATATATATATATATATATATATATAACAATACAAAATATATGGTTATGGTTTTACAGCTAAATTCAGCATATTAACAAAATGATAACTGCAAATCCACCTTTCGCTGACTGGAGTCCAGTTGTTTCTGTGAATTGCAGCTAACCATTTGCTCCTCTTTCTATAACAGTCTGTAAAAATATACCTCCAATTTTTTGTCAAATCTAGTTGTACAGTCAATCGCAAAGCTCTTTCCCACTCTATATGGGTTGTGTTTGTTTTTTGCGACATTCACGCTGAAAACATATACAGCCGCTCAGTCTTTTTGCCACTCACTGTGAGGAACTGGCAGGCACGTGACCGGACGGTGACGTCACGCACATTCCCTCTATTGTATAGCCTATCCGATGAGCTGCGAGAAAATTAAAGATCAGTTTCGATTAGTTTATAGGCCAAGTACCAGGGACAGACTAGGAATAAAAAACGGCCCTGGACTTTGACCAACAACAACAACAATAAAGCTGCTGCTTGGCATGAGTGTCACAAGACTTTAATTGTGGCTCACGATACTATTTGCTGCCATCCAAATGATAGCTAACAGCATATTATTCAATCTATTCCATGCTGTCTTAAAATAAATGTATTACTTAATAATATATTTATTACAGTAATCAATATTTGCTACTGTACAAATAATAATAGCAAATATAAATTTAATAAGGCTAAGTTACAAATGTATTCTGTATTCAAAATCTTCAAAGTTTGTAAGCATTAACTGTAACCTGCCTAGTAGCCTACTCCTCATTTCACAGTATTCGCTTGACATCAAATACTTAACTAACTATTTCACTAGTAATGGGAAACAAGCAGGGTTGGGGAGTAACGGAAACATGTAACGGTGTTATGTAATCAGGATACAAAAATCCAGTAACTGTAATTCGTTACAGTTACATCCGAAACGTAGTAATCAGATTATAGTTAATTTTTGAAAAAAAGGGGGGGATACTTTCAGGATTACAATGATTTCAAGTAAATCTGTATTTTTGCATAATAACACTATGTTCATGACTCGTTACACGAGTCACGTGTGCCACCCGCTGGTGACGCGTAACATAACAGCTCTCGACAACAATCTCCTCAGACACTGATTGAATCACTGCTGCTAAAATTGATGCTGCCCACAGGTAAAAATGCTTTCATTTATTGGACATTCCGCTGCTATTTTGTTTTTAAAGAGGAAAATTCCAACAATATGGTTTTACAGTGCAAACTATGCCTTGTTGTTAGCTAGTATGTAGCGTTTATTACTGCTTTAAAATTCAGTGGTTTGTATGATCACAGTTGTACATTTTCTAGCGATGCTGGAATCTGTAGAAATTAAGAGAGTAGCTTTTTAGTACCTAAAATGTCCTTTCATAATCTCTTCGTTCTCAGTCTCACTTAAGGAGATGTTCGCTGCTAACATAAAGGAAATCGTACTGCCAACGGCCCAAGTTTAGTCAGACAAATTAAGAGAGATCCTGGCATTAGTCAACAGTTTATTTCCTATTTTAAAATAAACTAATATGTAGATTGTGTATAATTTTTAATGTTTTGTTTTTATTATTTCCTTGTAGCCTACATAATACATAATAATCTATAAAACCATACTGTAGCCACTAGATGTATCTATAGCCCTTTAAATAAATATATTTCAGGGATGTGAAAATCTTAATAAGTAAAAGTTTTTTATTTTTTTTTTATAACTGTCCTTGAAGTAATCCAAAATTAATCAGTTACATTACTTTCATATTCTGGTACTTGGATTAAGTTACTGATTTGTTTTTATGAATTTCTATTTTTGTTTTTATGTAATGTCAAAATGGCCACTGGAACTTCATTAGTTTATTGCACAGTGGTGCTATTAAAACATGATTTATAGAATAAGTAAATGAATATTCAGATATTTAAATTAAGTCTTGCACACAAGTCTATATTAAGATCAATTGTGCTTCCAGTATAAACCTTGATATAAATATTGCCAAGATGACAGTTTTGAAATAAACATTTTATTGGTTTGGTTACAGATAAATGGAGCCAAAGAGACCAGGTTCACCAAAGCCAAGCTGTGGGTCCCTGAAAGAAGTCCCGGTCAATCAAACATAAAACATGTTTTTGCAGGTACAACAGAAATGCTTTAGAAAATCAGTAAATGTAAATACAGATTGAGATTTTGGGATGGAGAAGAGTTTTGAGATGGAGGCACTTTTAAACATTGTTTATTTATCAATAAAGTCTGATCTGAATAAAATAACATTTCATGATAAAATCAGTTCTGAACAAAATGATCATTCATTTATTTTGTTGAAGTTCAATGCAGGTTGAGAAAACAGACTCAGCAGCTCCCAGCTGTCTGTCCATGAAGAGTGGCCAGTCTATAGAGCATCCAGTGTTCTTTAAGGATAGAGACACCTCTATACACAGGTATGTTTAAAAATGAAGATGGAAAACATTTTAGACATTTATAAAATGTAAACCCTGAATAGTAAAGTTTAATCTGTGTTATAATTACTCATAGTAATGACTGTCTACGTGCTGAAGTCTGTAAAGTTCTCCAGTCACATGTGAAAAACCGGTGTCAGAGTTTGGATAGGACAAACCCAACACTACATGAGATCAGTACAGAGTGCAGGTATTTACACATGTAAATAAAAATAATAATAATAAAAAAAAAACTTTACAATACGGGTGCACTAATATACATTAATTCATACTTAACTAATGCACAGATAATCATGAGTTAATGTATGACTAATGAAGAACTAAATCATTAATTAATGATTACTGCATCAGCAACTAATAAAGAGTAAATATGATTAATAGATTAAGTAATACATGAATTGCTATTAATTCAATGTGTCATTGTGTATTAATTCCTTAATAACATATTTTATTAACTAATAGTGTAAATTAATGTGTTAATTACCACAATTAGTCAAAGCTATGCACTTCAACTTTTCCAGTTGTCTGCTTTAATTAATCATTAGCTAATGTTTTGCAAAGATATCATTATGTTATGACTTTACTTGTTGAGGCACATCATTATTAACTAGTCATTTAGTAATTGTAGTAATTTGAAGTAACATGAACAATGAAGTAATTAATAATGTATTAATGCATATTAGTGTACCTGTCATATTATCTGGAAATTTAAATACAAGTATTTGGCTCATTTTGGTAATTAACATATTAATTAACACTATTAGTTAAAAAAAGTTATTATGGAATTAATCCACAATTACATATTTAATTAATAACAGTTAATGTATACACTAATACATTAACCCTGCAGACTCTTGTGGTAATCATTAATGAATAGTTTAAATAATCATTAGTTACACATTAATTCAGTATTATCTGTGCAATAGTGTACCCATATTGTAAAGTGTTAACAAAAGTTCAAATAAACATTGATAAGTTTTGCAACACTTACTCTTATTAAGTATGTTATATTTCGGCGTGTGAAAATCTGCGCTTGCTAATTTGTGTATTTTCCAATGTGTGTTGTAGCTTTGACTGTCAACAAGCTGAAGTCCACAACAAACTCAAATCAGACTTGAGGACAAAGTTTCAGTGTTTCTATGAGGGACTAGAAAAGCAAGGGATCCCAACACCCCTCAATGAGATTTACACTGAGCTCTACATCACAGAATATGAAGGTGGAGAGATCGAATAATGAACACACCCCAATCAACTGCAATGACATTTTCAAACCCTTACCTGGACAAAACCAACCCATCAGAGCTGTGCTGACCAAAGGAGTTGCTGGCATTGGAAAAACAGTCTCTGTGCAGAAGTTCATTCTAGACTGGGCTGAAGGGAAAGAGAATTCGGGACGTCTTCCTCATATTTCCACTTCCTTTCAGAGAGCTCAACTTGAAAAAGGAAAAACTCAGTCTTTCAGATCTTCTCCATGTTTTTTTCCCTGAAATTATGGAAATCAACATTTTCAGTGATAAATATAAAGTGTTGTTCATCTTTGATGGTTTGGACGAGTGCCGTTTAAACTTAAATTTTCACAGCAATGAGAATCTACGTGATGCAACCAAAGAGGCATCAGTAGACGTGCTGCTGACGAACCTCATTTTGGGGAATCTGCTTCCCTCGGCTCTCATCTGGATCACCTCCAGACCAGCAGCATCTGCTCTCATCCCCTCTGAGTGTGTTGATCGAGTGACAGAGGTACGAGGCTTCAATGACCCACATAAAGAGGAATACTTCAAGAAGAAAATCACTGATCAGAGTCTGGCCAATAAAATCATCTCACACTTGAAGTCATCGAGGAGCCTCTACATCATGTGCCACATCCCAGTCTTCTGCTGGATCTCAGCCACTGTTCTAGAGAAGATGATGAGTGGAGCAGAGAGTGGAGAGATTCCCAAGACTCTCACGCAAATGTACACACACTTCCTGATCCTTCAGACCAACATCAAACATGAGAAGTACCCTGAGAAGAAATTGACAGAAGAAGACATGATCCTGAAACTAGGGAAACTGGCGTTTCAAGAGCTTATGAAAGGCAATGTGATCTTCTATGAAGAAGATCTGAGAGAGTGTGGCATTGACGTGACAGAAGCATCAGTGTACTCAGGATTGTGCACTCAGATCTTCAGAGAGGAGTTTAGTGTGAGTCAGAGGAAAGTCTACTGCTTTGTTCACCTCAGCATGCAGGAACATCTGGCTGCTCTTTATGTGTTTTCATTCAGTTTGAAACATGTAGATGTTCTTAGTGAATGCCAGGGCTTAAATGTTCAGTCCTCCGCAGGCTTCACAGTATTTGAGAGGGCCGTGGATCTGGCTTTGCAAAGTGAGAATGGCCATCTTGACCTCTTCCTTCGCTTCCTTCTGGGTCTCTCGTTAGAGTCCAATCAAACTCTTTTTAAGTGCCTACTGACACAAACAGGAGGAATGTCTCATAACACAGAGGGAATTATCCAGTACGTCAAGAAGAAGATTAGAGACAATCTTTCTCCTGAGAAATCTACCAATTTGTTTCACTGTCTGAATGAACTTGGTGATCAAACTCTGGAAAAGGAAATCCAAGACTATCTCAGCACTGGGATGATAAGAGATGCCAATCTGTCTCCAGCACAGTGGTCAGCACTGGTTTTTGTGTTGCTTACGTCAGAGCAGCTGGGAGTGTTTAAATTAAAGGAATACATCAGAGATGAGATCAACCAAAGAAATATCACACAGGATCAAGTTCTTCATAATCTTCTGCCTGTGGTTGAAGCATCCAGATCAGCTGAGTAAGTGAACGGCTCTTTCACATTTTCACCACAATAATAAAGTCTGCATTTGATGCTAAGAATATGTGAAGTGTTTATAGAGCTTCTGAATCCAACAGTCTCATGCGCTATCTATACCACAAATGTCATTTCTTGTGCCATTAATAAATGGATTTGATTACTTATAAGTATGTACTTCAGCTACACTTATCTTAAACCATTTTTATTTATTAGGCCCCGAGCATTAACTGTGTGAGGCCCTATTGAAACTGTTGAGATTATTATTTTATTTTTTAGGGCCCGAGCACTAACGGTGCGATGCCCTCTTGAAACTGTTAGGGTTTTTTTTTTTTTTTTTTTTTTTCCTGCAAAGTAAGTGCCATTTTTGCGGCTGCAACATGCTCAAAAGCTCACCAAATTTGGCACTGCATGTCAGGACTGGTGACATTTTTTTTATTTTTTGGTGCATAATGGCTCGCTAGCGCCACCTAGAAAATTGGAAAAATTTGCCCCTTGTCCACGTTTAACCTACATGCACGAAATTTGGTGGGGACATGTATCATATCAAGATACGCAAAAAAGCCTCAAGAACCCATACCCTAAACTTTGACAGGAAGTCCGCCATTTTGAATTTGGCGGCCATTTTGGGACGATTTCACACTCTGTACTTTAACGAACTCCTCCTAGGGATTTAGTCGGATCGACTTTAAATTTCTGCTGTGCCTTCTAAAGGCATTGACGATGTAAAGTTGTGCTATCTGCGCATTTTTGTCGATGAGCGTGTCTGTGGCGTTGATGATTCGCCATGAAACAGGAAGTTATAGTAACTTGGCTGTAAATGCCCAGATCTGCACGAAATTTTACACATTTGATGAGTCCCGCCCTGAACAAATCTACATGCCGACATTTACCCACAGTCATAACGCCACCTAGTGGCAACAGGAAGTGACATTTAACGAAGCAGCCCCCACCGCATGTTTGACCGACATGTACGAAATTTCTGAGGTACATCCACCATGTCCAGACGCACAGAAAAGTCTCTTGAAGCGATGCCCTAAACTCAACATGAAGTCAGCCATTTCTAATTTTACCACCATTTTGGATGATTTACTCATTACGCACTTTAACAAACTCCTCCTAGGAATTTAGTCGGATCGACTTCACATTTCTCCTGTGACTTCTAAAGGCATCGATGATGAAAAGTTGTGCTATCTGCGCGTTTTCGTCAGTGGGCGTGTCCGAGGCGTCGACGATCCGCCATGAAACAGGAAGTTGTTGTAACTTCACTGTACATCCTCAGACCTGCGCAAAATTTTATACATTATACAACAGTCCCGCCCTGCACACATGTACATGCCGAAATTAGCCAACAGTCATAGCGCCACCTGCTGGCAACAGGAAGTGACCTTTAACGAAGCAGCCCCCACCGCACGTTTGACCTACATGTACTGAATTTCTGTGGCACATGGATCATGTCCAGACGTACAAAAAAGCCTCTTGGAGAAAGTAGTATTATATATTCTTGACTACTCTGACTTCATAACTCAAGATGGATTCATCCTCTTAGATTTCAATAAGTCTTTTGACACAATACAACACCAATAGACTCAGAAGTGCGTAGCAAATTCACAGCCGCACCGGCTGAGCTTCAGAATATGCACGCGACCGCCTCACACCCCGATGCGCTACAGGTGCGAGGGCCCGCCCATTGCTGCTTGCTGCTTTAATTTTTTATTAGATTTTAAATGTATATTTTAAATTTAAATATTCAGATTATACACACAGATTATTTGTTCTGTGTTTGTACATATGTGTCCACTTCACTCGTATTTATTATTAAAAGCATTAAATTATATTGCCTGGTGTCATTAAAGTGCACTGATATTTTATTTAAAAGCTGCGGGTTCAGAGTATTTTTTTCTATAAACTGATTAGCACGTGCAAATACATAAAATACATAACATAAAGGTGATCTTGTTTTATTTCCAGGCTTGGCTGTTGTAGTCTCTCGGAGAATTGCTGTGCTGATCTGGCTTCAGCTCTCGGCTCAGAATCATCATGTTTGAGAGAACTGAACTTAAACTACAATCTTCTGAAGAGTTCAGGTGTGAAGTTACTTTCTGATGGACTGAGAAGTCCTCACTGTAAATTAGAAACACTGGGGTAAGACTTTTTTTAGACTTAAAATATTTAAACTTTGACAAACTACAAATGCACACTACACAGTTTAAAATGTTTGTCAGAAGTTCAACCTTGAAGTTTTATTTGTATTTTATTTTACATAGTGTATCATGCTCTCTATTCCTAAAACTAAGCAAACAGAATTGTTTGTTATTTATCCACAGGTTGTGGCGGTGTGGTATCACATATGAAGGTTGTGCCGCTCTGGCTTTTGCCCTGAATTCAAACCCTTCACATCTGAGAAAGCTAGATCTGTCTGAAAATAAGCTAGGAGATCAAGGCATGAAGCTATTCTCTGATGCACTAAAAAATCCTCAGTGTAAACTGAAGACACTGAAGTAAGTTCTTCAAAACCAACAGAAAATAAAAAGTAAATAAATGGACTGATGTGTTGAATTTAATTAGTCCAGTTAAGAAGCTAGTCATATATGTAGATGTTCCAAGAGTCACCACTGTCCGCTAACAAAATTATATTACATTAGCACATGATGTACTGTAGAAGAATCTAATTTATTGTGATGGTTTACCAGGAAAATTAGCACTATAAATGATCTATTTTCGTTTTTCGTATACTTAAAAAAAATGTAAATCGAACAAATCACACAATTCTAAATCCTACTAGTGTTTTCCACCTCTCCTAAGATATTAGTGGTGTTGTAACACTGCGCATGCACTAGTTTCACTGTAAAAAATATCTGTGATTTTAACGGTAAAATACTGTAAAAATGCTACAGTGCAAAACTGTTAATTGGTAAACAGAAAGTTTCCGTACTATACACGGTATATAACTGTGATATAATTTTACAGTAAAATACCGTTAAATTTACAGTTTTTGAAAGTGAAAAAGAACAAAATCGTTGTATAATTTACAGTGAAAAAAACGTAAATTGACATTCCCACAATTCCCTGTGTGACACTTCACATTATATGCATTTTTGTTGAAATAACTATGGTTCCTCATAGTTTTATTGTTTTTTCTAATCAGTTATGTACATTAGGGTTTTATGTTACATTTAATGTTGTTAAATTAATGTTTATTGCATTTTTATGTGTGTTACCATGATGGTGCTTAATATTGGTGTGAATGACATTGTGCAGCTTCTTTAAATAAGAATTGCTTTATATAAGTATTCACTTGTAATGAGCTGTGATTGCTCATGTAACTCTCATCACTGCTGTGATGACTGTTGGTTGTCAGTGTATTACAATGGTCTAAAACAGATATCAATACGTCAATAAGTTGGTAAATCCACATTTTATCAGAAAATACAATACGGTTTATTACTGTAAATTTTAAGTTAAGTCTGTAAAACCATTAACGTTCCTTCCGTATTTTTAACGGTAAAGTTCTGGCAACCACAGCTGCCATTTTGTTACCGTAAAATTTACGGTTTATTTTTTACAGTGTTCTTAAATGTAAATAATTTAAAGAATGTCCCATTGTTCTCTCTGCAGGTTAAGATTGTGTAACTTGTCAGATGAAGGTTGTGCAGCTCTGACTTCAGCTCTGAGATCAAACCCCTCACACCTGAGAGAGTTGGATCTGTCTGAGAATGAAATTGGAGATGAAGGAGTACAATTTCTCTCTGATGAACTCTGCAATCCTCAATTTAAACTGGAGACATTGAGGTAAGATCAGTATTTAGAGGTTTGTGATCCTACTAAGGAAAAAGTATATACAATGAAGTCGAGTGCATATATTGAAATATCTGTGTGTTCTGAAATGAGTGTAAATACTGTAATTGTTCTGTCTGTAGCTTAAGGGATTGTGATATAACAGATGAAGGTTGTGCTGCTCTGGCTTCAGCTCTAAGATCAAATCCCTCACACATTAAAGAGATGGATATGACTAAAAATAAACTCACAGACATGGGCACTAATCTGCTCACTGCTATTAAGTTCAATCCACACTACAAACTGAAACACAGTAAGTTTTAGGTTTTTTTTATTTTTTAAGTGCAATTAATTAACTAAAAGACATGTTTCTTTACATTTAAAATAATATTTTCAACATACAGAAGAAATACATTTTATCTGAAATAAATGTAATTTTATTTTAATTTTATTTTTTTTAAGCTGCATTTGAAGAGTCCAGCTAAGAACTGACGGATGGGCCCCTTAGTGGATTTGTTGCTGCTGTACCAGTGACTAATACACAGTGTTTAAATTCACATCTGTTCATTTTGATCAGGTCCATTTTGATAGTTCTTTTGATTTAAACTCTGTCTAAAACATTTTGATGGTGATGGATGTTTCAGATTCTCTCCAGCAGATGGCCACATTCATTATGAAAATGTAAACATGAACGTTTTATGAACTTCTCATGTGGGGGGCAGCCTCTATTAAATTATCTGGTGAACATAATTTCAGCAATTGTAATGAGTTATGTCAAGTTTAGGCTTAAATAAGGGTTATGTACGTCTACACCAGGGTTCTTCGCTGTCATTTCCCTCTGATTTTAGGGAGAATTTATGGGTAGGGCTAGGTTTAGAGGTATCGGTAGGGTTAGGTTAAGGACTATTTATTATATAATATATTTACATACAGGGATGATATTCCAGGACTAGCCTATGGGGTGAGAATTGTTGCATTATTCCAAATAAAAAGATTATGATCCAAAAATAAATGTAAAGAGTTTCACAAAAAAAAATAATAATAAAAAGATTTGTAATAAAAATATATATTTACAAATGTTTTTTGTATTTTTTATGCCACAAACACAAATCTGCCTGCCAATATGGTTTGTGGTTTGTCATATGATTTGTAACAGTGTACGCCAGGGGGCGTTTCTAGGTTTTAAAAACATCAGGAGCTGAACCCTTGAAACATCAGGGGGAATAAGCATGATTTGATGCAGATAGATATTTTATTCTGACAATCCACAATCACATATTCCTAACAGGAATGGCCTTAATGAGAAATCTTTCAAGGATTATTTTGCATATATATATTATTTCAATCAAACACCAGTGTAATCTTTTTGTGTCCAGAGGAAAATGAGTAATTTATATATAGCGTTAAAGATTGGTTATATAAGGTTAGCTAATAAGGTTAGCTAATCAATATTTTTGACACTTAATCAGTTAAGTTAAAGTTCAATTGTACTCATAAAGACAGTCACTGTGATACAAACGGTGAAAAGTGATACAAACGGTGAAAAGGCTGATAATGGTGAAATAATCAAAGACGTTCGAGGACCATACAAATATATATATATATATATATATATATATACATATAGATATATAGATAGATATATAGATAGATAGATAGATAGATAGATAGATAGATAGATAGATATATGTGTGTGTGTGTATATATATATAGATAGATATAGATTTATATACACATACATGTTCTAAATATATATTTATACTTATCGAATTGAGCTTATAGTTTATGTAATTAGTAAATGACATCTGTGTTAAATAGGAATATATTGGAATAATGTTAATAGGCGTAAAGATAGAGCAAAATACCTTGGTACAATCATTGGTGATAAACTTTCCTTCCAAGACAATGTGGATTTTATGGGCTACATAAGAAAACTAGACAGCGTTTAAGTCTACTTAGGAAGTTAAGAAATTTTGACATTGAAAGGAGGATCTTAACCATTGTTTATAGATCAATGATTGAAAGTGTTTTAACTTTGTTAATATTGTTTCATGGTATTACAGTGAAACAGAAGAATAAACTAACATTGAGTAATCAATGAAGCAAATAAGATCATCGGCCAAAAACTGAGCACATCACAGGAGCTATTCACATATTTTTTTGGAGAAAAGGGCATTATCAATATATTCAGACCAGACTCATCCCCTCCATTCCTGCTCTGAGATCCTTCCTTCGGGGCGCAGGCTACGTTATATAATACAGCCAAGAGGAATATTTATAAGAGATCACATTTGTTCCATTGGCGGTGACTGTTTTAAACTCAATTCTCAATTGAAGTGATTTTTAGGTGTGCGAATTTGCACATACTGTATTAATTTAAGTTATGTATGTGTCATGATTCTGCCTGTCCTACTCTTGAGGCAGGATCATGACAGATCCTTGTTTTGTGTGCAGGCACATGGTCTTGTGTTTGGGGTGGGCTGTGTGTTTGCAGTGTCTCGTTCTCTGTCCCCACCCCTTGTTACCCTCGTTTTGTCATCATTGCTTCATCTATGTCACCTGCTGTCAATGTTTGTTTCTCTCTATTTGATTCCCTTGTGTTTGCGGTCCTGTGCCACGTGCCATGTCTATACCTTGTCTTAACGAAGTTGTGATCTTGTAAAATCCTGTCCCTGTATAGTGTAATGTCAAAGTGTATATTAGTCTTTATTTTCCCTACCAGTGTTGTTTGCCCCCTCGTGGGTTTTGTTTTCTGTTATCAATAAACGCTGTGTGTTCGCATACTGTCTGCAATTGGGTTCGTCTGCTATCCACATAACAGTAAGTATTAATTATTTACTTCTTATGTGTTTTTTTATGTGGTTTTTAACGTGGTTGTTGTGCCAGTGTCAAAGATGAATTTCTGTCCAGTACATCTGAACAGACAATGAAGTTAATCAAATCAAATTCGCATTCATGTTATTATATGTCTAGATGTCAGTCGCGGAGATGACGGACTTGATTTTTGGTAATAACGTGCAACGCGTATGCGTATTTACGACAGGTTGGAATTAATTAACTATACACACACACACACATTACACTATGGCATCTGACGTTTACGATGTATTTGTGAATCAGCCAGGAGAAGAGTTTTCGGGAAGGTCTCTTTACGCGCAAATCACTCTCATATTCTACTCGTACCTTACGAATGTTTCATTAATGAGACTCACTGTGAGGAACTGCAGGCCCACGGTGACGTCACACGCATACCCAATTAATTTCTGAACATTGAATCTCAGAATTTATTCACCCTTTTCTCATGGTTTCTCAATAAAGTTCATACAAGTATAGAATAGAAAAGCAATAATTCTAATCATTTGCTCATTGCAACGCAGTGTGACAACATGCCCCGCCTGCACAACTGGGACAAAGTTCTCTTAAATATAGGATTTAAACCCGGCTAGTCTGTCTTCTGCTGTCACACCAGCATTCAAGAACTGTCTCAACTGTTAATTAACAGATATAAGATAAAATAATATCAGACTTGTTTAAAATTAACAGAAGAAACTTACTTTTGCTATGCTAAATAAATGTTCAGTAATAGCCTATCTTCAATATATTTTAAAAATTTTACAGTGTTGATATGGCAACTAGAAAATTCGTCCGCTAACCTCCATAATGTGTCGTGTTTCAAATCAATGCCAGTTGGAACTCCTAATCAAATGATAACATTAATTATTGCCAAGTGGTGGTTAATTAATTGAATTAACGAGATGAATGCGTTCCTGATATATTAGAGTCTGAAGAGTGGCTTGATGAGGGTTAGTCTTGGGTGATCTGTTCTCATGGCTGTGGGAGATTTGTGTTTGGAAGAAGCTAAATTTCATCCTTTTTCTCTTTGCTGTTGATGGACTTAAAGAACCAGGTAAGTAGGCTACCATTAGGCTTTGAAGTGAACAGAAGCATTCTCTTTTTATGTTGGAGTTGTTTACTAAACTTTATATATGGTGAAAATAAGCTTTGTGAACCATTGAAGCTTTCCTTCGACACCATTACTACTCTTGGTTTGTTTGCCATCCAGTGATCAAATGGATGATGGTGTTTTTTTTTTTTTTTCACAGGTTATTCATGGTGAATTTTCCTGTGGTGATTGAGTCTGGATCTGACTCCAAATTATGCATAACTCTTCTGAAACCCCAAGAGATTGGTTGGAATTTCCTTCTGCTTTTGTTTCCAGGTCTGTCATTAGAAGGCTGAAGGTTGACGTTCAAGGGAAGGTCGCGGTCACGGTCTCCTAGGTCTTTGTGTCTCACTGCCTCATCGCTTCTCTGGCTACGTGGTGTGCTCCACCTCCATCACCTCCGGTAATCCCCTTGGTAGTGTTGGGACTCTTCACTCCATGGCTACTCCATTCTGCGCCGCCGCCGTGGGATGCAGTCCTGACTGTGGGCTGGGTCTCCGTCTGCCCCTCCCTGCTCAAGGCCACCCCCCCTGGCTGTCACAACCATCTGCACCAACCTTTTGCATGGTTCTCTTCAGCTTTTTATTGTCCTCCAGCTAAGCCGCATTCCTTCCGGATGGACGCCTGTGGGATCTAGTATAGACCATTACAACACAAAAGACTACATTTTATCCAATGGCTTGCAGTTTTAATGTCCCTAACTAGTCTAAGGGACGTGGAAACTGCAAGCTGTTGGATAAAATGTCGTCTTTTGTTGTAATGGTCTATACGAACTTTTGTTACTGAATGTGATCTTTTAATGTGACGGGCGGAAGTAAGTCCGTCCGTCCATTCCAGCCGTCCGTCCGTCCCAGCGTGGCTGCCGTCCGCCCGCTGGCCGCCCGTCCGCCCCAGCCGTCCCGTCCGCCCCAGCTGCCCGCTCGCCCAGCCGTCCGTCGTCCCAGCCTGCCTGTCCCGCCCCATGCCATCCTGCCCGCCCAGCTGCCCGTCTGCCCCAGCCGGTCCGTCCGCTGCCCGCCCCAGCCGTCCGCCCGCCCAGCCGGCCCGCCCGCGCCGCCCAGCCGCCCGTCCGCCCCAGCCTGTCCGTCCGCCCCCAGCTGCCTCCGTCCGCCCCAGCCGTCCGTCCGCCCCAGCCGTCCGCCCCAGCCGTCCGTCCCAGCCGTCCGTCCCAGCCGTCCGCAGCCAGCCGCCGCGCATCCGTCCGCCCCAGCCGTCCGTCCGTCCCAGCCTCCGCGTCCGTCCATAGCTGGAGGAAAGGTTGGTGGGAAAGGTGGTAGTGACAGCCAGGGGGGGTGGCCTTGAGCAGGGAAAAGCAGACGGAGACCCAGCCCACAGTCAGGACTGCATCCCACGGCGGCGTCGCAGAATGGAGTAGCCATGGAGTGAAGAGTCCAAACACTACCAAGGGGGTTACCGGAGGTGATGGAGGTGGAGCACACCACGTAGCCAGAGATGCGATGAGGCAGTGAGACACAAAGACCTAGGCGCGACTGCTTGCAGACTAGAGCCGACTGGAGTCCCAACACTAGTCTACCAAGTTTTTGAGGTGAAATACGGTAAGTTGTTGTGTAAGGGCAGTTCAATGACAGATCTGAGGCCTTAATCTAAAGCGCTTTGTTTCTGGTTTAGTTTTGCCCATGTTTGACAGTGACTGTAAACGCACTGCAGACCTACAGCGTTGCAGTTATGGGACTGAAAGTTGAGTCTTGTGCCAAGTGAGTGATGCTTTATTTTCTTGTCTTGTGGTTGGTCAGTTCTTTATCTTGTTATAATGTTTCCCAGATATACATATGGCCAACCTGTACCTGGTCAAGCCTTAGTGGAAGTGTGCCGTGATCCATTTCCATACAGTCTGCTTCATAATTTGACCAGACAGTGCCTGACTCAAACCGCAAAGGTGTGTGACTCCTGCCTTACTGCTGAGGGTTTTCCTTTTGCCTGTGCTTGACTTAATTGTGTCTTTGTTCTCCTACCAGATGAATGCCACGGGCTGTGCCTCTCTTACTGTTGATACGTCAGTGTTTTTCCAACACCAAATTTGAAGACCAAATGCAAGACACATTTCTTGTAAATGTGAATGTGACTGAGGAGGGAACAGGTGAGCTATTGATCTGAACCATATACTCTATCATCTTTACAAGACATCCACTTTAAACCACAAAGTTGACATTCTTCACTGTTTGGACTTTCTCTTGCAGATGTAATGGTGTCATTCTGAAATGGTGTCATTTACAAACAAAGCTGTATATCTCTTGTATATCTGACTTGTATTTTGTAAAAATGAAGACTTTCTCTAGCATGATACTGATTAAGTTTGATCTTCCCCAGGCGAGTGCTAATCCAGAGGTTTTTTATGGTTCTAAATCGCCATACTTCACTACAGATACAAGGTTTGTTCAGCTTCTCCTACCTGTTTCTCCCGACAACCCATCGTTTAGTGAACTGACTATAGTGAAGCTCAATCAGCCGCTCAAATGTGTTGCTTCGTTTCCAGTGACCGTGGAGTTATTCATTTGTTTGAGAGGCTGGTAGCTACAGCGCTGACATAATCTATATGGTGAGTGGACATTAGTTTTGTAGTTAAGTTTGCTGGTCTGTTTGTTCCGCAACTTGCACACCTATGTCTTCTGTCAGGTCTTATCCAAAGGAGTGATCGTCCTCCATGGATTTCAGATGGTTGGAGCAAAGGCTGGTGATGCAGTCACAAGTGGCTCTGTGACGTTCCAGTTGTCTGTCAGCGTCGATATGGCTCCAGCAGTGCAGATTCTGGTCTACAGCGTTCTTCCCAGTAGAATGTAGTTGCTGCTAGTGTGCCGTTTGACACCAATATGTATTTCCAGAACCAGATACTGTATGATGTGGCTATTTTTCAATTTGGGAATGTTGGTGTGTGTCCTACAGCATGTTGGTCCTTGTTCCAGGTGTCTCTGGAGTTTTCTCCAGCTACGGGTGTTCCTGCGAAGGAAAACGTTCTGATGGTTTCTGCTCAAGAAGGATCTCTGTGTAGCCTCAGTGCTGTAGATCAGAGCATCCGGATCATGGAGCCAGGAAGGCGTCTGAGTGCTGAAAGGGTGTCTGTGTGCCTCAATCAGGTTTTTTGTTTGGGCTTTTAATCTGAATATTTCAGTGTGTGCACTTCTGATTAGAATGCCACTTCAGTTTACCCCAGTGTCTGAAGTACAAGGGCCTGAATTTTTATCGCAACTTCAGCGTGGGTATGTCTGTTAGTTTGATTCTTGCTCTAGAAATTGGTACATGACTTAAAGATAAAATGAAAAAATGTAGTCTTGTGTTGTAATGGTCTATACTAGCTTTTGTTACCGAAAGATGATGGTTGGAAGTCTGTATTGCGTCCGCCCGTCCGTTGTACCGTGCGTGGTGCCCGTCCTCGTAATTGTTGCCTGTGCTGCCCGTGCATGCCCGTCGCGTTGTCCGTCTACGTGCTCGTCCATCGCGTGCTGCTTGCATCCGTGCATGCTCGTCCGTGCGTGCTATGCCGCGCTCGTGCATGTGATGCGTGCTGTGCATGCGTCCGTGCATGTGTGCCGTGCCATCGGTGTATGCTGCATCCATATCGTGCCATGTCCATAGTCGTGCGTGCTGATGCATTGTCTGCCAGTGCTGCCACATCGTGCAGTGCATCCGTGCTGCGTGCATCGTCATGCGTGTGTGCATGCCGTCCGTGCTCAGTTCCGCTCTGTCCGTCCGACACAGACCTAGCGCGTCGCAGAATGGAGTAGCCATGGAGTGAAGAGTCCCAACACTAGTCTCCCAAGTTTGTGGTGGAAAAAAATACGGTAAGTTGTGTCAGGGAAGTTCAGTGACCGATCTGAGGCCTTTATCTAAAGCGCTTTGTTTCTGGTTTAGTTTTGCCCAAGTTTGACATGACGATCAACGCACCGCAGACCTACAGCGTTGCAGTTATGGGACTGAAAGTTGAGTCTTGTGCCAAGTGAGTGATGCTTTATTTTTCTTGTCTTGTGGTTTAGTCCGTTTTTTTTATCCTTTTGCCTGTGCTTGACTTAATTGTGTCTTTGTTCTCCTACCAGATGAATGCCACGGGCTGTGCCTCTCTTACTGTTCGATGCGTCAGTGTTTTTCAACACCAAATTTGAAGACCAAATGCAAGACACATTTCTTGTAAATGTGAATGTGACTGAGGAGGGAACAGGTGAGCTATTGGCTGATCTGAACCATATACTCCATCTTTACAAGACATCCACAAAGTTGACATTCTTCACTGTTTGGACTTTCTCTTGCAGATGTAATGGCGTCAATCTGCAATGGTGTCCTTTTCAAACAAAACTGTGTATCTCTTGGAGGGGAGTAACTGACCCAACAAACTGCTGTTGAATCGAACCACAAACAATAATGGATGGGCTGCGTCTACTCCTAAACACTGCTAAATCTTAAGGCTGATGTGAATCTGGTGGTACAACTTGTATTTTGTAAAAATGAAGACTTTCTCTAGCATGATACCGATTTAGTTCTAATCTTCCCCAGGCGAGTGCTAATGCCAGAGGTTTTTTATGGTTATAAATTGCCATACTTCACTACAGATACAAGGTTTGTTCAGCAGAATGGAGTAGCCATGGAGTGAAGAGTCCCAACACTAGTCTCCCAAGTTTTTGAGGTGGAAATAATACGGTAAGTTGTGTAAGGGAAGTTCAGTGACCAATCGGAGGCCTTTATCTAAAGCACTTTGTTTCTGGTTTAGTTTTGCCCAAGTTTGACATGACGAGAAATGCACCAGCAGACCTGCAGCGTTGACAGTTATGGACTCGAAAGTTGAGTCTTGTGCCAAGTGAGTGATGCTTTATTTTTCTTGTCTTGTGGTTGGTCAGTTATTTTTTTTATTTTTATTTTTTTCTTCTTTTTTATCCTTTTGCCTGTGCTTGACTTAATTGTGTCTTTGTTCTCCTACCCGATGAATGCCACGGGCTGTGCCTCTCTTACTGTTCATGCGTCAGTGTTTTTCCAACACCAAATTTGAAGACCAAATGCAAGACACATTTCTTGTGAATGTTACTGAGGAGGGAACAGGTGAGCTATTGGCTGATCTGAACCATATACTCTATCATCTTTACAAGACATGCACTTTAAGCCACAAAGTTGATATTCTTCACTGTTTGTTTGGACTTTCTCTCGCAGATGTAATGGTGTCAAAATCTGCAATGGTGTCCTTTACAAACAAAGCTGTATATCTCTTGGAGGGGAGCAACTGGCCCAACAAACTGCTGTAGAATCTAACCACAAACAAGAATGGACGGGCTAAGTTCTTCCTAAACACTGCTAATCTTAAGGCTGATCTGAATCTGGGGTAAGACTTGTATTTTGTAAAAATTAAGACTTTCTCTAGCATGAAACTGATTAAGTTTGATCTTCCCCAGGCGAGTGCTAATCCAGAGGTTTTTATGGTTATAAATCGCCATACTTCACTACAGCGGATTCTCCCTCGCTGCTTGTGGTGGGCTCATGCTGTTGATCCTCAGAGGTGGTCTTAGCTGGGAACTGGGTTGTTGGCGTTGTTGTCCACAGTTACAATGGTGAGTGGTAATCCACAAGACGCCAGCACCCACTCCACGAATTCTGAATTTCTACTCGTATGAAATGAGGTCTTTATACACCTCTTAGGTCAATTAATGACTTATCTCCAAATTGCTGCAGTAAAATGGTTTGAAATGAGGTGTTTATACTGTATGGGACATCCCCTATAAGAAATAACCTTTGTTATTTTCTACTTATTAGAAATTAGGTATTTATGTGCCTCTGAAGTTGAATAATGTGACATTTCTCCAAAATACTGCAATAAAATGGTTTGATATGAGGCGTGTATACTGTATGGGCTGCCCCTACAAGAACTGACCATTAGTTTGTTTTTCTACTTATTAGAAATGAGGTATTTATGTGCCTCTAAAGTCGAATAATGTGACATTTCTCCAAAATGGTGCAGTAAAATGAAAAAGAAATGTAAGAAAGAAAAGTACTGTCCACATCCATGCACGGTAATAGAGATTTTGTTTACATTTTTTGCTGCTCCAGTCAGAAAGACTGAGAGAAAATGAAAACGAGTTAAATTTATTTTTAAAAACCTAAAAGATTCGGGGCATTTGACAACATTTGGGGCTTAAGCCCAATTAGCCACCCCTCGCTCTGCCCCTCGAAGGGCTTGCGCAGCAGTTATGTTAATTCTCCATTTTCAGTGTATGTTTCCTTAAAAAAAAAAAAAAAACACAGTTTACCTCGTGAGGTGAAAAGTGACATGCAATAGGTAGCTAGACAGAAAAGTTGATGCTAACGATAGGATTTTCTTAACCTGAAATAAGATAGGAGGAAGCAAGATGGGATTCCTGAAGATATAGTATTTTCTTAGGTAATACCAATTGGGGAAAATCCTATCTTCGACTCTACCTGTACCTAATACGGCCCCTGATTGGCTCTATCTGAGGGTGATTAACGTTAATTTATTCATCGTGCTTCAATCGCCAAATCAGATGAATAAGTTAGGCTACTTCATCTACATCTATATTCAATTCGGTTTCATCTGATAGTTTATTTAAAGTGAATGTGTATAAACCTCAGGAAACTTACAGCTGCTGGACTTGTATAATATGTCTATCTTCATGCCATTGCATTACTTTTATATTGTTCAGTTATTACTGTTTCTGATTCATTGTATTTATATTCATTATTGTTATTATTGTTCATTTATAGAACCACACCCATACTGATGTATGAATCGAAAGACAACAGTAAAAAACTCTATTGTGGACATGGACCATGTGATTTATTGTTCTGCCTGAACAATCTGTAGCGGTTGTCATCCAGTTTAAGATCCGCACCTCAACAACTTTCATACAAAATTTGGTCCTTCGAGCCGGAGCAGACAGCTACTACAGCATTACCATGTCTAGAACAGAAAGACAGGCTACGTCAGTGCCACCAGTGGTTCGACCACGTCGACAGGTCATCCCACCAAGATACTTAGATGACTTCTATGTTGATTATATAGTGCCACATCAGTTACTTCATTCTGATGAACAGCCTACAAATGGTGCCACTGGATCTGAACCAGGTAAAAGGCCTGCATTTAAAGAGTTCACATGTATTGAAAGCGGACCAGACCTAACGAAAAGTACGAGCACTGGATCAAGTGAGAGGAGTTCATATCTGGAGACATATCAAGATTTGCCGGCAGTCACTGCCGCGGCCAATGCCCTGTACTCGGACTTCTCCAAGGCGAATAATTTATGCAGATCAGAGTTCTCTTCTCAAGTCCATATACAGTAGCCACTGAGGGCAGGCCAGTTCTGCCTAGAGATCAAAACGATTCTCCTCAGCCCATGAGGGCACTGCCTGTAGATTCATCGAGGTTCATTCCTTATCTGATGGGATTCCAGCTTCAAGTCCAGTCTATCAGAGATGAGAGACTTACACTAAGGGGTACATTAGCTCACCATGCACATGAGAGACATGCATATGAGAGACACTCAGGCAGCTATGGTCAATCAGCTCCTAATCCTGCAGACAAATCAAGCTTCTTGACCCCACGACAGTACGCAGGATTACGCTCAGCCTGAGACATATCAGTCATACCACCCAGTGCGCCCTCCTTCTCTTCCATATCCTCATGTAGAGCCCACCTACAGAGGTCCTATCCCCACCATTCCTCCTTTTTGCTGTGAAGATCCCAGAGAGTTTGCATAACTCAAAATTGCACTGGAGAATTTGCTACCTGCCAGAAGCTACAGAACTGAAACATTGCAGAGCTGCTTGCACGTCAACAGCAGGTACCCAAACACAAACACCATGAGGTCTCTAACTGCACTTTATGGTCAACCACATCAACTAGCACTACAAAGAAGTGCAGAATTGATGGATGGCCCAAAAATCAGGAGTGGTGACACTAAATCTTTTAAAATGTTTAACCTCAAAGTGCATGCATTAGTTGGAATGCTGGACCAACTTGGAGCTAAAGGATGGACAGAGCTCAAATGTGGGTCACATGTTTCACGTCTTCTTGCCAAATTGCCTCATGATCTTAAAGCAGACTTCAAGAAGGTTTGTTAACCCCATTCAGATCCCAGTTCCAACAATGATAGAACTCAGCGATTGGCTAGATATAAGCTCAGGATACAAGAGGATGAGTCACAGTATGTTAGTAATGTAAGCAGAGCCTACTCTCAGCCACAAAGAGAACAGCAAAGGAATTGCAAGCCGGATTCAGACGATTTGCTACTGTCTTGCATGGTGGTGAACAGAGTAAACCAGCAAGTGTTACAGCAGTCAAGAAGGAGAAACCGACAAAGTACTGCCCCTTCTGCAACACAGTGCAGCACTGCTTCAATCGGTGTGCTAACTTCAAACTGCTGAATCAAGTCTTGGCTGAAGTCAAATCAGAAGTGCTTTAGGTGTGGCCGTGATCACCAGATCTCACAATGTAATCTTAAAGCCAAATGCAAAAAATGTGAAAAGAGACATTTAGAAATACTGCATGACTTCAATCCCAAAGGTTAACATGAAACACAAGCTTCAACGAAAAGTGAACTCTCTGCTGACGATTATACACAAGCTGAACTGGAACTTCTGAGACTTGCTCAAGTTGAAAGCTTCCAGAAGAAATAGCCCAACTCCAGTTAGGCAAACCTGTATCTCACTCTAGTCGTCTTCTAATTCTAGCCCCAGAGTATGATCACAAAGCCAAATTAGTCAGAGTAGGTGGATGCCTCCGATGTAAGCACTTGGACTCAGACACTCTACACCCTATTGTCTTAGATCCTGCTCACCCTCTTGTAAAGCTTCTGATTCAACATCATGACAACCTCCTGTTACATCCAGGACCTAAGCGCGTGTTCGCGGAACTGAGACGAAAATATTGGATCGTAAGAGGCAGTAAAAAGACACCAGCGCAGCTGCTTTGAATGTAAGAAATGGCGAGGGAAGCCAGAAATTCCTATGATGTCGGATCTCCCTCCGTCTAACCTTCGGTTGTTTCGTCCAGCTTTCTACTCAACGAGCATTGACTGTTTTGGCCCCTTCCAGGTTAAGTTTGGATGCAGATGTGAAAAACGTTGGGGAATACTGTACAAGTGCCTTACTACCAAAGCTGTTCATATTGAACTTCTATCCAGCATTGACACGGACTCCTTTCATATGTCGTAAAGAAGGTTCATAGCTCGCAGAGGGAAACCGTATGAAGTGCTTTCTGATAACGGCACAAATTTGAAAGGAGGTATTACAGAACTTCAGAATGCCTTCAATGCACTTCACCCAATCTTGAAAGAGAATCTGGCTTCTCAACAGATTAACTTCCGTCTAACCCACCAAATGCACCGCATTTTGGTGGATCTTGGAGAGAGACGTTAGATCTATCTAGACTGCACTGCGTACCTCTCTCAGTTCTCAATCTGTGCCAGAGGAAGTACTGAACACGGTACTTGTGGAAATAGAGGTAATATTAAACTCCAGACTATTGGGATATGTTGATGAGCGGAGAAAGGACAGCGCAACTTCACTGGAGAATAATTCATGGTGCAATAGCCACAGACAAACATGTGGCACACCTGAACCCAGCAGTAGGGGTGGGATGCAGGTTTTGTGGAGAAGAAAATTTAGAACATTTGTTTTTGAAATGTAAAAGACTGGAAGGTCTTTCTCAAGTTCTTAATAGATTGTTTCAAGTTTTTGGTGACTATTTCTCAGAGGGAGTTTTTATAGGGGGTGTGAAAATATAATTTTTCAAAAAAGAAGGAAGATGTGTCAAATTATTTTAACAGGAACTGTGAAATTGGAAATATGGAAAACCAGGAAAAATCAAGGATCGCAGCTTAATAGTATTAATGTTGAAGTGATGTTTATGAAATTAGTGGCTGCACTGTAAAAGATGCTTGATGCAAAAAGTTGGACAAATGAGGATATACATGTTGGATCAACATAATGGTTGTATCAAAAAAGAAAAATATGTTTGGTCAATGATTACATGATTTCCATGACTGTACTACAAAATGTTTCATCAGGAGAAAATAAATAAATGGTGTTCACAGAATTTTTAACGTTGCACAAAAAAATATTATGTTGGCCAAGCAAGAGGGGAACAGCATCAATCGTCTGAGCATGCGCACAGGAGTTCTACTACCAGGCTTTTGAATTTCCCCCACGAGACACGACATTAGAATTGGTGATGTGCTTCAAAGTTAGTTCCCTTCCTTTTTTGTTGCGAGGTAATTAGCAAATTTAGGTTAAGAATATATCTATTGTCTAGCAGCAAAGTTTGAAATAGCTTTATTGTGAGTAACGTTAACTACGGTGATTAGCAGTGCTGGAAAATCATTTTAACATACAGTAAAGCTTAACATTCCTTTCCAAGCTGACATGCGATTTATCGCATGAGTTGCCACCTTTGCCTGTTTTACCAGGATAGTCATTTGTCCTTCTTTTTAATAACCTGCCCTGGGAAATTTAGCACTTGTTTTCAAAAAGGCTATGTGAATGTTCAAACTGTGTCACGCGCAAATTGTCTCGTGCATGGAACAGACCTTGCACTCGCGTGCTAGTGTGTATGTTAGAAGCACATGTAATTCCCGTTGGGCGGGTTGTCTATATATCCCTTTTTTTTATCAGACATAGGTGGCAAACCTGTTCCCGTTTAATATTTTAAATGGTCAATATTTTCAAATTCCAGTTGCATTCTTGCTATATGTGTGATAATTGACTGCAACAGACAGCTAGTTCTTGACAACTAACGTAGTGCTTTTGCTATCACTGAGTGACTGATCGTTTAGGCTAGTTCTAAGTTAGTTTCCATTCAAAGCACGTGTGCTATCGATGTTAGCAGCTAGTACTTTGCAAAAGTACCTTTAAGAAAACCCTAATAAATACTGAAGTATGGTTGTTCAGTGTATAGAACTATGAATCAT